>VXBO01008514.1:10580-20637 GCA_013400135.1 Rhinoptilus africanus | reverse complement strand
TTTTCTTGATAGTCTTAACTGCAGCACTGATTCCTTTCTTTTTCCCCCTGAAAAAAATTGAGCAGCTATGCGGGAGGGCAGAGCAGAGTATATATCTGTACAATATGGACAGCAGAGAGCAAGATGTTGAACAGGAATTTTGGGTCCCAAAATCAAGACTTAGATGATGTATGAAAAAATCAATTTGACTTTGTGAAGAAATAAATCATCACTTCCCTTTTATAGTCCTGTACTAATTTTGGCTGGGATAGAGTAGATTTTCTTCATAGTAGCTCACACTGTGCTATGTTTTGGATTTCTGACCCCCCTTCAGGGANTAAAACCAAGCATAACTACTTTGAAGGGGAAATCTTGTTGCTGTTAATTTTTACTGTCTTAGATCCCAAATACAAAATATGTAATTAGTGGTTAGTGTAGGAAAGGGGTGGAGGCTAAGCATGCAGAATTTAAAATGATTGCTAGACACTTCTTCAGTCAGCACAACCAACCTATGCATTAAACCCAGAGCTCTATCTTCTCATACTGGCTGGACCAGCAGTATTCAGATCAGTGAGTACTGATATAGATGTACATCTGACCTCCAAATTTAGAGGGAGTTGGGACACAGAGACGTAGCAACATGTCCAGCAGGCTCACAGTACTATTTCTTGATCTTTCTGATCTAGAGAGTAGGAACATAGTGCCAAGAAAGAAGGCTGGTGGTTAGGACACTGGTGCTTAGAATTGTTTCATTGACTCTGAAGACCCAAAAAAAACCAGCTTGGAGGAGACAGATACATGGCATAGTTTACCTTCTGTCCTATTTTTCTGATGGTGAAATGAACATTATGCTGTCATAAGTACAGACAGATTTTGTTCTTAAATTGCAGAAGAAAAAGAGAACAGAGCTGAGCTATATTCTCCTAAAAAGCCTGGTGTGATCTTTTGTGCGCATATTCCACTTCTCAGTTAAGTCCATATGAGCTTCTAGTGATGTATGTGACTACAGTCACACAGCAGTGTCTGAGCCTGCTATAACATACCTTCCTTCTCAATAGGACATACTGCCTTGAGCTCAGGCCCAGCTTAAACATATGTTTCAACCACATTATGAGCCCGGGGGAATGTGCTTTCTCCTTGGTGTAAGGAGGGAAAATATTGTTCTGCTTGCAAAAGACTCATTTGGAGTCTCTGGGTAAGGCTAACCTCTATATTTCAACCAAAATGAGGTCATACCTGTTACAGCAATTTCAGCACAGCCTGGCATCTGGCAGAGGAGATGTAATTAAATGTATTTACTTCTCCTAGTTTGACTTAGTCTGCTGAAACTGTTTGGATTCTCCCAAAGAGAAAACTTTTAAGAGTTATTATGGAAGTCTGCCATGTGCAACATCCGTGTTGCCTAAGCATGAGCTAACGATGTTTAATCTGTAACACTTAAAAATTTCTCTTTTGTCTTGTAGTAAAATAGGACTTGCAAGTTGTGATAGAGACTAGAAATTTGTTGAGTTCCTTCTAAACACAGAATAAATACTAGATCTGCCTCTTAGTATAGCCTGAGCCAATCATGCATGGTTCTATTGACTGCAGAATTAAATGTAACACAACATAACAAAAAGTTACTGATTAAGCAATATCAAACAATTTTCAGGAAGTGCGTTCACCATAAGTATAATCTGAAGAAGCACTCAGGAAGCTTTTTTCCCATGAGAACAGCCTGTCAGCAGGGCTAGGCCCAGGGAGGTGGTGCTGAGGTTTCCAGCTTCCCTGGGATGAAGCCTTGAGCAACTTGACCTGACCACACAGCTGGGGAGCGGCCCAGACTAGAGAATTCCTGAGTCCATGTCGGCTCAAATTGTCCAGCAGTGCTACAGTCCTCTATGATTCTGTGAAGACCTGTCTACCTCTTTATATCAAAGAAAAATCCGTGCCACCTTAAATATATCAGATTGTTTTGTTCCCAACAGTATCAAAATGCAATATACATATACCCCGTCTGTAAAGGCTGATGGTAGTTTTGCTTCCCTTTTTTCTCTCTGAACAAGCAAGAATCTGGCAGGAGGCATTGGTTTCATAAATACTTGTATGTCACTCCTCCTCTGACTGTCTGAGATTATTAGTTTGAATTCTGTTTTCCATAGGCATTTTTGAAATCATTGCCCGAATACTCAAATTTTCATTAGTATTGCTAACAATAAACCTGAAAAGGAGGATTGAGTGGAGTGGTCATCACTGAATGTAGTTGGCATTTTTTGCATTCCTGTTGTCCACTGTCAATAAGCAGTGACATATGTTTTATGATAAGAGAGCCCGTTTTTATGATCATTTGCACTTTATCTGCTAAGTCTGAGTGTCTAGAATTTTAGGTTTATTGTAACATAAATTACCCACTCGCTATTCTGGAATTCAAACTTACAGAACTTGAACTTTCCAGGAAGTTTCTTACATAAACCTTTATCTGTAACAATGCAAGTCTTTCTCCTTTGAACTTGGAATAGAAGAAAAAGAGAAATGTTATTGGCTTGAACCTCCTCCAAAAATATTCTTCTCATGAAAGTATTTTAGACAACTTTAAATATAATTTTATATATAATATTTATATTCCCAAGTATCAAACATGTCTCTCAAGTAAATCACCCCAAACTATAACACAAGTTTTCATTACAGTGTCTTTTACAATGAAATTACTCAAATGGCCCATACTGATTTTAAAACATATTAATAAACCTCATTTTAAAACATATTAATATTATGGAAATCATGATTTATTGAGTTGTATTCTACAGCAAATTGTTTTAGAATACCTTTCTACAAGAATTGCTTAGAAAATTTCTGATTATAATATTTAATGGAAAGGTAATTTTGCAAATTTAAAATAATGAACAGAGAAAGAAATATAAATTCCGAAATATTTATTTTGCCATTTAACAAAAAATCTCAGCAGAACTAATATATGTTGTTTCATTCCAGTGTGACTCTGATGTTTCTAGGATATCACTGCTTGAAAACTCCAACCAAATTGATTCAACTGAATTATAATTTTTTATCGCTGTGACAATAAACTTCATTTATATCTATAGTAGCATACTGCATTTATTTCTGAATAGTTATGGACATCTCCAACTTTAAACACAACTAGTAAAATGCTCTCTTATTATCTCTGTGTTCCTTCTTTGTGTTATGGTGATAAGGCTGCCTTGCAGAAGTTTTGGAAAGATGTAGCTGTTAGTTAACTATTAATGCTTAAGAGTCAATAGATTGGTAATGATTTTTGTAGGTCTGGATTTAGTTGTCTTGCAGATTTTGTGTTTGTGAAGTATTCTAACTCCCTGAAAGATACATAGACTATAAATTACTGTGATTTAAATCAAGATCTGAGAATGTCTTATTCATTTCCTTTGTAAAAGCACAGAGTGTTGTGTTTCTTAACATTGATATTTGCCGTAAATATATATGAATAAATGACCAAATTATTTGTATTTATCATTTCTTTGCATCCTATTTAGATCACAGTATCTGCTTTGCTCTTCTACCCTCAGAGAAGAAACAATCCCTTTCGTTTTACGTACCTCTCTTCCCCGTTATATTACAGCATTTGTGATCAACCACAGCTCCCTTGTCACTTGGCAGAATCCTTAGCTGCCAGAGAGTCCAACCCCTTAAGTGGGGAAATGGAGGGAGTCAACAGTTTCAAGGAAACCGACAACACAAAATCAGCTTGCCTTGTTGCTTTCCTGCCTGTAAACATTTTCATGGCCATTTTTTCACAAATGATTTTGCTTTTGTTCTGTTGCTATTACATATTTTGACAGAAAGCATGCATTTAGGTCACACATGGAACAGTACACCACTTGATGAAACCTTGGACCCTTTCAAAACACAATCCACCACTTAATGTGACAAAACTGCAATGCTGTTGCATGACAATAAAAAAAAACCTCCCCAATCAAGCAGGATTTAAAAAAAGCCTGAATTAAGCAAGGTCTATGTGGCCTAGGAAAATGCAGGTTTTAAACAGTCAGGGTGCCCTTACCTCTTTCTATCTTCTGCTGCTTCTTGAGTGATTGAAAGCCTCAGTGCCAGTCGCCTGGGCCTTTCCATCCCTGAATAAAGAGCAGTAGCAAAAAAGACTTTGGAATGTAACTGAAGAGACAGAGGACAGTTTGTGAACAGAAAGAAATAGCTGAAACCATTAGTTAAATAATTATCTGTGAATTATTTTCTCATCTGAAACGCAAAACAATCTGTTCCTGCTGATAGTCCTGATGCCACCACATCTGTTAATCCAAGAACTGCTGCTTTGACATCTACATATCAGTGTCATTTATTAGTGATGGATTCTATTATGTTCCTCCTACAGAGCCTTATTTGTCATTTATTTCTGACGCCAAGGACATAATTGGAGGAGAAGCTGAACTGGTTCGGTAGAATACTGTGGGTTGGGCCTGTAATCAGTCAAAATCTTTTGGTACTGATAGAATGACATATTAAGGAGCTATTTGGTAGGCATCAGTAAAGCCTAGAATCAATATAATTTCTATTCTATATGTCTCATTTTCAAAGTTATAACTTTTTGATAGAATTTCGAGCATATCATTTAAAATATATACAGTAAAAATTCTATAATTTTTACAAGATTGCCATAGAATTAGTCAAAAAGACATTGAAAATAAATTCTGAAATATTTGACTTGACTCTAAGTCTTTGCTCAAAAATTTCCTTCCAAAAGAGTTCAATTCACTGAGAGCAAAAGTTATCACCATAAAATATATTGATATATGAAACCTTTCTTAAGTCTCGAAGGTACCCAGAAGTTCATAATATCATGGCTTAGTTCTTCTCTCTACTTTCAGGATTTTCATCTGAGCTACACCTTTTATGAAGAATCTCGGTTTTACCTACAGTGAGATTCATTTGCCTCATAGAAATATTGAGGGAATTACGAGGAAAAATTTGAGCCAAAAAAGTTTGCCTGAGGTATGGTAAAATTTGTACACAACATACCTATAATTCAGTATTCCTTTCGGCCACAAAGTTTAATGGAACCTTACAGGTTTGAGAAAATCAAATATGCCTTCTAACCAATATTATATAACCTAGAAAACATACCTTTATAAACTTGATTAAAAAGGCATTGGAAATTTCTTTGCAGTGATATTACCATACTGAAGGATAGTGTCATGGAAGAAATGTCTTTTATCAGTCAGAATCTTATGCTCTGTATTTCTCCAATGGCCCAGCAATGCTTACAAAGCAAATAGGTACATTTGGCACAATAAAATTTAAAAGGTATGCTTTAGAGGAAGTGTTTGTAATTTTCTTCAGTCATGCATGTGTTAAATGTGTCATCTTGTTTCCACCATATTATCTTACAAACAGTGAACAAATGCTTTCTTCTTTTTAGCAAGGTTACTACTTTATACATTGACTTCTTATTAGGGAAGCCTGAAATTCCATATACTTTAGCATGACTCATTAGAAGTTTTTCTAATAAAACTCACAAATCTTAGTCTGATGCCCACTGAAGCAGGAAGCTCAGTGAATAAAGGAATTCCAGTTGACTTTAACAATTGATCCCATGACCCAATACATCCATTCACTACCTATTAGAGTTTCAATTTTTGAAGTTATGTGAACTGAATGGGGTTTTATTTTGGCTTTTCAATTTTGAGTTTTCAAAACATCAATTTTATTTCAAAATAAATGTGAACAAAACTCTACTGTCTATGATCTTCATGAAGCAACATCAAAGGTTAAAAAAAGGCTTACAAACTTCTAATTAAGATTATATTTAGGTAATTTTTCTCAGGAAAAAAGCTGAATGTGTTTTTTAAAAGGGAAGTACTGCTATAAAAGCTAAAGAAAAAAACTTTTATCATTCACAGGTTTTTGTCTTTTTTTTTAAACCAATTAATATCCTGTTCCTTGGATATCTCAAGTATTTACAGTGCAGAAATAACAGCACAGTCCTTTTGACTATATGAGGAACAGTGACCAGCAAAAAGCACTAAATGATCCTATCCCACTGCGTGGCACCAGTGAGACCACTCCTGGTGTGCTGTCCCAAAACGTGGGCTCCTGATGCAGGATGGACACCAAGGTACAGCAGTGAGTTCAGTGACGGGTCCTTATGATGGTTATTGTCAGAGCACAGGATGCACAAGGGGAAGCAGAAAGCGCTGGGCTAGCTCAGGCTGGGGAAGAGCATGGGAAGGGGAGATCTCACTGCTGTCTGTAACTACATGCAAGGAGGGTTGGGAGTATGTGGAGTGGCTGCACATACTCAGAAGTGGTGGAAGGCTGAAAAGCAATGTCCACAAGACAGGGCATTGGAAGTTCTGCCTCAAAAGTCTTTATCACCATGACAGTGACCAAACAGGAGCCCAGAAAGACTACAAGACAACGATCCTTAGGCATGATCAAGATTCAGCTCTCAATGACACTGAGGAACCTGCTCTATCTAAACTTGCTTTGAGCAGGAGAGTGAACCTGATGAAATCCAGAGGTCCTTTTCAAACTACCTAGTGCTATGATTCAAGGATTAGCGGTCAAGTCATATGTGCACTTTGCAGTTATCCATGCAAGTGGAATACATTCCCTTTTTTCTGAAAGTTTTGTGTTTTTTTTTTCTATATAGATGATAAACAAGCATAACTCAATGGTTTTGATAGTACACAGATTAAAGTATTATACCAAAAACAAAAGCATTCTTCTCTTACCTATCTAAGCAACTACCAGCTTGACTATTTATACCAGAAACTACCAGCTGCATTTAAAGTATTAATTTCATTACTAGTGAGCAATAATATTTCTTTCTCCAGCATCACACAGTCCCTAGTGTAAAGGTTCACAGACGTGCTAAGAATTTATTTGGAAGGTTAAGACTATGTCTTAGTAATTCAATACTTTTCTAAAGTATGTCAGATGTTCAGATATTAGAGGATAAACTTATCATCTTGCTGAGGCTATAAGCCACAGTAATTAGAGCAGGTTAACACCTTCACCTCTTCTCCTTTTTACATTGGGAATTGCTTTTTCAGAAGTCAATGTTGTCTTTTCTCTCCTTAATAAAGGTTAAGAGTTTACCAAATTATATGCCAAAACATTATTCAAGATGTTTCTCTACAAGAATGGTATTAAGTGGCTGAAACTACACTTGTTAGAAGCAAAAAGGATTTGATAGAATGCTAAACACACTTTGAAGTTGCCTAACTGAAAGCGATTTCTTCTCTTAACTATTTTCCCTAAAACATATTCTCATTTTGAGGTAGTTTTCTATAGTAAATATTTTTACCTTCATATTTTGAGTCTCTGAGTTTTCCCTGTGATGCATTGCAAGCTTAACATCTTACACAGATATGCCTTTGATTTTTAAAGGACTTCCTTAGCTGTTTCCCCAGGCACAGTTTTATCTCTGATGAAGTCAAGGAGAAAAAACTGTTCTCCAAAATGACTGTATATAGCTCCTTTGAAAGTAGGTGTGTGTCAAATCCCAAACCTAGAAACAGAATTTCTTATGTTGAAGTTCAAAACATTGCCTTTCAGATCTTTTATTCTTCTTGCTGAAAACAAGAAGCCAAGAGTCAAACCCTAAACCCCCCAAAACCTGTGACTCCTAACTTTAAGATGCATGGCTTTAACTTAACCGTTACCTTTTTTCTCTCTCATCAATATAAAACTAGATCAAATGTCAGTCCAAGAAAAAACACTAAAGTTCACTTATCCATATGAATGTAAACCTAGAGGTCCACTCAGGTTAGCTGTGAGAGTGCACAGTTCTTCTGGGAGTTGAACTGGTATGTGTGTGGCTCTAATATTTTCCTATGCTGATGCAGATACATACACCTACATCAAAAAATCTTTGCATATGTTGGGTTGTAATTCAGCTGAGGTCCATAATTGTTTGTATTTAACTGAACAAATATTTCTGAGGTTTACCTCAAAGAGCTAACTGCATTTATGCAAGATAGTGTTTTCCATCCTGTAAAACTTCTGCAATATAAGATATGGTTATAAAAAACTTGTCATTTGAAGATCTTTTTTCAGAGATTGCCAAAAAAGGTCTCTGAATACAAGTTGCCTAATATATATATATCAAGCCCTAAACAATGAATCTCATTACTATTTAGAGCTGCATCTGGATATGGGCTTAATTGAAATCCCTATGTTCTCATGAGAAAATTATTTAACTTCTTTCAAAATAATTTCCTTTAAAAAATAAACCAAATCTATGATAGACCCAATGTTAATTTCATTACCTCATATAACTTCCAGTATCTTAAAAACTAGTGGAGCAGTATGTCCTATTGGGAAGATCTTTCCACTAGAAAGAGATGTTTCATAAGAGAGGAATCTTATGAAATTCAACAAGGGCAATTGTAGGGTGCTGCATCTGGGGAGGAATAACCCCCTGCACCAGGACAGGTTGGGGGCTGACCTGCTGGAGAGCAGCTCTGAGGAAAGGGACCTGGGAGTCCTGGTGGACAACAGGATGGCCATGAGCCAGCTATGTGCCCTTGTGGCCAAGAAGGCCAATGGCATCCTGGGGGGCATCAGGAAGAGTGTGGCCAGCAGGTGGAGGGAGGTCATCCTGCCCCTCTACTCTGCCTTGGTGAGGCCCCACCTGGAGTAACGTGTCCAGTTCTGGGCTCCCCAGCTCAAGAGGGACAAGGAATTGCTGGAGAGGGGACAGCAAAGGGCTACCAAGATGATTAGGGGACTGGAACACCTCTCCTGTGAAGAAAGGCTGAGGGAATTCAGTCTCTTTAGTCTGGAAAAAAGACGGATGAGAGGTGACCTTATCAATGCCTATAAATACTTAAAGGGTGGGTGTCAGGAGGATGGGGCCAGGCTCTTTTCAGTGGTGCCCAGTGACAGGACAAGAGGGAATGGGCACAAACTTGAGTATAGGAAGTTCCACCTAAACCTGAGGAGGAACTTCTTTCCCTTGAGGGTGGCAGAGCCCTGGCACAGGCTGCCCAGGGAGGTGGTGGAGTCTCCGTCTCTGGAGACATTCAAAACCCTCCTGGACGCATTCCTGTGCCGCCTGCTCTAAGGTGGCCCTGCTCTGGCAGGGGGTTGGACTAGATGATCTATTAAGGTCCCTTCCAACCCTATGATTCTATAAGAAACTGATTGCTTTAAGGTAATGAAAAAAAAATTATACATTGTCATGGACAGTCAAGATGTTCTTGGTATGTATATGAATTAAGTTCAATAGGGCATTTTTGTCAAGCCTTTTTGCAACCAAGCTGGAAAAAGTCATGAGGAGCAGATGGGAGTATATCCATGCAGTTGCCAACTTTGTGCAGATATTCTATATTGTGTTGATTGCACTGAATTATTAAGAAGAAAATCTGCATAATCAAGTTATTCTGCCCAAATAATGGCTAGATTTACTGAAAGGTTTTGTTACTAGTTGACACAAGTCCTTGCTCCTCACTTCAGTGAACACACGCTCAGTTTCCTTCTCATTTACTTGTTAAAATAAGAGTTATCTGGGAGGAATTTTATTGTAGCAAGGAAGGCCAGGCCTTGGGTGGAAAGAAAGTTTTCCTGGGCTTGCAGAGGAGACTTTAGAATAGGTTCAACTAGAAAATTGCTCAGAAACAGTAGTCTATTGAGCAATTGAAAGTTAACCATTTGTAAGGATACAGAGGCTTTTCATACTTATATCTACAACAGATAATGTCTGGTTTATATTTTTTAACCCTATTTCTGTGTTATAAACCTGAAACAGTAGAGTCTGGGTTATCTGAGACCTTCTGGAGGGTGGGAAAGACTGTTTTTTCCCTGGAGAATAACTGAGCCTACGCATGGAAATACAGTTTTGAAGGACATGGGAGAAAAAGAGATTGACAAAATCATTTCACAGAGCAAGAGAACTGCGCTCCAAGATAAGCAGAGAAACTCCTTAGATGACTGTTTGGATGAGCAGAGCGCCAAACCTCAGAAGCAATGGACTTCATGGGGAGAAGAGGACAAGAGGTCAGAGGATAAATAAGGCAGTTACAGGACTAGAACCAAATCTGGCAGAAGTGCAAAGACACAATGGACGATGCATAGTCCACTAAACCAC
>VXBO01008514.1:0-10566 GCA_013400135.1 Rhinoptilus africanus | reverse complement strand
TAAACCACTAAAAAAAAAAAAAAAAATGTTGCTGTGAAGGACTTTCATCTTCAAGGACATCACTATGAGAAGCAAACATAGACAGCTCCACCTCAGAAGTCTGGTTTATGCTACGTCCAATCACAATGTTTCGTGTTTTCCCTGAGAGTATCCTTGTTCATTCAAGTTTATTTCTTTTCCCTTTTATTGAAACAGAAAATGAGAGATTAGAAACATTAGTGAAAGACAGATTGCTAACACTCTACAAAAGCAGGGGTCAGCTCTCCTTCAAAGCGCACATCAAAGCTCGTTTACGTATTAGATATGCATACACACTGACTTAAAATTAGGAACACCTGAGCATGGAAAAACTGTAAATAAAAAGGTACAGTGAATGATTCTCTGCAATGATTGCGCCCTTAAGAACATCATAGTTGTAAAGTCATCCAGTTCTTACAGTGTAGAGCTAGCTATAGTGAATTATTTCCCTATTCATAGATGTGTGTCATCTTTTCTTTCTCTCCCTTCCTCCCATTCTTGAGTACTGCAAGACAATCACTTCCTTCAAGGAAGGCATTTTTTTCAGATAAGTGAGGTATCTTTGTGTTTCTTCTTCATCACGATGAACTTAGCAAAGCTCCCTGGCCAAAAGTATAATTCAGAAACATCTAAATCTATTGTAAAAATCAGCAGAATGCATTATTATAGAAGTGCCCAATGCAACTAAGATGATCTAGGAGATCCTTAGGTGACTGAAGTCTGATTTCATGCCAAGTTCACTAGATAAAAAAACAGTTTGTAATTTCTGCTTAAAGGGATCTTCAAAGGGAGCTTAGGTTATTTCCAGATGAGAACAGAGCTCCACTGACTAAATACTCTTTGATTGAAGAAGGGGTTAGAAGAGTATGTTCTACTGCATGCTGAAGAATGTTATGCTTCCTTCCTTTATGACTGAAAGGTAGATGGTGCTTATGAGTATGCTATGTGCCAGCAGGTGAATTTGCACTGCTTAACAATTTTATTGTTGTACAAGTAGTGGAAGAACAGTACCAGTACAGTCCTCCAGTACAAGCAGAAGCCACAGTTATCATTTACATGCTGTAAATAAATACTTAATTCTTTCTGCAAAACTTTCCTCATGTGCCATGAATAAACAATATCAAATATGACCTCTATTCCTCATATTAAAAAATATTTTAAAAAAACCCATAAGCTTAACCAGAAAAAAAAAAAAAGAAACTGCTGAATGTTAATAAGGGCATCCTTGTGCTGGGCTCTAAGGGAGTGTAGTTAGGCATAGCGCTGTCCCACAGTACACTGCAGTCCTTCACAGCTATTCAACACTTCTCTCTCCAGTCATCTTTGGATTAACTTTAAAATACATCTTATGTTTTTCCTAAAAAGTAATTAGCATTACTGTTAATATGCTAATATGCAAAATGCTGCCTGATCCAAGTTTTTAACTACTTCCCTCCAAACAATAAGGCTTCAAGGAAAATATTTATCTGCTTCAAAGACAAAAACACATTAAACGTGCAATGATTTTGGCATTGTAGTTAAGGTCTTTATGCTGTGATGAAACACTCATTTTTTTTTGTCCAGACTTGACAAGAATAAGTCACATTGTGCCATCTGGCTTTTAAGGGTACCTCCCCACTAATCTCATGTTCTGCTTTCAAAAGAGATGGCACAATATGGCCCACTGTGCATTTTTTACATGATGGTATAATATTAGGGTTGCTTCAACTTTTTTTTTTTTTCATCTTGAAGTGTTTGTAGTATTGTAGTATTGTCAGTGATGTGCTAGGTAATTATTTTGTCACACAGGACCCAGTTGTTTCTGATTTGTCTTGGGGTCATTTTAAAATTGTCTCTTAGAGAAGTTAGTAATCCACCAACTTGAAGTTTCAGCTTCTTTCAGAAAAGCTCAGCTGTATTTTCTTGCTTTTTTATTTATATACATGCAGTATTGTCATCTTGACCCAAGCTGCCAAGCAGGCCTGAGGCTAGGCCATTTAAAATATACAGAAAATATATTTGTTGAGAAAAGGGGTCTCTGTAATAATCCACTTTACTTATTTATTCATGCCTAGCATTGTGTTATTTTCAAAGCTAAATATTTCTTTGATTATCAAAATGATGAAACACTAATTTTGCATATAAATACTTTTCCCACTTTTGCATGGGTTTAGCAAGAGAATAAAGAATTTAAGTCCTATTCTCTTTAACATTTCCATGCAAACCAAGTTCCTTGTAAAAATCATGAACTGAAGGGGGCTGATGGAAGGGGCTAGTCATTCATGGTTTAGCGCTAATTAATACAGAGCAGAGGAAATATATGCACATCGTGACCATAGGTCCCCTTTAAAATGGTCATTGTAGGTTACTAATCTACATTCTCTCAGAAGCAGCTCTCTGTGTTAATATACTCATCATCTAAATACTGTCTTTTCTCTGTTAGGTACAACTGACCGTTATTACAGTATATTGGTAGCAGATGTGTGTATGTCAGAACTGGCAGACCAAAATGTTTTTTCCTCTCTGAATGAGGAGTAAAATATTCACAACCCTGGTCTCAGTCAACCACATACCTCAGGGTCTCATGCAGTGGCTGGAGATTCTGTCTCAGCTGCTTTGGGAAATGCAGTACAAGGCCTCACGCAAATTAACTGCAGAAAGAGTTCAAACCAAGGTTTTCCAAATGCCGAGTAAAAGTTTACAAAAAGCCAGATTTCCAAACAAAGCGGCTTTCTACCAGCTTCACTTTCAACTATAGGTAGGAGAAATAATTTCCTTGTGCAAAATTCTCACAGTGATAGCAATAAAGTAACTTTTTTATGGAAAGTTATTTGGGTTTTTACAGCAGACTGAGCAATTTTCCAGCCAAGAACCAATAAGCTTAATAATACTATATTCTAAATGGTATTTGTAGCATCTGTGATTATTTTTATAAAGGTTCCAAAGTAATTTAGAACATGAAGTTTAAAGATTCTTCCATCTGTGAGCGAGAAAAGATTGAAAAAAGGAGCTATTATCTCCTGTATTTCAGTAGCAGCTGAAGTACTAAGATTCTAATTGTTAGCTCACAGTCATTTTTTTTACAGAGGGCTTTCAAAAGTGTCTTTTATCTTCCTACAATTTCATTAAGTTAATTCCACACATTGGCATGAGATTAGTTCAATCTTCAGCTGGAAGTGGGATATTTCTGAGGAGGGTCAAATGTCACCAGATGTAGCATCAGAAAGGGAATGATAAAGACTATTCTAAAATAGCATTTGGTCAGAAATCTTGTCATCAATTTTGAATGACATTTCTACCAGGAACACTGCAAATCACATTGATTCCCTCGCTGAGAGTCCTATTGACTTAGTTTGTTGCAGTCTGCTCAGGCTTGTGTGTGCTGAAGCATATTTGAAAGGCCCTTCATCTCAGCTACAATATATTATTTAAAAATGTCAAGCCTGTTTTGCTGTTGCTGGAAAATAAATGATTCTGTCTGAGCTCCTAACATGTACACAGAATCTTCTCTCACTAATTTTCTTAAATTATGTATTTCATTGCTGTCTGCTGCAGAAATAGAGTGACTATATAATTTTCTACTAGCGCAGTATTTCCGTATTCACCTTCCCTCATTTGACTGTAGCTTTGAAATGTATTCTTCCTTTGGTCTTCTTTTGAGAGGGTTATATTTGGTTTATTATATATATTTAGCACTGATATTGGATATACTCTTAGGTGCCTGCATCACTAATCTGACTGTTTTCAACCCTGGGACTCCCTGGGTTTTTTTCTATGTGATTCAGGATCCCCAATATATGTTCTTTCAAGTAGTTGAACTCCTGTAAGTTTCAACCTTTGGCAACGAGTTTTCCATGTTTACTACCCCAGAAAGAAAAATCTTTGTCTGCCCTTTTTCTTGAACTTGGTTCCTAATAGCTTTATTTCATGACTCTTCTTCTTGTGCTGAGAGAGACACTGAGCAGCTGATCTCTCTCCAGGCATCCTGTGCTTCTGTAGACATATGTCATGTCTCCCCACCCATCAACAAGTTATCTGTTTTTTCTGTCTGAAAAGTCCCAGCTTATTTATTCATTACTCATATGTAAGCAGTTCAGTACTTTTTCATCCTACACTGTTAGTAGATTTTTTGTCATTGAACTCCTACAGACCTCTGGGCTGAGTACATTTTTGGCTATTCATTTTACCATTTATTCCTTAAAATCTGCTGTCATTTCATTCACAGGTATATTCTTTGATGAGTCCCGATGAAAAATGGTTCTTAAATGGGAGATATTTCCCACAGAGAACTCCAATGCAAAAATACATTAAGTTTCACTGAAATGCTCTTATGTTCTCTGAATGTTTCTTTTGTACCCTGATAATCAATTGGCTCTACAGGCTCTCTGACAGACTTCCCACTCCTGATGTGTTTGGAGAAGGATTTAACTTTAGTTTTATTCTGCTAGTTGTTCTTCAGTTCTGTTGGTGTTGTGTTGTTTTGTTTTTAATCTGCCAGAGTTTATGGTCCTTTCTATTTTTTCATTATTTGTAAACAACTTCAGCTTTTTGAAGGATGACTTATTGCTTCAAAATAGTACTCTTTTTCTTGCTGGAAAGCCATGCTTTCTTCCATTTGTCTTTCCTCAAACCTTTTTTTAATAAGCAATATGTCTCAGACCTAGACATGCTATGAGGTGCTACTATAAGGTGTGTTCAAGTATCCACCATGCTTTTGTAAAGAGTTTGAGGTACTAGCCTCTTTTTAACAAGCTTCCTCCTTTTTCTATGTATTTTTCTTCTTTTTTCCTTTTTTTTTTTTTTAAGGTCAGAATTGTGGGGGATTTTAATCTATAGATCAGTTAGTATTGTCATCCAGATCAGCAGGTCAGTACTAAAGGTAAGTACTCAACTCCCCACTCAAGTCCTTTACCCTCCAGGGATTCTCAGTTATTCACTGTAGTGATCAATTTCTTCAGACTTGATCTGGAGATGCCATGGACACAGAAAATTACTCAAAACCAGCATGGTTTATTTCAAAGTTTCTTATATTTTTTTTAAGCTCAGTATTAAAATAGCACAATGCTTACATTCCTTTCATCGGTTTTATAGCATGCATAGCGTGTTTTACTTCTCCTGTATTGTTTTCAAGATGTGTAGCACGTATGTAGAAGAATATGTGCCACTGCTTTGTTTTCCTTGTTAAACATAATTAAATAGAACTTTGTTTTACATTTCTCATCAGTTTCTGTTGTCTAATCTATCCCTTAACTAAGAACAAAAAACCTAGTAACTTTACCTATAGTGGAAGCACCTCCCAAACATGAGTGGAATTCTTCAAAGTTGGCAGTCCTGTACTGCTGCCTTTGTAATTGAACTACTGATCAAATTCATTGCTTCTACAACATAAAAAAGGAGAGAAAACACATTTTTTACATTGTTTCAGCCATAAGTATCGTGATCTGTTCTGCAATGCAGAAAGGAGTCAGTGCAAGTACAGAGTTATGCTGGAAAACACAAGGTTAAACCATAACTTCAGAATAGCAGAATTTCTAAACTATCTGAAATGCTTTAGAAAAGAAGGTATGAAAAAAATGAAGAATTAATCAGATTGCTAGAGAAGTGGCAGCTCAGATCCAGGCAGAAGGGGTTGGAGAACACAGCAGCAATTCAATAGGCAGGGGCAGATCCTATGTGAAGTGAAGGAGAGGTTAGGATTCCTCCCAAAACTTTCCTGCAGCTGATGTTGTCAGTCTCTCCTTCAGACCGGTAGCTTCCCTCTACATCAAGGCTTTGAAGTTCTTTCATGTCTCCAGATCCGTCAGAGATCTTCAGTGTTGCCTAAAAAAAGGAGAACACAGTATGCAAGTTATACATTATAAAAATGACATTTCTAAACTTCTCTTGCCCTGTTTGCTTTACATAACTTCAAACTGAAAAATCTAGCTTGCGGGTCTGTGAAGATACATCTCTCCCTTATAGTTCATGTGGAGAGTTCACTTACTACATATATACCTTCAGAAGTTCAACATGCTATGCATTTTGCATTTCCCAACATATTGTCTTGAGCCTTTCCTACTTCCTCACTCCTTGTAGTCCTATGTTTTAAAATTCAAAACATGCAGGAATTTTTCCAATGTATCAAATTTCTCATTATCTTGCAAATAAAGACATATGGTAGCAGAAATGACTTTTACCTGTCACTGTTTTTAAACTGTCAAATATGATACGGTTGAGGCAGCACACTTTGTACATTATGATTTCTGAAGCCTTAAATAAATTATTTTTACAACAAAAGTCCTAGAAGAAATACTCCTTTAGTCTAAGTAAACACATCCAATAAGTGAATTTATTTGAAATTTTAATTTTTTTAAAAAAAGAAATAACAGCTGTCACTTTTTATTTTATTTTACTGCCTGTCTGCTCCCTTGAAGCATTCTGTGAAACCATGAAAAATAACTGAGTAAACCTGATTCTACATTATTAAACTTATTCTCGTGATCGTATCTTCTACAACTCATTAAAAAGTTACCAATCCTCAGAAAGATGTGAAGTTTCACTTTTTACATTGCAGTTCAAACATAGCATGACTTGAATTGCAGTAGACTTCCTGAGTCACACTCAGGTACGGATTTTTCACTGGGCTCAAAGGCCACAGTCACTAATCTACCTCTCCTCACCACTCTTCCCCTTGCTGAGTTTTTTTCCTGTTGTCTTGTGTGAGGTGTATGATTGGTGCCAAAGGAACTCACTGCGAGACAATTGCTGATACAAGACTATTTTGGCAGCCTTATTTATTAAAATATTGCTAATAAACTTCAATGTGATAGTCACAAGGATGGTAATGGTAAAATGCTGTTCAGACAAATAATTTGAGGTTCACAAATACATTTTAAGAATGGAAGGCACCCAGCTGTAATCACTAAATTTTATTTTCTTTATGACATAAAACCGTAATTCCCATATCAACCCCATAATTTCTTGTTAAATTAAAAGTTCCTTACTCTCAGGACTTAACAGGCTGTGTTTTTCATAAAGCAGTGGGTGGCTACACAAGCAAATAGATTTAAAAAGTAGAATGATGCTAAAGAAAGGGGAAGTGACATTGTAAACAGCTGACAACATTAAGTAATGTTGATGGTATTGACTTTGTGAGAAAAAGCATTCAGACTTGCCATTAAATGAACAGCAATCTCTCAAGCTTTACTAATCTTGTCTTGCAAATTCCATTTAAATCATTTATACAGTGGCAATTACTTACTGTATGCAAGGGGGAAAAAAAGGAAGAAAAAGAAAAGAAAATTGGTTTACACCTATTTAACACAACAAAGTTCATTTTAAGCTCAGCTATTTTAAGCTGAGCAGAAGCTTTCTCTCAAGGCTCCCATTATGCAGAGGCCTGTTGATGGAGGAAGACAACCAATAGTTACTGAAGGGGTCAGAATCAGACCCGATCCCAATATTGTTATTATTTCCCAAATGTGACTAAAGCAAATAGGAAAAAAAAACACCGTAACACACATCAGAGTCATCTCAGAGTATAGCAAACAAGTTTCATCAATTTATTCAAACAGGTAGAAGCTAGCCATTAGGCTATTAGTATATTAGGAAGGTGCATATTATAGCACTAAGTATGCACTATATAGCACTAGGTATCTACAGTTGCTTGTATACCCACACATCTTTGGGAGACCACAGCTAGGAAAGATATACATAAATTAGTTTAAATGAAATTAAATATATTAATTAAAATTTACTTCAGGACACTTAAAGGTCATAAAACATCTTGAAAAGTATGGGGAAAGCATGACATCCTTACGGTAGCAGCAACTTGATCAGGAAATCTTTCTGTCCTCATTTCTACCAATACCTGTGCATAAAGGAATACAGTGATGTCACAAACAATCTGCCTGTAAGACAAAAAGGAGTGAGACTTCCTGCATGATGGTCTACATGCAGTGATGGAGGTAAGGGAGGAGGATGCAGAGACACAATTCGGTATGAGCTGCTGGAAGGGCTGCTTTCAAAGTGGCAATGCTGTTTTGTCTCTGCACATGCTAGCGCTCACCTGAATGCAGAAAATGGAGAGTGGTGTTCAGATGCAGGCACGCCCTTGCATTTTGGGAATAAGCCTGCCCAGATCATTTTCTTGAAGTACATCTTCAATACATGAAGAAATCATGATCAATGTGGACAACAAATCTCCCTACTGAGATGCCCTTTTCCTATGATGCTTCAGATGGATGGTCTGTCTATAGCAGCGGATTATCTTCAGTGCTGTGGCTGACTGCAGAGAAACATAAGCAGCATTTAATGACATGAAGTAAGGTAATAATTTAGTTTAGGTTTAACCAAAGAAGGTTAATTAGCAAAATAGCTTAATTCACAAACTGTATGATATTTTTCATTTGTTACACTCAATACAAAACATATAAATGGGTGATACTGATTTTCCTTGCCTTTAACAAACATCTTGAATTAGCTCAAATTAGCGTGCAAATGCTGGAATGTGAATTCCACTAAAAGAAAGAGACAGGAAACATTGAAACGGAGTAGAAGGATTAAAGTATCATCAGAGACAGGTTCTACAGATGATGGTAAACTCTCAGCATAAAAAAAAATTTGAACATTGTGGACCTGTTGGTGTTGGTCAAAGGCCAACTGAATATGACCTGCCAGTGTGCCCAGGTGAATAAGGTCAATAGCGTCCTGGTTTGTGTCAGAAATATTGGGGCTAGCAGGAATAGGGAAGTCATGGTCTCCCTGTACTGGGCACCGGTGAGGCCACACCCTGAATACTGTGTTCAGTTTTGGACCCCTCACTGCAAGAAAGACATTGAGCTGCTGCAGTCCATCCAAAGAAGAGCAATAAAGCTGGTGAAGTGTCTCAAGCACAAGCCTTATGAGGAGTAGCTGAGGAAACTGGAGTTGTTCAGCCTGCAGAAAAGGAGGCTGAGGGGACGTCTTATAGCTCTCCACAACTATGTGAAAGGGGGTTGTAGCAAGGTGGGGGTTGGTCTCTTCTCCCAAGTAACAAGCAACAGGACAAGAGGAAATGGCCTCAAGTTGTTCCAGGAGAGGTTTAGGATGGATATTAGGAAAAATTTCTTCACCAAAAGGGTTATTAAGCGTTGGACCAGGCTGCCCAAGGAAGTGGTTGATTCTCCATCCCTGCAGGTATTCAAAAGACATGTAGATGTGTTTTAGTGGTGGACTTGATAGTATTAGGTTTATAGTTGGACTTGATGGTCTTGAGGGTCTTTTCCAACCTAAATGATTCTCTCTGCTTCTATAACCACTTTTGAATAATGTTGAATAATATTTGGGGAGGTGTGGAAGGAAAGGCCGCAAGGTAATGCTGGTTATAATTATGAAAACCTTTGAGATATTCTAATACTTGCAGTGTGTCTTGGACACTTAAAACTCAATCTTTTCCTAATACTTTGCACTGTATAGGTCCAATCTAGGCAGCAAATTTTCTTGAGTCAGATGAAATTTATGTATCAATGTCAAGAATGTCAGAATCTTATTCCGATGCATTTAGATATTTAGCATACTATTCGCAAGCTTCTTAATGATGTTCAACCTAGGTGTATAAGCTAAATGGCAAAACTGTTTCTGTCCATTTGTTCCATTTCCCACTACACTTGAGGATATATGTAAGATCATGAGTATTGTCGATTTCCCTTTTCATGTGAATGACCAACAAATATAAAATCCCACCACATTTTTCCATTTGTGATAAATATTTTTTGATCAAGCCAGTGGTAAACTCACTCACATTCCCACATACAGGCATTAATTCATCTATTAATTGTTTATTCATTACTCATATAAAATTAGTATTTACTGATTTAAAACTTGTATGGTCAGTTTAAAACTGGCATGAGAGGGAATAGGTTCATAGAATTAAATCCTCCTACCACTGAGGGCAAAGAAGTTTTTTATCAGTTTGATTTAGGGACTAGCAATAAAGCAGGTAACCGCAAAGCAGGAAATTTCAAATGTTTGTTGCAATGGATAACAAAGTGTCACAGTCGTGATTCTACCACATTGTACTGAGAACTTTTCTTATTGTAAGTCAGCTTCCAGATATTACTTAGCCAATTTATTATGAAGTTTCTTTTCTATCCTCAGGCTGCCTCAGCATATATCCAGCTGACAATCCTGTAAAATGGGCAACAATGCAGAAATCCAAACAATAATTAATTGCAAGGTTATTGCACTATTTACTCTCATGTCTGAGATCAGACAGGGCATGGGAACAATGAGTCTTCCTGAAATAGATGTATATATTTATTTGATTAATACATTTATATTTACAAGAGTGCAAACCACACAGAATGAACCTATAGGTTTCCCCCCCCCAAAAAAAAAAAGAAAAAAGAAAAAAAGAAAAAAAGAAAAAAAGAAAAAAAGAAAAAAGAAAAAAAGAAAAAAAAGAAAAAAAGAGAAAGAAAATTTACACTTTTCATATTGGCATTTTATGACCTCTACTGATTCAAGTGTATGGCTCTTTCGTCTGTATCTTCAATAGAGTAAAATAGGTTAAAACATTATAAACCACTGGTTTGTATGAATAGAGCCTGA
>VXBO01008505.1:0-17273 GCA_013400135.1 Rhinoptilus africanus | reverse complement strand
TACTCAGCAAATGTAGTGAAAAGTATCATAAAATGATTGAAAGCTTAGTTTTTCAAAAACTGAGTAGATACAGCAGCCCCTTGATTGAAGATGGAGGGTTTTTTAAAAGATTTCTAATCCTAAGGCCAGTGAAAAGAAAATTCATGTTGGAACTTAGCATGTAACATCCGTCCTGTGGATGCGACACACCCCCAATTTAAACACATATTATTTTTATCACAGTAGCTTGTTTCGCAAAAAAAAAAAAAAAATTTTGCCATTTTAAAGTTAAATTTGCTCTCTGACTACACATTTTTTAAAAGAAGAGGTTCTCTGTCTTGACAATAATCACAGCCAGGACCACCTAATTAACTTGTGATTACATGATGGTAAATGCATATATTGAAAAGACTCCTGTAACATCTTTTTTTCAATCAATACTGCAGGAGCCTCTTTAAAAGACATTTTTGAAGTCTTCTCTTGTCTGCCATAGTTCTACACACTTTTCTTCACACAGGCCTATATTTTGAAGTAAAAGAGAGCCTAGCTTGGTAATTCTCTCTCAGATTTTGTCACTTTTTATTATTAAACAGAATACTACAGTATATAAATCTCAAATTGACCTCTGACCACTCACAAAGTATCAGAGTGGAGGGTAAATCACTTTCATCTTTCAAACTTGGGAGGAGAATGCAATAATTAGAGGGCATAGTGAGTTAAATGCTTTCTTCATGCTGAGGAAGAACTTGTAGGTGTGCTGAGAGAGCAAAAAGGAAGATAATTAGTTGGTGTTTGCTAATTGTGGACATTTTGAAAGCAAAAAAAATACCAAGAATGGAATTATGCCCCTTTCAACCTCTACAGAAATCACAAAACAGATTTGAGTTTCTGTTGGAAAAGATGAAGTGGAAGAACTTCATTAGGGCACAACAATCTAAAAAAAATAACCCAGAAAGAACATAAAGAATTTCATGTTTAAAAATATATCAATAATTTGAAAAGTAAAGTTAGTGTTTACTTATCTTATTAAATGAACAACATGTTAATAAAATTCTGGAATGGGCATCTTTTCAATATGACAAAGAGTCAATAACAAGATTTCACTGCCCACCTTCATACCATGGGCTTAGTAAGTAATTTCGAGCAAGTGCTCTAAAAAGAGGGAAGGTATTCAGGCATGCTACCAGCTTTGAAATTCTGTCAGTTCAATTGACATTTCAGTAACTTAGATACTGTTATCTTACCCCCTACTATAAGCTTAAAAAGTAACAAGCTTAATGCTTTTGTAATCTTTACGAAAATGTCATTCTCCCACTAGAAACACATTTGTGGTCGTAGGGTATTACGTTCATATGGCCTTTAAAAGAGTACCTCTTTTTTTATTAAAACTTCAACTCTGTATGTTCAAACAGATGGTTTTATTTTCTCCTCAGTACTACTCATATTTCCATTTAATATAATTGTGCAGTAGAAATCAAATACAATACTTGCAAGGATAAGAAATAAATAATATGTGACAAAGAGGCTATGAAACACATTATTTCCTATATTAAATGCAAAGACATTTATTTTGTTTCCCCTGAGTAACAGGATCTTGTTTTGGCTGTCAAAATTTCATAGGCTTCCCAAGGAACAAAGACAACTGCAGAAATCTGCATCATATCTACATGTCCACTGGTTTTCAATTTTAACTTCCTATTATAAATTCCCCTTTTTGTTTGCTTCATTCTTTAAAGAGGTGACAATTAAACCTATTGGGTATCTCAATGTTGACTGGCTCATAATACAAAATTAGGAATCTCTCGTATGAATAAAGTAAAACATCTAATGGCGACATCTGCATTTTTACTCAATCCATATGTAGTACCCATGTCATTTTCACTGATGTCCTCGTGTCTTATGTGAAGGTTATATATGCACAAGAGAGAAGTGCTGTGGTTTTACCTGATACATGTTACTTGCCCATCTGTCACGGATGGAAACTCTAGGATTTTCCACTGCATGTGCATAAGCTAGGGGGGAAGACTGTGCCATACATCACCATGTGAGTAAAGCTCAAGGAGTCAGTAGCTGCAAAGCCCATTTGCATACAAATACCATTCTTTCCAGCAACTGCTCCACATCTTGCTTTAGACAGGCCCCTAAAGCCCCGTTCCTACAAAAGCTATGTTACCAGGCACTCTGCGAAGTGACAGAGCAAGCAGAAATACAAGAGAGAAGGGGATGCCAAGCACTCAGGAACATAATGGACGCACATCAGCATCTGCTGCCACTCAGAAACAGAAACACAACCACCATCTCCATCAGAAGCAATGAGCAGGTTATTGTGGGCCTGCTGGAGTAAGGAAAAAAAGAAGGACATGCAAGGAAGCAAGGAGGGTAAAGTTCCAGTTTCTGTTATCATTCCTTAATTTTTGAGTTAATGATATCTAAAAGTCACTACAATAGGTATGTAGGGCTTTGAATATTTTAAAGCTTAAATTAATGAAAAAAACCACTTAAATAAACCTCCATAATTAATTTTAAAATTTTATATTTCTATGACGTTTGCCCCTTAGCAACTGAAAACTTGCTTCTAGTAATGTAAGGATCTGGGCAATGTAATGAAGTCGAACTGTAGCGGCAGGACGTGATACTGGATATTATAATCCATATGGGCTACTTTATATTAGCATGCCTTACCAGCACTTCAGAAAGATGCAACAAGACTTTCTAGGACAGAGCAGTAATAAGCCAAGTGACGGAGATACTTTCCCTTTCCTCCTAATAATTCTAAGCAGCCAGATTTCAACAATGGACTACAGATAAGAAAACACAATGGCCAAGCCATTGTAACCACAACATAAACATTGTAAATTATCTGCTATAGACTGTAAACTGGACAGAAATATCAAAAAAGGTGCAAAGATATAAATATTAATTACATGAAACCAAGTCTGGAATTCTAATTTCCAGATATAAATGGGAAAATAAATTATACTAAAGTTATTGAGTCCTAATTATTCCCAGACATGAATAACTGTTTTTTTCATCACACAGTCACTAAACCAGCAGGTATCAATGCTATTTTAGGCATATTTTTGATAGATAAGACAAAGATCATAGAAGATTGGTTGTAGGCAATAACAGTGGCTCAAGACATCACAAACCGGCTGAATTTAAATTAAATGGAAGGATAAAAGCAAGTCTGAAACTAAGGTTCTTTATTTCAAAGGGAGGAAATGATAAACGAGGGGAAATAAAGCCATGTGCACGTGAATGTAAAGGAAAAATCAAATTTAAGTCAAATGTGCAAAACCAAAAACTCGTATTTCAGGTTAGCTGGACAGCAAATTGTTGGGAACAGGTAAGGATAACTGGCCTCAAAATAGACTTTCCTTACCAAGTACTTTTATTTAATGTCCCAAAGTTACCTTTGCTNCATGTATTTACACTCTTTCTGCATATACATAGAATATTATCTAAATAAAGCCAAAGAAAACCTTTAACTAATACATAAAATGTGTATAATTTCATGGGTTTTAAAGTTTCTTTGGCTGATGCCTTATCACTTGTAAGAGTAGCTGTTGCTTCATCTAAAAGAGATGAGGGATTAAGATAGGTTAGTAATGCCCGATTAAACTATCTTAGCGTTTCTGTAAACAAAGGAACACGGAAAAGGTTCAAAAGGTAAAAGCACAATCCATATTTAATAGACTTACTGCAAATAATTTCTGAGAAATATCACACTGGAAATTGAAGGAAAAAATCATGAGATAAACTGAAAACCAGCTGTCTGCATGACTCTTTCCATGCCAAGTATGTTAACAGATACATAATGATTTTAGTATTTTTTTAAAGACTGTAACATTACATAAACTTTTGAAAGAACATGATTAATATGATAGAAATAANGTTTCTCTTCTTGCTCTCAACTCCACTGCACAACTGCAGCTCCTCTAAACAATACTGAGTCCTTCTATTCAAGTTAAGATATAAGCCACATTCATGTTAGGTGTTTCACAAACATAGTCTAGGAACGCATGAATATTAAGATAATAAATTAAAATATAATAATTTAAATCTTGAATATATCTTTAGAATAGAATGGAAGTTGNNNNGGAAAAGGTTCAAAAGGTAAAAGCACAATCCATATTTAATAGACTTACTGCAAATAATTTCTGAGAAATATCACACTGGAAATTGAAGGAAAAAATCATGAGATAAACTGAAAACCAGCTGTCTGCATGACTCTTTCCATGCCAAGTATGTTAACAGATACATAATGATTTTAGTATTTTTTTAAAGACTGTAACATTACATAAACTTTTGAAAGAACATGATTAATATGATAGAAATAAGGTGAAATAACATCTTAGAAAATCCCATCATTCTATCAAAAAATATTTGAGGGGGAGAGGGTTGGGGAACATTCCCCTGTATTATTTTAGCAGAATGGACACATTGATGATATGCTTAGAGTACACAGAGAAATTATGACCCATGCTAGATAAAAACCTATTACAATAATGTATCCCAAATATTTATGGCTGAGTACTGCATTGTTAAAGGTAATAAGAGTCACTGCTTTACTGGGAACAGGATCAAGTTACAACATAAAACCACCTGCCTCCACTAGAGTTGGCAACCAAAGATGCCAAGTTACAAAGAATTTGCCTCTTTTCACATACCATTTTGCCTGTTTCTCTCTCAAACCATGCTCATCCTCAATCCTGATAAACAGATACAACCTCATTACTGTATCTGACAAATAACTGTTCCGATACAATATGAAAACAAAAATGTTAATTCCTTACTTCACAAATAGATTGTTATATATGAAGTATTTTAAAGATTTATAACTCTGTTAAAGCTTGTTATAGACTACCTATATTTTCCTGACAGAAGTAGGTCATCCATATACAGTTTTCTGATGTTCTAGCATTGTTTCATTATTTCCTGTTATTTTTTCCTCTCCTATATAGTAGGATCAATTACAGCAGTTCTTATGGAAAAAGAAAAAAAAAAGCCAATAAAAAAACCAAACCAAAACCCACATTTCCCTGAGGGTGGACTAAGTAAACACAAACCCTTTTTTCACCTCTGGGATAACAGTCCCAACTGAATGCCCTAGATTAAATTATTTTGCTGTTCTGAAATGAGCTGGTTTGGTGGTTCCCAGCGGGCAGAGGCAACATGCATCAAAAAATAAGAAACACATCGGCATAACTGTCTTTCAGCTAAGAAAAAAAATCTCCTTCCCTTTCTCCCCTTCCCTCCGTACTCCTGCATGCGGTTTTTTTGATACTCAGAAAACTGGGTATCACTGTCAAGGCAACCTATTAAAGCTGCTTTTTAGCTTACCCTATGTATAAATACAGACTTCACTCTCGGCTGTGGGAGAGCAGCAAAGGTATCAGAAATTGGTAAGAGTTACAAGCAGAAAAAGCCACCTGACACTAAGAACTTGTCTACCATTATAAATGCCTCAAAATAGTTATTCTGAAGATTTTTTTCCATAATAGTTATTTCACTGTGAACTTCCCTGTGAACACTTTACTTCCAAAGGAAAAGTACCTTTTTTCTGACTTAGTGTGGTACAAATGTAATATATTCAAACTTTTAGAAGAGAAAATCTCTTTCCAGAAAAGACTCTTCACATATGAGCTCACATAAAATGAACTATTCAATACTAATTGTTTTGGTAATGATATAAGTATAGATTTTGCTTGAGTTGATTAATAATACCAAATAATAAGCTATAACATATCCAAAGAATGATAAAAAAAATAAATCTATGTAACATTACAACTCTGATGCCTTATTTTGTTCCAGCTTGCTGATTTCACTGCTGTTTGGCTTTATTGTTTTGCTGCGGTCTACAACCAGAGATCATCTAGATCATCTTCTGTTTCAGGATTTTTCACATGATTCTAAATTTTGAATATTTTCTCTCTGCAAACTACTTCACCTTTATGGAAGGCCACGTGTTAAACAAACAGCTCTTGCACAGAGAAGTGCCCAAAACTCTGCATTGAAAAAGCAATTTCATACAATCATGCAATTATGTTATGAAAGTTTCCATTCTGCATTTTTTTCTAAAGCTCTGATTCCTCCCTTTGGAAATTAGCATGTCAGATCCACCAACTGTAAAAAGAAAGCACAGAAAATACCACACTGATAACAGGTTCCTTTTCTGCTTCAAATTCTTTAGAAAAAGAAGAAATGGCCAAGTAGCATTAACTCTAACTTACCGTACTTTCACAAGACTAGAAGACTTAAACATTGTTTTTGTTCTTTGATTTTTTTATTTTTTTTTTAATAATTAGAAACTGCATAGTCATCTTTTGGGCCAGCTCTGGTGTACGAATTTGTGTTTATTTCATGGCCACGTTATTGTACAGACTTTCCTATAATCCCCTTTAAACTTCTGAAAATTCAGAAAAAGTGGGAGTAGAAGACTAGAGTTTGTGCTTTTTTACAAATCTGGATTAAACAGTTCTTATTCGATTATATATTTCAGCAGTTAGAATAAATTAAGCTGAAAAAAATGCCTATGACATGACAATGTTATCCAGTGAATTATAATGGGGTTTCTCCATACATAAGCATAAGATACTCTCCCTAACTTTAAACCCTTTTCCTCACAATTCTGAGACAGTCTATAATTCAACTGCAGTAATATGCTTAAAACATAAAGCTGTAATTAATAATTTCAGTCTTCTCTCTCCATCGGAAATAACCAAGTATATTGAAAAAAAAGTAGTATAATTAAAATAATATCTAACTACAATGAACATAAAATAAGTCTACTAACCCACAGCATGAACTGTTCCTCTATGCTTCTTTGAAATCTTGTTTGTCTTAACCATATGTAGAGCATTTTCTTTGAACTGCAGCTCACAAAGTCTTTCAAGAAGAACTGTAATTTCTTCAGTGATGGTATCCAGGTAAGTTTCATTAACAAACTTCAAGGATGAAGAAGGATCAATAGTTCCACTTAGTATACATAAATCCTCTTTTATCATTGTGCACAATGTGGGTATGGAACTTTGGTAACCATGAACCACCTTATCAAAGTTTGTTTCACCACAACTAGACAAAACACAGTTCTGTAGAAGATCGCTAACCAGTTTATTCTGCATATTTTGGTACTTCATTAAGACTTCTGATTCAGGATAAAGAAACAAAAGTTGCCGGATGCACTGAGTTTTAAACTCCATGTGTTGTTGTAAAGCATTAGCATTTGTTTCTTCTTGACTCTGCAGTCTATTTATTAAAAATCGCCGAAGATGCAATCTTACATCATCCCAGAGAGATTTCACATCCATAGTTGAATCATCCTCAATGGCATGAAGGGAAGATGTTAACTCAAAAGATGTTCCACTTGGAGTACAGGGAAATGAGACACCACATTGACTAGAGAGATCCAGAAGGAAGTGAAGTATCATTTCTTCTTGATTTTTCTCATTCTTCAGCAAGCTTTGCTAACAAAGGTAAATCAGACAGTATTTTAGAAATGTTTTATTAACTCTGGTTCATAAAATGAACAGCTTCGTGCTAGAGTACCAATTGTTTCCAATGCTAATTAACTCGCCAGCAAATAAGAGTCTCAAATTGCTATATAAACAACAGAAATAACAAAGTCTGTTCCCCAAGGATTTCTGCGCCAATCCATTTCCTCGTCTACCTGCTTCCAATAACTCACACTCCTCTTCCCAACTTTCTTACTTCCTCAACCTCTTTTATCAATCAATTCTAACCCACAATTCAAAGGGAAGCTTTGGAAAGTTCATTAGGTAAGCCTTGGCAGCCGCTTTATTCTGGCCCGCACACACCTTTGAAAGAAGATGGTATGAAAAATCACTCAAGATTTACACAGATAAGGACAGGTTTTACTCATAAAACCCAGACAGGAATTTATAACATGTAACATTGTTGCTTTCCGTGCCCTGGCTCAGCAGGCAACCATCAAAAAGGCCATTCTAAGGATAAAATAATCTTCCCAGAACCCCCTAAAAGAACTAAAATTGAAAACTTGTTAAGAATTGAACAGATGTAGATCACATAGGGCAGAAGAATGAGAAGCTGTGTATCCTGTCAAACCAAGACGCAGACTGATACATTAACAACACAGTGACCTCCAAACACACCTCAGCCGCGTGGGCTGGGGAAGAAGGAAGCCAGTTTACAAACCAGGTGAAACCACATGTTCCTACTGCCTCTGAGCCGTAAGAGCTCCCTCTCGGTCCAGCGCCAGCATCTCTGGCCTGAGAGCTGCTTCAGGACCAAGAGGCCACACAGCAAACAGCAGGTCCTCTTGTCACAGCTCAGTGCTTTCTACTTGTCCCAGAACAACACAAAATTAAACAGCATTCTGCAGCTTTCCTTACTGTCTACCAAGACAAATTAGATGGACGAGGCATGTTCAACATACGAGTAGACTACCCCTAAGTCCCATGGTCACTGGACACCAAAAATCTCCCTCCTCTCACAGAGAAAAAGCCCTCCCTGTCATGAACACATTTCCCACAACCTCCACGTTTTCCTACGGCAGGTTGGCTTTGGCCAAGTCCGAGGCCCATCAGCTTTCTATTTGTAAAGACATGGTCTCAATCCTCCAGCTGAACTAGAGCTGACTACAGATTTCCCCATCACAGTCACAAGAAAACTGAGTGGAATTGGAGGTACTTTTGACCTTCTGGGCTTCAGAACCCAAGTAGGCAAGCCTTAACTAAACCAGGATCTAGAAGTCCTCTCCCCACCTCCTATCACTTCTCTCCAACAGAAAAAAGCTTATCACATAAGGGTAGCTCTTTCCACTCCTGTCCTTTACCTGGGTCTCACGGCTATACTCTGTCCTATAAAGCAAGGCTGGTAAAGAAACTGTCATCAAACTTGCACCTTCAGATTTACTCAACTGAAAGTATTTGAGGCAATTGTTTGTTTTACTTCTTTTCCCATTTTGAAAGTGAGGGAAATAAATCAAATTTGACAATGGTATTGCTTAAATATAATAATTTCCAATGCTAATTGTTCCTTTTTTTCTACTGTAGCAAGCTTTTATCAGTAGGTCATTTATAAAAATACAAAAGAGACAAAATTATGAACAAAAACTTCAGTGGGCTTTCCCCTTCCCCAACCTTGCTTTTGAGCCACAACTGTTTTCAGTATCAGAACTCCTATTCTTTGTTCTGGATGATTCAAAACTGTTGCGGTCCTACAGGAGAGCTCAGGATTTTAACCTTACCATTGCCCTTTACTCTGGAGTGCTCCATGATGAAAAACAAAAAATAAAAAGACTTGCACCACAGCAGCTAATTCTGAACAAAATGCAGAGAGCATGATTGCCTCGCATAGAAGAAAATTTTAAAAATAGAAGACTAGCTATTTTTCTTCCATTTTACATCTTTATTTCAGAATGCTTCCTATGAATTTTTTTCCTTACAAGCAGGAAACATGCATGGAAGAAAGAATAATAAAATTATCAGTCAAATATCATCCTATAAAAGCACGTGCATGTGATAGAAATATGTATAACTACTTAACATCTTAAATCACATATATCAATATGCATATACATAAGGCTGATTTTATTTTCTTTTATTATCTACTAAAGTATTCTATGAAGTTTTGTGTATGCAAAGAGAATGTGTCTCAATGCCTAAACTGAAGCCCTAATCAGTAACCACTGTGTTGAAGAGTTGAGTCTCCACAAGTAGACTTCTGGAGTTTAAAGGTTAATTTTTTTAATGAATGATGCTCAGATACTATATTCTCAAATGAACAAAACAAGAGAAGTTGTCAAAACAGTGAACATAACTGAGGCCTTTGGATGACGAATCCAAAATGTTTTCCATGCAAATCCCTACTGCTGTTTTTTAAGGTTAAGCAGAAACATTTTTATTCATGAAAGCAAGTAATAATCTAAGTACTGTTTCAAGCCCTTTGCAATGTAAACTAAACCATTAAAAATAGGGAGCTTGCAGATGCCATCTTAGACTTAATATTACTCAGAAAAAGAGCCCCTGAAGTGAACTCTGAAGCTCTGATAACAGTGTCATCTAGTTTCTTTGAACATTGCCTGTATTGACAGAAGCTTTTCTATTTGAAAATTAATCTGTAAAAATACTTCAAAAGATGTTGCAAAAACTATTCAAGAGAAAAAGAACCAAATTAGTATCCAAAGGTTTTAGAGAAGCATGAAAAGTTCTCTTATATGCACAGAAAATTAGTGACAATAATATACAGCAAACATTTGATATTTGCAGTCTACCAACTGGACTACTATCTACTACAGACTTCTCCCAATCATATCAATAAACAAATCCAGTAAGATAAAGATTTTGTTAAATAAAATAAAATTTTTGTTCTTAGTTTAGCATGATCAGAATTTAATGGAGATGTGTTCATGTACATATTCAGCTTTTAAATACTTATAATTACAAAACAGTACACAGAATGACAATATTTCACATAACTAACACTTTCAGGCTTCATGAAGAACCTCTCATGAGATTTCACAAATGCATGAGAATACGACGCTAGCAATAAACCTAAATACAGCACCTCAGCCAAAGCACATACAGAACTTTACACTATTTTTTAAATTCTTGCATCAGCTTAAAAGAGAAACAAAATCCCTAAAAAAGTAAACACACATAATAAGGGAAAACAATGAATAGGGTTATTGTCATGAAGCAGAAGGAAGGTTACTATTATTTAAAATGTATTATAAGTTAGTTAATTAAAAGCTTGCAAGTGAGAAATTAAGTCAACTGAGTAATTAGTGCAACGGGTGGAGAAACACATTTAAGAAAAGTCATATCATGATAATCTCAGTAATGTTGAATATTATTGAAAATAGTTTACTGCAGACCTGTTTATGCAGCTAAACATAAACTCACATATTCAGTGTGGCTATTACTTCTTACAGATGGGCTGTCTATACTAATACATATACACTTTTCATCTGTCGTCTCATCTACACAACAGGCTGGATTATCGAAGAAGCCATGAGCCTGGAAACAGTGATGCCTAAGTTCCCAAGCTCCAGATGTTTTCCTGATAAGCTGTGCAGAACTGAGGCTTTAAGGCTCTGACTCTTTGCTGCCTGTTTAGCAGCCTGACACAGAGCCATTCTCAAGGCTTAAGTGGACCCTACAGCCCACAGCCAGACTGTCACGCAGTCAGTAAGCTCCTGGGAAGCTGAAGAGATAGAAAGCACATTCTTAGATTTCAGAGTATTTCAGAGATGGGGACCTTTTGGTGTTTCCCAAACAAATGCCGCCACCTGGTGTTCAGGTATATGGCTTGAAAAGACCTTGGAGAAGGAAGAGAGCAGGGAAGTGACACAATTAAGTCATCGTAGCCATGCCCTCTTCTGTGAGGGGTTAAACTAATGATCTAACTGGACTAAGAGGAATAACAAAACACTTCATAAGTCAGCATCTTCGGGGACGCTCTCATTTTGTCTGGATCAAGTATGACACGCTGGCAGTCTCTGACACCCTTGAGTGGGGTGATTATTAACAGCAGCTTTCATACTGATCACCCCTTAGAAGGGGACAAAATCACTTCTTCACTGCATGCACATTAAAGACCTGGTGTTTCTAGAGATGACTCCCTCATTTGATACAGCTTAATATCCAGTGGATTCAAAGGTGACTGAAAGATCAACAACCAGTTTTAAGAGTTCAAGAGCTGAGAAGTGATTTGGTGAACCAGCCTGAGCTCCGGCCAGAAGATGGTCTCAAAGGAGAAAATACTGCACCTCTCCACAGCAGTTTTCCTCTGCCAACACAGCCAATCTTAGCCTAAACGTTTTCATGTCCTGCAACTAAACCATGACATGGAAGTGACAAAGAACAATCCACTGGATACTGTTTATTTGTTTTGACACTCATACATATGTACACCATCTAAACACACACATACATATTTCATATTTAAATATGCAGGCTGCCATTTATTCAGGTATCATCCTTCACTTATCTGGCCACTTGAATTTTCCAGGCTTCCATTTCCACACATATATTCTACGTTTAACTTTTAATAAAAATTTTGGATAAAAATGCCTTCTAAAATGCTGGACATTTTTGTTGAAGTGAAATTTGATTTCTGGTTACGTGTAGTTGTACAACTTGCTAGGACAATGGATGTAGCTCCCACATTTCTAATTAGAAAAAGTAGATTGGAAGTTAAATAATGCATAAAGGACAATGATCTGTATTACATAAATAAAATTCATACACACAAGTGAAGAACAAGCAGTAACCGTAACAGCCTCGGTGTAGATAGTAAATTCAAATGTTTTTTACGAACATGTGTTTATAAAACAGTCCTAGCAGTGCTGAACATGTGGTAGGATAATGAAAAGATTTTGTCCCAAGTTTGTCTATTTAAGGTGTGATCAAAAGGAAACATAACCCCTACTGCAGACATAAAAACAGTACTAAGCCTTATAATAAAATTTATGAACTACCCTCACCACCCTCACCCTCAGTGAAGACTGAAATGAGAAAACTAACTAACCTCAAGAAAACCCCAACCCACCCATAGTATAACCAATCTTCCCAAACATTAAAGTAGTAGTAAGCAATTTGTAAACAATTAGGAAACAATTTTTACCAGGGTCCTAAGGAACTCCATCAGCTGTCCATGGTGCGTAGAAGAAGGTCTGAGAGAACTAAAACTGCAGTTATTTAGCCACTGCAGGCAGTCAGTTGTGCTTTCTAGCATTTCATCAGTACATATTTCATTTACTTCGGATTGCAGGTCTTTAAGACACTGTTCTATGCTAAAAAAACAAAAACGGGATTTTTTTAATGACTTGGAGATAAAAGCTTTTTATATATTCCATATATTGAAAAGAAAAACTACCAAATTAATGTGACACTAGTAATTCTTCATCACAGATTAACTTACTCTTACAAAATAAGGGCTGAATTTGCAGGATTAACATTTAAATACAGTCGAGATAGAGCTAAAATAAATTTCCTTCAAGTCAGACTGTACCATCCTCGGTAAGAGTAAGTACTGCCTCACTTCTCAAACAATCTTGTACTTTTTAATAAAGCAGTTAGTGAATAAGACATTATCTAACCTTAAATCCAGTCCCTAGTGCTTAATTAGCTAAAGCAGGGAATATAAACTGAATCAACTACCATATTCAAAGGTGAATGTGTCATTTTCCTCCTTTAGCAATCAGCAGTTGTTTTACAACCCAGAACATATATTAATGGCTTTGTAAAGACCCACTGACATCACAGAAAATGCTGAAAAGAATTTCACAGACAGTTGTGCTGAGGAAGCAGATCTTTTCTTTCTTGTTTTTGTCATTAGAATATTTCAAAGAAAACTGAGTTTGTTTTCGAGGATCCACTCCTTAACATTCATCTAGAACCATAATCCTGTTTATGAAATCAGATGTGGCTAGTTATTACAGGGATTTCAGTGGCAAAAAATCACAAGAACTACTGAATATCCAAAATTATTTTGTTTCTATTTGGGTGGACGCTTACATGAAAACAAAAAAAAGAAAAATCCAGAAACAATCTAACTCTATAACTTTTCCTATAAAAACACCTTTTCAATATTTCAGAACTACTTTATTTTTAAAAAGCAATACTTAATATTTTATATAGTTCCAGGTAGAAAAGTAGTATTGAGTAGATCTAGGCTGATCTAGGTTTAATACAGAGCCAACAATAAGACTGATGCTATTTTTGATTTCTTGAACTGCAAAGTGATTCTCACTAGAATTTAAGTTTTGAGTATACTAGTTATCATACTTATGTTCTTACAGCTGATAAGGGATGCAAGGTTTAACACAAATTAAAATTTAGTTCTTTCTGTCTCTGTAGAGTTACAGGATTACACAGCTATTTACAGGTATTTCAATGTCAGATACTTCTGTCTATTTTCATTACATCAACCAAACAACAAACTTGCCAATTATACTGCCACTTGTCTCTCTATTTTATAGACATGAAGTATGACTGTTTTTCTTTAACTGCTCTCTAACATTTTCAAACTTAACTAGTTCTGGCAAAAGAAGAAAAAAAAAAGAAGAAAAAGGAGAAAAGGAGAACAAGAGGAGAGGGAAGTAAAGAAACTGGAAAACAAATCTTTAAGTGTATTACAAGCCGTGAAAAAAATACCAAATTAAAGATCTTCAGTTTTGAAAAAAATATGGAAAACCAATTTTTTTTAATTAGTAACCATTAATAAAGTTTTTAACTGTTTTATGCATAACTTTGCTGTGTGGAAAAATTCATTTTCCACGAAATGGCATCTTTTTGGAGAAAGTGTTTTTATTAAAATTTATTTATTAAAAATATAATCTGCTTTGAATATGAAATAAAAAAAATTAAAAAATTTTAAACTACTAACCCATATCTATTTGTAACAAGAAATCACTGATGAAAGACTATTCTGCAAATCACCCACTGACTATACTCCATCATTCAGTTCTGCCTGCAGTACTGCTTTCAGGATGTAGAAGAAGTATTTATTTGATTTTCTACTGGATTTTCTCCGTTATTGAGTGATTTGCATTTCATTCTTTTACAGATGTTATGCAATGTACCTTAAATTCCTACTAGCTGTCTCATTCTGATCAACAGCAATAAAGTAAATCAGTGTCGTCCATACCTTTGGGAACTGAGTCTGTTGGTCTGAACTGACATTTTTTAAAAATAGTGAAAAAAAAATAAGCAAGTGATCACACTAAATTAAGTTCAGAGATAAACAGTAGTTGCACTTTCCCTTTATCTTTAAGTAACCTAAAACAAGCACAAAAAAGAGAAGTATATTTTTTCTGCGAATGCTGTCAAGCCTTATCATCTATGATAGGTTTTGCTTTGTGCCTTTTATTTCTTTAAAATACAGTACTAAATAATAATAAGCTCAATATGAAAACTGCATCAACTACAATTAATAGAATGCAAGGACGATCATAAGAATGTAAGTGCAGAACTGTATCATTTTGAATGTCAGAAAAAAATACATAAATTGTTTCCAAAACTATGACTCTACAGCTTCTAAAAAAAATTTAATCAAAATAAGTAGATAATTTTGAACAGCTTATTTTCCCATATTTAATTGTACTCATTAAGAATTATGGGTATATTTGTTTTATGCTTAAAACACATGTGGTAAACTATTGAAAGTCTATCTATCAAATTGAAGTCACCACATTTTACAGCTGCATTATCATAAAGCAAATTCAGTAACAACAACTAATGTTAAAATACATAAAAAAATTTAAAACTTATGAATACATGCAAAAATTCATGCAAAAGTCTTAAGACTTTCCTGAGCATGATGAGTTAAAAATGAAGCTCACTGAAACAAGTACGGCCCCACCATCAAAGGACCTTATCAGGAGCACAAAGCACCTCCATGAAAAACAACTGCTCTCTGGCTGTGGCCCACTCGGGTTGCTGATGGGATAGTCCAGCCAAGAATACCAATTCCAAACCTGACAAAAGATTGGTATTAATCTTTTCAACTTGTGAAACCTGTTCTGAGGACTATGAAACCGAATGCCTCGTTCATACACCTTGACTCCTGGGACACTATCAAAGGCTTTTACAGTGGTGTGCCTCATTCAGTCAGGACCAGCAGATTACAGCATTGTGCACTGTAAAGTTAGTCTGTGCCAATTTGCTTCAATTAGGAACCAGTTGTTACACTCATCTGTGACACAGGAATCTGTGTGCAAGCCAATAAACTACAAGCTATGAATAGGCTACAGCCTTCTCAAGACCAGATATTTTGGTAATTTGTCCCAACACTGATAAGGGGATTAGGTGGATATATTTCAGTGGCCTTCCCTGTAGGTACAAGACATGATAGGTCTGTTCATTTTATTTACCCTTGTATTCCAACAAAGTAAACATTGAATTACGACTAACACTGTTTTTCATTAAATAAAAATATTTTCATCACGTTTACTTACAACATACTGTAGGTAAACACAGTCTCAATATTGCTATTTCTTTTAAAATTTCTGTCAACATTTAGTATTACATGACCATGGTTAATTACAGATACTTATTCCTTTACATGATTTTCCTCATTAAATGAAATATTTAGGAATTTGGTTACCACTGGAAAAAAAATTTTAGTTTGTATTATCTGAGTTTAGAAAGTAACAATTTTAAAGAAAAGACTTCTGCCAGACATTCTCACTATGTAGGCTAGTATTTAAAACTATAATTTCACATCGGCGTAGGGAGAATGAGACTTTGATTTCCTTTTATAGAAAGGAAACTTGCTGCAGTGTTAAAAACTCTAAACAAAATATATCATTTTGGTGTGAAAAATGTGTTTAATGTATTTAATTAATTTGATTCTGAAAAGTACAATTACAAAAAGCCACAAAAAGTGCTAAATTCCTTTTTTCCCCCAAATAATCTCTTTTCATTAAGGTTTAACTGCAAATATATTTTAGTAAGTTTAGTGCAGGAAATAAGCTCCTTTTTTTGAACAAATTGCAGCATCAACTCAGATGATGTCAACAGACACTATACACATACGATGAGAGCATAAATGGTATTAAAATCACATGCAGTCAATGGGAAAATACAACCATGCAACCCTACGTAAATCAGGAACACAAGATCTGGAGCACAACAGGGAAATCAGACGCAGTTCAGTGCCTAATGCTTTTTCCCTGAATACTATAGTTAACTGGTTCTGTGCTCCATATGTGTGTTTTCTGAAACATCCTCTGAAACTCTGAACTTTAATGACAAGGTGAGGTGCACAATTCATGTTTTAAGTGGTCAAGTACCAATGTTGAGACATTGCTGAACCTAAGCAGAAGGTGCTTAACTCTTCTGTCGGAATTTAGCCTGCTGGTACTACATTAAGTAGCTGTTCCTGGTCAGACAGAAGGTCCCCATGTCTCTGACAGTGGTCATTAGAGATACCAAAGAAGAATTTAAAAAAAAAAAACACAACAAAAAAACCCCGTTAAGATTTCTCAGAATATTTTCATTGTCTGTAGCAGTTTGTGACACAAGTACTTAAATCAGACAGTGTCCTAGTATTTAACATACCTCAATTTTTTCTTCCACAGATAATTCCACTTTTCTTTGAACATGTGGAACTATTCAGATGTAAGCAGAAAAAAATAGTCACCACACTACTAAATAAGGATGGTACATAAAAGCTCAAAGAAGAAATTATCCTTTCTCTTTAACAAAGAAATCTGATAGTTATGCTCATATGGATTTTTGTAAAATGGATTGAATTTTTAGGAAAGAAATATTTAGTCCCACACAAATTGTATCTTGAGCCTTTGT
>VXBO01008498.1:1740-24138 GCA_013400135.1 Rhinoptilus africanus | reverse complement strand
CAGTGCTGAAGGGTTTGTTAGAGATAAATATAATTAGTGAATGTCTTAAAGCACTAAAAAAGTGCATAAAGCACTAAAAAAACTTTAATTATATTCAGAAAGTAGTTTTTCTTTGATGAAATCTATGAAATCTACGTCGGGACTGGACAAGGTTTCAGTAGTTCAGCAGGACTAATGCATCCACAAAGACCCTATTCATGCAGCTATTGCAATCCCTCCTCCATTTTGTGTTCCCTCATTGTAACTATACCTTTTCTGACGACTAACAAGGGACATAACTTGATCCACACCAGCAAGATCATACTCTCTTGTGCCATCAACTTAACTCCCATGTTACATTAATAGGAAAGATTTCATTAATGTTCAGGAATGATTTGTGAATTAATTGTGGTTTGAATCCTTCTAATACTGAACAGCATTCTTGTGTTTGTCTGTCAAATTAATCTCTCTGAGTGTACCTAAGAGAGGCAATAATCTTGGGAAATAGCCAGGAAATTGAACCTAGCCTCAAATTTCAATTGCTTGTATCAATGGTGTTATTAGTTTCTGGTATAAGACTTGAAAATAATCCAATTAAATTGTTTCAGGAAATGGCCTCACATGATAACAGATGTTATTTGGCTTCCTGCATATGCAGAGTATGTGTGTCTATGTGTACAAACTAGAAAGCTAAGTCAAATATTTCAAAGGAACAGAAGACAATGTAAAAAAAAAAAAGCAGCGTATTTCTTGCCAGAATTATACAGATTAGGCACATTAAAATCAAATAATATTTATTACAGTCTGAGGCATTGCAAGGACAACAGATTGATCATTGTTGCTGAACACTTTTTTTTCTGTAAACCTTCCTATGGTGTTGAGGGACTGCTGGGCAAGGTGAGAAAGATTAAATGTCTCTTGAGTTACTATCCATTGCTTTGCAGTGACAAAAGTAAATTTGTTTCCATGGGACAATCATCATTAAGGCTTTCAATCTTTTCAAATCTTTTAATCATTTGAAAAAATCTATGCAAATTCACTTTACATATTGCTCACAAGAACAGCAGTCTCAAAAAGTAATTCATCAATGTGAAGGAAGGAAACTTAAACTGTGACCTGATTGCTTTCAACTCAAACATTGACATCATCCTCGCCCCTTAAACTCACCAAATGCCTTTCCCCTCCCTGCAATGTGACATCATAAAACAAGATATTGGACTGGAATTAACCCATGTCCAAATCTCTGTAGAGACTCTGTAGGATTATCTGTACTGTCAGAGAGATCTTGTTTTACAGCCTATGATGACACGTGTGCACGTAAATACCTAAGGGGAAAAAAATAATCAAAACCGATCCACATGCCAGCATTTTGGTTAAGTAGTAGCATACACACACGAACTTTTTCCTTTTAGGTGTTTTCTGTTTACTTGCAGTTGATGATATGTGTGATCACTCAGTTGTAACATCAAGCATACTCATATTTTACTGACCAAATACAGACACGTTGTAATGGGTGGAAACAGTCATGGGCCAGTTCATATTGCCCCACTGAGGGAAAAGGAAGCGGGGTCAGGCTTTTCTCTAAGGTTATTAACATTATTAGGAGGGCAGAGATTATTTCGTGAAAAGTGGCTTGGCAGTCATATCCTGAGAAGCTTCACACCACTCCTATGCTGAGGTACCACTAGCAACACTGTTCCCAGGAGATTCTCAGCTCTGCTGGAGGACATTATTATACTATTATTTGAGAATACCATTGTTAAATAGCAAATCTCTCTTTGAACACAGTGTTGGATTTGAATTTTAAGGATGAGGGGAGTGATACTTTTAAGAATACTGTGTGGCATTAGTTGACGTCCAGATGGACATCATATAGGCTATTTAGAGTTTCCCGAAGAGAAGTGTTGGGTAGATATCGGAGAGCGTGCCCATAGGACTGCATGCCCCACCTTGTTTTATTTTTACTTGCCAATGACTTCCATTCACTACTGGAATGTGTAAAATCTTATGGAAATAGAGGATTGCCATTCCAGCAGCAAAGATGACAATGGGTAACATGTCTGCAAGCAACGGACCCATCTGAGGGCTCATGTCAGTCCCCCAGGACAGTTTCATAGTAGAGACATCTGTGAGAGCAATCTGCCCACTTGACAAATTGAGGCTAAATCTGGCTCTACTGACCCCATTGAGGTCAATTCATACGTTCAGTCAATGGAGCGGAGAGCAGAGTCCTTGGGATATGTTACGCCTGGTCTGCATTCACACATCTGAGCTTTCTTCTGCCAGAACTCTGTAGAGCTCACTCATGGAGCTCACCAGCAGAAAATTCAGTTACAAATCTATGAAAACAACATGCTTGACTACTCTTTGCACTAAGCTATGGTTTTAGTCTAATATTTACTCACTTCAGAGTCTGACTTTTTTGCCGTATTCCTATGATTGGATTCTGGTGAACGAAATACCTTAACACAACATTCAGCTGGCAAATGATGCACGCTTTGAACAGAGCCAGAGTGGAATGATGACTGTAGAACAATCCTGCTTGGTCACCCTTATCAGTTTTCCTCTTTGTCTCTTGTATCTCTTCTTGGGTTTTGGGGTTTTTTGGCTTTTTTTTCCCTGCAGGTTTGACTTTTCTTAACCTTCCAGGTGAGCATTAATTCCTGCAACCTTTCTTTTCTGCTTGAGCTGACCTTTTCTTTCTCTTTTGGAGTGTGGGTAGGAGGGAGAAAATGGGTTAACTTCACTTCAGAATGAGCACAGAGCTGATCTAACTTCAAAAAGAGTGCCAGGAAGATGGCAACACAATTACTTCTCTGATGTCCAAGGAACTTCTACAGGGAAAACTCAAATATCCTCATTTTTCATTTCTTCAGTCAAAAAGAACATGGTCAATTTGGGGCCTGGTGGGGTTTCATTTGGCCTTTTTTTGGGTTTTATTACTCTAGTTTGTTTGTTCAAGCCATATGGTTTTGCCAAAAAGAATTTGCTTGTGTTTACCAGGAACAAACAATCAGTGGAGCAAGCATTCATTGTGATAAATAGTGTTTGGCATGAAGGGACAAATCAGAGGAGCATAGCCACTATAAAAGCTGTTCTTTTGCTCTAAGTGAATGTTAATGACACTCGTTCAGTGATCAACTAATTCAAAACACTATGTTGCTGGAAAGAAATCCTTGACTTCAAGAAATATGCTTGTGTTGCTGTTGAGTCAGAAGCTGGCAGAAGCAATACTGACATAAATATTTTCTTAAATATTTACTTTTTTGCTTTTTCTATGCATATTTTGTGACCCTAAAAGAGGTCACTAGAGAGTGTCCCAGATTGGTGTTTTTTTAATTTGAAAACAGAGCTATGCTCTTGATATAGTCTACCAAGTTCTCTCTCTGTCATTTAAAACGGACCCACCAAAAGGCAATCAGCAATCCTTCCCATCCTCAGTGATGTGTTTACATATCTGAGTCTAATAGTTTAGCCTGACAGGCCAATAATCCTTCTTTTACANTGCTGTTGCAGGGTGGAAAGAAACTGCTGTTTCATTGTACTTTTAATTTGTGTTAGCCGGGTTTTTGAGGATGGGAAGTCAAGCCTTCAAAGTTAGCACCGGATTGAAGTTTCAGAGCTTTAATTCTGCCCCCTTGTGCTCATGTATAATGATACAGTCTTTAATTAAATTACCACATGCTATTTTTCCACAGGACTCCAGCCTCATTCTGTGCACAGGATGGGCTGCCCTTACTGAATGACAGCTATTCAGTACTCCTGTATGATCCACTTCATTCACTGTGGCACATGCCTTATTTACTCTATGTTATTCATAAAGCCGCAGTGAAGACAGAATTATTAATTTACTTTTCATACCACTCATTCATTTCACAGCTATTCAGCAACATTTTGAGACCAGGGGACTACTGGGCTTAGAGACAGANTCTATGCATATTTTGTGACCCTAAAAGAGGTCACTAGAGAGTGTCCCAGATTGGTGTTTTTTTAATTTGAAAACAGAGCTATGCTCTTGATATAGTCTACCAAGTTCTCTCTCTGTCATTTAAAACGGACCCACCAAAAGGCAATCAGCAATCCTTCCCATCCTCAGTGATGTGTTTACATATCTGAGTCTAATAGTTTAGCCTGACAGGCCAATAATCCTTCTTTTACAAGTTTGCTAAGGATGTATTTAAAAATTCAGTGGTTTGGAGCTGCATGTTTAAANACCACATGCTATTTTTCCACAGGACTCCAGCCTCATTCTGTGCACAGGATGGGCTGCCCTTACTGAATGACAGCTATTCAGTACTCCTGTATGATCCACTTCATTCACTGTGGCACATGCCTTATTTACTCTATGTTATTCATAAAGCCGCAGTGAAGACAGAATTATTAATTTACTTTTCATACCACTCATTCATTTCACAGCTATTCAGCAACATTTTGAGACCAGGGGACTACTGGGCTTAGAGACAGAAGTTGCAAGATTCACCCCCAGTGCTGCATGCCCTACCACTCCCCTTCCAACCCCGTTATCTCATGCCATGTCCACATCAGTCTTCTCTCTCCCATCCTCCAACTTTTGAACCCTCTTTCAAACCTCTTTAGTCAGCAAATCCTTCTCTCCTCCCTTTATTACTCCCAAATGGCAGCAACACCATGCCCGTGGGAGCAGTGATTGCGGGTAAAGCCCTCCTCAGTTGATCCAACAGTGTGCACGTTCAGCGCAGATGGAGTCTTTGGAGAACTGGCTGCTAAACTTTAACAAGTCTCTACTGAGCATGTGAATAAGATTNTCCTCCTGCTATACTACTGCAGTTGTACATATCAAAGGCTCTTGGGCTGAAGCCTGCCTTCCTCAATGAGTTTTCAGCAGGCCATTTTGGTGTGAAGAATCCACAGAGGCAGGAACCACCTCCTCTCTTTCCAAACATCTGCAAGGNTTTCAAAGGCTTATAACTTGGCCAAATTTAGGCAGTTTTTCATAGAGATGAAAAAGCACATTCCTGTCACCAAGGCAACCCACTTGCCTAATTTCAAGTTCCTCTGCCAAAACATTGCAGCGCTAGCACTTCTCAACAAACACTTTGCAAGAATTTCTCTCTTTCTTTTTTTTTTTTTTTTTAAAAAAAAAAAAACCATGGCTAAAACAATGCAATTTGCTCTAATCCTCTTCTCAGAAACAGCCGAACCATTTTTACTCAATTTTTCCAAAGACAGGCTGACTCAGAAACACAGCACGGAAAACGTAAGCCCAAATCATTAAAGTCTGGATCTTTACCCTGAGAGGTATCAGGCAACCAGAGGGATAAATAGAACTACCAAATGCACCTAAAAAGAAAACTATCTGGAATTTTGGAGGTGTTTGGGTTTCCTTCCTTGTTACTTTTACACAGATAACAAATAAAATATTCTTCCCCATAGTTGCGTTGCTACACTCTATTTTTCTTTATTTCTCTGGTAAAAGAAAACTTTTTCTTTACTTTTGTGTCAAGAACACAGACAACTGTCACAGGATTAATCACACCAAAAATCCTGAAGTAGCTATGCAAAAGGCCTATAAAGAAATAAAATACTGCTCTGAAGCTGATTGTCTGGGTATGAAGGCATGAGTAGGGGTTGGCAACTGTTGGCCAGATCTTTATTAGATTTATACTGCTGCAGTATGTGTGCAGAGCTGACAATCACAGAGCAAGGCTCTAGCGTGTGAGCTCAGTCCAAATAGGAAGTTAATAACTCACTGCTACTCTCTAGAGCTTCCAAGGTACAAAAGAGGGATGAGATAGCAGTAGAACAACCCCAACACTGCACAATAAACCACAGTCTCTACTTCCTTACCATCTGTACAGATTGGGAGCAATTTTACACTCCAGGCACACAACAACAAAAACCAGACACTGCTTTCTGTCGGGAAGGTGGTGAGGAGGAAAAGGGGCTCGTCTTTACAAGGTTATTTTCATGAAGAAACACACACACTTACTTGGTGACAGCTGGAGCACAGTTTGCGTCTCCCGGCCTGCATCTGCTCAGCTTAAAACAAATATGACAGAATTACTGAAGACAGAGTCCCATTCCCACAGCCCATCACTAGTGTCATCAGGGTAGAGTAGCAGGCAAAGAAGAGGCCATAGGCTATTTCTAGCAGGGTAGTTACCTTTATTTGAGTGTGATAGGAAGAGCCAATGAGGGAGCGATTGAATTTTGAAATACTTGGACTCCCTTTGCCTCTTGCCTGAAGGCTGTCAATGTAAAGAGGCCTATCCAAAATATTGATAAAGTTTGCAGGGCGGACTGAGAGGGCTGAATCCTAGCTTCCATATACTACAGTATGGTACATGGTATGTAACATACGCATAAAGGATGGAAGAAAACAGGGCAAATCCAAACATGTACCCTGCCCCACAAGGTGAGGAAAATAAAAACATGTACGTTAGCTTCCTTCTGTCAGTTACTGCAGGTCCCAGGAAGACACACAACAAAAATCAGGATAGATCAAGTATTTGGATTGCACAGCTGTGCTCTCTGAGTTCATGTGGAAGGGGGACATCTTCTTGCCAAGGAGAATACTTGGAGCAAGGGATATGGAAACAGTTATGACAGAGAAAAGGCATAGTAGGACCTCCATGGAAAAAAAAAGGGCATAAAGTGACTGTTAGAAATCTGAAGGCAGAGATTTAATGCAGCATGTGGGCATCTGGCTATAAAGTCAGAGATGAAAGGTGGGACTGAGGAGGCAATTTTGGAGCCTTCCTCGTGCACTGACTTGCTCTTTAGATGACTAAGTTTCATAAAATTAGGTATTATTAAAACCTTCCTTACCAAAAGCAAGTAGTTAGAATCAGGCAGTGGTCAACAGCAGTAGATATTTCTAGGATTGCCCACTCCCACCCTTGGTAACAATTACTCTGTTCCATTTATTGTATTTATTTTTTGATTTTCCAAAGTCCATGTGCCTTAAATATGTCAATGATAGAAGCAACATTCCTAAGACTTCCCTTTCAGCCAGTAATAGGAAAGACAAGCATTGCATATAGAAGGCCCCTGTTGTACTTGGAAAAGACGTTTTTACAATAAAAATAGCAATGGTGCAATAAGATAAAGAGGAAATTATCAAACACATAGGGGCTTGCCCAGCAGATCCGTAATTTCTCTCTTAAGGACTGAATTATCCATTAGATAACATTTCTCTGAAATAGGTATAATTTGCTACTAAGCATTAAAAAAAAAATGACCTTTTTATCTAGTCACGAGGTGACAAAAATGCTTCAACAGTTTTTGAGAAGTGACAGGTCTCTGAATTTCCAAACTCTTATGGATCTAAAAATACTGTGTCCTTAAAATTCCCAGCACTGAAACTATTACCCCTTCTGCATGGAGACAGACAGTAAATGTGAGATTAAAAGAAACTAGTTTCCTAAAACTGTGTATAGAAGAAAGAGTCAAAAGGTTTTCTGAATTGACTGTAGAGTCACTACATCACTGTATAAGATCAGGGAAAAGGAAGATGTTCTACATTTAAATTTTAGAGCTTTGGAGTTAATCAGAATGGGGAGTAATTTTCTGCCAAATTTTCACCAGCAAACATGCCTCTCTCACTGTTTTCCTTATGGGAGGTCCACTTACCTCTCTGTGGACTGCACAAGGGTTGCAGGACAAATTCTGTACGCCTGTATCTTCTCGCTTCAGACAGCAAAGCAGTGGTCAGCCCTGTCTGGGGGCAGCAGGTCCCTTTAAAAGGCACTGTATACACATCACACAGTACATTTTTTTTTATTCTTCCTTTTGGATCAGTTCTATTGCACGTGAGTGCAGATCCATGTTTTAATGGTATGTTTCCTGTTTTCCCCTCATTTGTATGCTTTAACATGCAAATCAACATCTGCAGTCTGGTTGTGTCTTTTATTTTCCTTTCTGGGACTGGAAGAAAAAAAAGGGAAAAAATAAACCACAAAAGACTCTCTAATCAGTGTCATGATACGTTTGTTTTGTCGAATCCTATTCATGAACACAAGAATCAGAACAATTGTCTTCCCTAATCTGCTGTTCATAAGGCAGATAACTTCCAGGGGACTGAAAACACAACCTGAATTTCAAAGTAGCCAACTAGAGTAAGAAGTAGGAACGAGAGCTCAAAGAGCAACACTGATAAAGTAGTGCATGTCACTGGTAGGGCAAACATCTTACCAGGAAAAAGCACTGGCAGACGTCTACTGTGGAGACCAGCCAGGGAATGCATAGGGTGACCTACAGGTTATTTCTTTCCTTTCCTTTTTACTGTCCTGCCATTATACTCTCTCCTTGCTCCATTATTTTTTGGTTGATTGGAATCATAATTAACATTAATTTATACCTAGTCACCAGTTCATTTAATATCTTAATAAAAATGTCAATAAAGGAATATAGATTTATCATTAAAAAATGAGCACTGTGTGTGTTGGTCTCTGGCAGGAAGGGAGGTGTGTGGTTACTATGAGGTAGTTTCTGCTTCTAGGTTTCTGGAAAGTCAAATAAAGGCAGCTAGCAACATTTTATTTATAAAATGAAACCTTCAAAATTATGACTGGTTTTGCTGATTTGTGAATTCAGTATCACACTACATGAACAGTCCACAAAACCAAATTAATTCCAGCTGAGCTAGCACTTAGCAGAGGACTGTCCTACACAACAAGAAATGTCATTTTGTTACCAAAATGTATGTTGAGGATGAGTATTTATCATATTTTGAAAGCCAGTCTTTGTATTGCCAAAGCCCTGCAGCTAAATAAATATAATTTACTTGCTAAAACATAGCTGTATTTATCTTCATTGAATTTCAACCAGCAGAGATGTTAGCAACCAATGGGAAGCTTTGCAACATTTACTAGTAAACTGCAGAAAGAACTTACTTCAAGATGTGAAATTTTGCTTTCCACCTTCTACTGAAGACCATAGGACCTTACTCATAAAAGGCAAAGGTCTGATTAGTCAGCATTTATTTGGAACAAACTGAACTAGTAGCTGTGAGTCCACTTTGTTCTGCTAACCTCTGCAGGTAATACTAGAAACACAGTTTCCTCTTCTAAAATCCCCAGTATTGCTGCAGTCAGGTGTTGCTTTCAGGTCATCTGACACATTTTCTTCAAATTATAAGACTTTGTGTCTCAGCCAAACAAAAGAGCACCACACTCTATCAGCACCACACACCTTTCCCCCCCACCTTGATTTAAAATATTGTGATTTTTCTAAAGCAGTGACTCCATCAGTTCCTCCTGTTAAATATAGGAAATTGGACAGATATTTCAGGGATTGAAGTGTACAGCTATCCTCCTGACTCAGAGCTGTTGCACCAGTCCAGACCTAGAGCCATCAGGACTCAGAAAAGCTGCCATTCTGCCTGATTTCAGCTCCCGGCCAGCCCAGGGACAGTGTACCAAAAAGGTGTCTGAGAGCTATTTGTACCAGTCTCTGAAATGTGTTTGGAGGTCCAGAGAGAAAAAATCTCTCCCAGCAGCTCTGACTGACACTGGAGTGAAACTCAGAATATTTACACCACTGAAACACCGTTTACTATATCTGTAAATGGCGCCTTGCCCATCAAGGGAATTTTGGAGAACCGAATTCGCATTGCCACAAATAAATTTGATGTTTACTAAAGATCAGGCCAACATCTGGTTGCTGTATTATTACAGATCCACATTCAGCTTTATGTCCTAGGAGAGTATATTTTTAAAAAATGCTAGGGCTTAAACTTTAGTTTGGAGATACGAAAAATCAATGTAGATTAAAGCATTAACGAAATGCTTTCACATAAATCCTGAAGTAGACCCTTTTTTATCCAATTTCTACTTTGTTCCCAGCTGCTAAACTCATTATCACCCTTTGGATACTTGAACTACAGTTATGTGTCACTCTGCTGTCATGATCATGGCCTTGAATGTAAAAAGCTGGGTGTTGCTTGGTTTTAGTGCTCCAAAAATAGTTGCGAATACTGACAGCTGCTTAATGCTGCAAGTAAAAATGATCCTACTTTGTTAAGAAACAAATCAGAACGAATGTAAATGATAAAAGAAGTAACCACTGCACCTCAGTCTTCATAATGAAGTAGAATTTCTTAAATCTTTGCCCCTCCAAAGTTAAACAGGAGGTCTTAAATATGTTCGCTCACAGCTCCATCCTCAACTGGTAGAATAGGTGCATATATGTCCAGACATCTGACTGAAATAAACTCTTTATGCTAGTTCTGTCTACAGAACATAATTAACATAAACAAGGGAATTTTACTGTCTTAAAATTTGGACATATGTTACTAAAATTAAGCATCAGTTTCAAAGTCCCGTAGACAACCGCCTGTCTAAAATGACTGGTTTAAGAGATTTCTCACATTTCAGAAAGCTGTATTTAACTTTTCGTTGAGTACTACTGTCCATTAAACAATTAGCTGCCCTTTTGATGGCCCTGTATGACAAGCTGACACCTAATACACTTTCTACATCTCAAAGCAGGCATTATAGTGACAACTGAACTACACAGAAGAAACACTGCCACTACACAGGACAATGTGATTTGAAATGAATATTGTAACCAGTATGAGTGAAAAATTTTCCTAATAATATTTATCACCCTTTGTGAATTTCACTCTTCTGCAGTATTTCCAATCAGCCAATTCACAATACTTTGTCCATCACAGAAAAGCAAGTATTTGCTAGAAGCATGTCTATAGTGCCAATAAATATGCTCTTTCTTATTGTAGCTATGTATTTTGTTTTTGAAAGTATGCACACATGGTGGTGAAAAGTAAAATTCCCCTCTTTTATTATTTACAAAGGAATCCACATCAGAATGCCGGAGTGATTTCTACTTTATCTTTTATGTGTCCTGTTGTGCAGAAAGTGAACAATGTTTTCTGATGTGGCAATATTGTCAGCTACTCCAGAAGGGCTGCCTTCACTGCTTTTCATTTCCCAAATCAGGTGTTACCTACCATCTTTTACTGCTATTTTATGAGTATGGCCAACAAAGCTGGCGCCTGTTTTCTGAACCAAGATTTACAGTGTTCCACTCCACACAACTGCATTTTGTTGTGCTATAAGTGATAGTGTGTCATGCAAATGCAAACATTCAGTAATTTCTGATACACCCTGACTGCTAAATAATTGTTCTCATTGTTGTAGCAATTCAATAACTAATCACCTTGTATGTCAACACCTAAGATTCTCCAGGAACATTTGAAGTGCTGCATTCAAGGTGGAAATATTGTAAAATCAAAGTAGTGAACACATATCACCAAAAATGTATATGCTAGCCATCAAAAAACTTTTACATGTTCTAATCTTTACAACATTGTAGAAAGTCAATTTGATTAGTAAACCAAGACATGGCAATTTGTTGCATGTCTTACAGAAAGTTCGAGAGCCAAACTGAAGAAATTAGGACTACAGGACCCATCCTGAATAAGGTGGTATATTTCCACATTCCATAAATTTGTGTCTGCATAGTATATCTATCTCACCCTCCCTTACATCTTTTCCTTCTGATGTCTCTGAATGCCTAACTAAGCAGACAATTTACTTCGAAAAATTTCCTGCTACCTGACCTATTGTACGTCCCTATCTCTCACTTGCCATTGAACAACATCAGTGCAGAAAGAATGTCCCTTTTTTTTGTGTAATTCCTCCCTGTAATAGATCACCTTCTTCCAAGAAAACTATTTTCATTTCTCTAGGAAAAAAAATCTCAGCGTATTGCCCACTTGAGATATCTCATGATACAAGCTGACCTAGTGAAGTAATAATAATAATCATGGCAAAAGAAGCTGCAAGTTCCTGTTTACATTGATGTCAGTATGTGCATTGCATAGAGAAGAGGAGGCTTTACATAGAAAGATGATCCTGAGCAATTTTTTTTGGTCACTGGGAAATTTAAAAACCTGGTTAGTAGATACTGCACTTACGGCTTCAGGAGTCCTACAAAATGTTTAGTGGTATAGTTTCTAGGCTGTTTCTGAATAGTAATAATTGGAAAATGCTGAGACCAGGCGTGCACTAGTTTATGATCCCAGACAAGAGGATCAGAGACCAGTCTAGAGGAACAGCGAAAAGATGACAGCCAAAGAAGAATCACCAGCAAAATGCACCATCAATTTCCACTTCATTAGGTTTGTCCTAGATAAATGCCTAGATTTGCTTCTCCTGTAGGTGAGTCAGAAACGCATCGTCTCCTGTGATAAGTCAGAAACTGTCAGACTTAATACAATAAACCCAGAGTCCTCTACCTGTTGTAGTGCAGACTAACAGGTATACCTGTACACATGCACTTAACATACATTAAAGAAAGCAAAGTATTCACTTCTGATGTGAAATTTATGTTTGGTATATCTTTGTGTCCCTATCTTCCTTTCCCCTTTCCCTACCGCCCAAATCTAAAGCTTCTATTTCTAATGGTGTATGCAGATTTTCTTCGTGATAACACCAGTGCAACATTCTGACTTCAGAGAAACTGTGTTTCTTCTGGAGCCTTGTCACTGGCAGCTGCATCAGCCCAGAACGCTGGATCTGGCTGTTACACCATGAGGAGCCTGCTATGACAAGAACTATTCCATTAGGAAACACTTCATACAACGGACCTCTGTTGGTCTATATGACATGGCACCAGGAAAAATACAAACAAGGACAATAATACTAATGAGAAAAAGTGTAACTTTTCTAAGCTTCAACTGACCTGAAATCCTGCAAACTTTAAAGACAGTTAGAGAAAGCTTACAGCACTCCCTAAATTTTGTATCTGTAATCTTCACTAGTACAACAGAAAGTAAAGCAGAAGGAAATCTTATTTTTGACAAGAGCTAGCTTTGGATCATTTTGTATTTTCAGCAATTGTAGTTATCAACGGAGAATAGAGGCATTTAAAGGAGATAAGAAATGTGAGAGACACTTAAATTTCACAAAAGAAAGAGCAAATATGCCTTTAGAAGCACCTAAAGAGAGTCTAAGAAAAGAGTTTATGATTGCAAGCTAGTCTTGAAATCTCAGGGTGTTAACCAAGTCCATGATTAGACGCTATGTGGAGGCCATGGTGACCCGTGTCTTCGACAAAGTGCTCAGAGCAAGACTGCAGAAAGACCTAGAACAAATTAACTTCTCAGTCAAAAGCAGTCACCCTATCTAGTCTCAAATGGTATTAAATAGAGAATACAAAGTACACTGCACAGAAAACCCAAGGCAGAAGTCCCTGAAAACTACAATGCTGGCATGACATTTACTGTGTCACTCAAGGCTCAATAACAACTGGCATACTGAGAAAGATGCAGGGAGAGAAAAAGTTCTACTTCATCCTTTAAGGTTTTGCAAAAACTAGTTCTGTAGAGTAAAAGTTTTTTCACAAGTGGCATTACTGGCTGAAACCAACTCTTCCTAGGAGTACTGGATACTGCAGCTGGAGATTATGATCGGCTAAACCTGAAAGCACAACAGTTTTTATTCATTTTAATTTGGACACTGGTAAACCAATCCAGGTGTGGCAAAGCTATCCTGGTATTTTGCATACACACACAAAAAGGTCACAAGGGAAATGCATGGGGAGGGAGAGCGATCAGAGCTTCCACAAACAAGTTTTTCCCATTAACAACATTGATAAACACAGATTGTAACGTCACTGCCAGGTTAACACTAATTTTAGAACTGTAGCACACACTGCTTTCTGGACTTCAGGTTTTATAACTAGTTCCACAATCCAAATTAGAAGAATCATAATTCCGTTGTTCCCTTTCCTCTTCCAGTCAACTACCTTATACAGGCTTGACTAGTTTGATGCTAGCTGCATGGTAAAGTTTATTAAAATATAAGAACAGCTCAGTATTATACAAAAAAAACAATACAGACCAGGCCTACCAACCTGTCTCTTACAGCAACAATAAGCAGAGTAAGGGAGCCAGCATCCATGTTGTTTACCCCCTGCTCTTCTGTTAGCCTCTTATTTCCTGTTCAGGGGACATGGCAAATCTGAAATGGCCTGCCTTTTCAGCAAGGCCCTGTGCATCTGTCTCCTGGTGTGCCCATCCAGCCCACCTCTTGGAATGAAGGTGAATTTCTTGTGCTTGTAATGGCCTTGGCCAGCAGCTCCAGTCGCTCACATGATACATGGAAACAGAGGTGCTAATTTCATTTGATTGCTATTCAGCCTTGTACTGTAAGAGTGCTACCTTTCCTCATGCCTTTTAATAGACTCCAGAGCTCCCACTCATCAGTGTAAGTTATCCAAACCTGGGACTAATCAGCAACACATTACAGGTATCCAAAATTTGCCATTTTTCATGGCTTTTACATCAGTGGGAATAAACCCACTGCCATGTCCATAAAAATATTATATCTTGACACTTTTTAAGCCAACAGATATTAAGATTTGCTATCAAGCTACCTCTGCTGAAAGGACACCGTTGTTTGTACAAATGACAATGGTAGCACTTTATGCTGCTGCATCACAATTGAAGCACATCATTTTAATAACCACAATTTTAGTCCGCCATGGACATTGGAAAATTTCTTATGCAATAGAAAGTTCAAATGATCTGTCACGTCTCCTAGCAGACTTCTCCTTGTTGCTTTTTTGGTCCACTTACCTGATCAGACCAGTAATCTGACCATCATTGAGCTGATGGTGAAAAAGTTCCATGCCCCAGGTGAGCAGTTTCAGACAGAATTAGACTCAGCTAACTCCTCCTCTGTCCTCTTCCTTAGTCTAGATTTTCATGTAGTTTCCATCTTCCAACATGAAAGCCATTACTGACACTATTGTACTATCACAGCTACATCCACTAGACATTAAGCTGATTTAAAAAGGATTTTTATATATTATTTGAAACATAAAGCAACTCCTTTGTAATGGTACATCTTGAGCAAAGCAGAGACAGAGAAGAATGAAGATCAAGGAGACAATTTTATCCTTTGTTGTGATTCAGAAAATTAAAAGGGAACAACCTTGCATTTCTCAGTTTTAATCACACAGTCAGAAAAATCAGATCTCTATTTGCTGTGTTTCCTTGGTGCTGTGGAGCTGTGCATCCTTCAGCAGGGCAGCACTAGTAGGTGAGACTCCAGAGGATCAAAAGAGTAGGGAAAATTGGTCTGCAGGGTAGGAGATTTGCAGTGATATTTTCAGGTTTGGCTACCACTTTGATCTGCCAGTTCAGATGCTGGAACAGGACCAGATAACCAGACTCACTGCCCAGGAACTCTTCCCTGGATACACATCTCTCTGCTGTTGTGCAGACTCAACCTTTTTATGTCCACCAAGCAAAACATTACAGCCAGTGTCTCCACTCTGGGACAACATATTCTCTTGACATAGCTGAGGAATACAATATGGCATATCCTTCTGACACGAGGACTATGACACGCTGTCCAAAGTCAGCAAAAATCCAGGTCTCCTAAAACAAATGTTGGCACAATCATCTTCCTGATATCCCTGTCAACTGTTTTGATGTTCTCATCTGAAATATCTAAGTGTGAACAAATTTCAGCTGCGGTAAGGCCCCCCTCCAGAATACCCAGGTGTCAGAGCACCAGTGGATTTCAGGCCTACAAGAAATGAATCATAATGCTACCTTGCTATGGGATAACCAGCATTTGGACATTGCTGCTAACAAAAGGAGGTCTTCCTCAGAGAGCCAAGAATTGCTTTATGATGGTATAGCACCTTTTTCTCTGTGAACTCCTCCAAAATGGGTTGCAAATGCAGACCTACAAACACATCAGTAGGCTAACACCACTTCTGTCCAAAGATGGACAAATTTTCCTGAAGCACACTGTGGTATTCTATGGAAATGTAACTTGTGCTTAAACCAGGCCAAGAACTCAAACCAGCCACTATTCTCTCCATGATCATTAAAATGTTTTGTATTGTCCACTTCCATTACTATATGAACTTTTCATTAGCAGGCAGCCCTCTTTGCCAAGAGCTTTGGAAAACATCATATTGTCTAAATTCTCTTATAAAAGCTAAAGAAGGGCAGACTTACCTCTCCTGCCAGTGGCTTTTCTCCAGGGACTGAGTTGCTATGCGATAAAAGTAATGTCACCTCACTGATTTCAAGTAGGTTTGTTTCCATACTATGTTTTCCCTCAAAACCAAGCAAGGAGAGGAATGCATAGAAATCCATTGAGACTGTACATACAAAGTACAGCAATGCATGGGAGGGTTTTTCTTGCTGCAGTATGGAAACCAATGAGCTATTACTTATTGTACCATCTGCACTGCTGATCCAAACTCCAATCTGCTGAATACAGCTTTATACAAGGCAGTTTGAAAGGACAAATCCCCAGGGTCAGTGGGAATAGGAGGCAACCGCTGTTTTGTCGGTTCAGTGTTACTAAACAGAGTGTTTCTAATACATAGTACTCTTGATGCAAAGAAGCTCTAGGGTTTATCAGATGCCAAGCAGAGATCAAGTAACTGGTCTTCTGAAGGTTGAATTTTACCCCTCCCAGCCAGGAAACAGGTAAAAAAAGAAAAAAAAAAAAAGCCTTTTTCAGAGAAACTTTTGGCAACAAAAGCAGAAGTGTTAAAAAAACTACCAACTTTCAAATATTAATAAAAATTTTAAATAACAAGTAGATTCTCATGGTAGAACTGCAATATACTGGCACACCGAAGGTTTTGTAAGTGCTAGAAATGAGGATATATTTGTCACATGAATTGTGCTACAAATGGAACTGGAACAGTAATATTTATTCAATCATCAGTTCACTGATTCTCTTTATATTTTAATTGTTTGTTCTAAAATATTATCACTCCAACCAGTAACAAAGAAAGGAAGAGAATTCACTAATGTGAAAGATTTGTAGACTATAACTTTCATACGCAGATATAAATTTTAAAGATTGACATAGGCCTTGGTTGGGAATCACTGAAGAGGGACAGCTTATCTCTGTGTGGCATATTTGGGGAGGGGATATGCAAATTTATTTCCTATCTTATGCATCCCTTTGATTAAACCACTTCATCTCTCTGTGCCTCAATTCCCTGACTGTAGAATGAGGAATATCTCTGCAAGTCTTGACCTAATCAAACTGAAAAGCACTCAACAGTAGTACTAATAGATAATAAAGGGAATGCTTGCTGAATTAAACCTAAGTTCAGCCAGAAAAGAAAGGCCAGGTGACTAAAGGGTTTTTGGTTTCCTTTTTTTTTTTTTTAATGAGTACTCAATAAATCCTTCAGAAATTATTTGAAAGACAGAAGCAAAACCTGCCTCAAGATCTCTTCAAAGGAGATTGGAACTATCAAAATACTAAGCTCAGATCATGAGACAAACGCAGCCTAGCTCACTCTGTGGCACTCAGAGCCCACCAGTGACAAGCTCTTTCTCCCAGTGTAACATTTGTCTCCCTACATGTTAAATGGACAAGGCAGGCACTTTGCTTACATATTTGCATAATCCATCGTGGATACTGCACTGATGTTTCTGTTGCTGTAATCATGGCACCTGAAAGCTACCAGCATAAAATCAGATTATATGAATGCCCTTGCAAAAGACAAATGCCTGAAGCAACCCAAAGCCTCAAAAGACAACTCAGGGAGCCTGAGCTCCCTGCCCTGTCCCAACCAAAGGCCAGTCCAACACTACAACAGCTTTGCGCAACTCAGCAGTTTCCTTTCTGCAGAATGGAAGTCGCTCACTGCAGCAGAGATGAAGTTGGAAATTCTGTTTACAATATCAAACCAACATTTAAGGAGCAGATTGGCATCTTGTCTGCAGCCAGCACTCCCAGGCTTTACTGAACATACACTTTAGATGTCCACAACAGAGAGAACCCACGCTGCCAAACAGGAAGAAATTTACAGTTAGCCAACAGCTCCTATTATAAGTGGCAGTTTCTTACCGAGAAACACTTCACATATTTCAAATTATCACAAAGACATACATTTTAATGCTTTGTGTCAACTTTATCATGACTTTTAAAATTCACTTCCTCACATCACTTCCCTACTTCTTTCACATGGATATTTACATTACTGCTGTTTACTCTCTACAATTCTACTTCAGCTTACAAAGGTGTCATTATTCACACCACTAACACTGCTGCAAATCAATCTTTCTGCTCACAGCAACTGGATGTCATCAGTGAATAGGTAAGAGCTTTATTCCTTGCCAAACCTTCCTGTCAAAAAAACCCCAAGCCCAAGCAACTAACCCTTAAAAAGCACCTACACAGCACGGAACAGCAAAATCCTATGTTTTCTATTGTGATTTTACTGGGTAATTAATTTCAGATACCCTTAATCTGTGACTTACGAAGATACTAAGAATTTGATCTCTAGGAACGCACTTACTGTTGATTAGACTTGTAAAACCTCTGTAGTTAATCAAGGACTATTTAAGAAAATAAGAGAGACAAGGTATGCCACACAACTACTTTATTATGACTGCAAACAAAATCAGAATATTTAAATAATTTTCTTGACCTGTCATTATTGAGCAAATTTGGGTTTCTTGGGGATGATTTATCATGGCCATGGACTGATGATCTAAACCAGGTCTGTAAAATGACCATCACTCTCCTCCTCTGAATGCAGGTGCATCCTCCAGGAGAATGCATGTTTCCACTAGTATTCACAGTCCAGAAGAAGAAGGAAACATCCTCAGCAATTAATTCCTTTTGCATCCCAGTAACGCACACTGTAGCAGAAACAGAGTACAGCTGCCTTGGACATTCTTTACGTCTACATTGCAATAGTCTGACATATGGGTAGAGGCGTTAGGTGAAAAGTCTCTAACAAAGATAAGGAAAAACCATGTACATTATAAAAGACTATTCTAATGTAGACATGCATTGCCGAAAAAATTTGTCGTTTAAAAGCAGGGAATCAGCTTCCACGAAATGTACTTTACAAGTTTTACTGTGAGTGAACGCTAGAGGGTACCAGTATTTAAAACCGATGACAGTTATAATGGTAACTTGCCGATAGGGGAAAGTAACGCCGGAGAGAGGCATGTTCTTCCTCTCTTCAGTCTGAAAGAACATATTGCGTAACTTGTGCCTGTTATTCTATGCGATGTACAGCCTCCAACTTATGAATTAAGTTATAAGGATATTGTCTGAGTCCACTTATCTTGTCCCTGACTTACAGACGCTTGCTAAACTGTAGGGGTTTTAAGGCTGGTTAAAAAGAAATTCAATTGCAAAGTTTTGTATTTACAGAGAATTATCATTTGGGGATTTGGGGTGAAAACAAAGCCTTAATAATGTCATTAAAACATGTTTCCATCAGGAAAGTTAGCTTTGCTTAGCTAACTCCAATATTAATTTGGTTTCTTTTAACTCAGGAACGTCTTCAGTATAAATGAGTTTTTACACATGCTCAAATTGTCATAAAATTAAAACACACACAGAAACTCCTTGTAAATAATAAGTATCATTTAAAATTGTCCTATCCATTTTTTTAAGTACTTGTGCATTTGATGGAGCACAAATGCACAGAACTCCTGTTGGTGAATGCAATCTAATCTAGGTGCCAATTTCTCACTGATGTGAAAGGGATTTAGATATTTAGTTTTATGGATTTTGTTCTTCTTGATTTAAGAGCAGTTCACATGAGATCAAACTATTTTTGCTGCCCATCTGTTGTGCACTTCTGCAGTGTGACTGAAAAATCTCAACACCTGAAATACCATACACCGGAGGAGTAATATAGGATGATTACAAACACACTAAAACTTTGGATTCAGGAAACATCCCTGACCACAGTATATTTTGCAATCTGTTTCCCTTAGAACTTCAATTCCTTCTTTTCTGCTTCAGGTAAACTCTTCTTGAAGAAGTCCAGTCTTTGACTGCTATTATATGAGACGTTGATATTTTCTGAGGTTTATCAGTAAAATGACATACAGAAATAACACAGAGTGCCTGCCTGCTTTATCATGCCTACCTACAGCAAGTGCTCGTGCTTTCATAAGCAATTCAGCAAAACATTTAAAAATGCAAGGGGGGTGGTGGTGGTGGAAAAGATAATGAATTAAGATCTTAAGATAAATGAGGGTAAAGATTTCCACCTGTCAAGTAAAGGCCTGAGAGCCCAAGTCTCATGCTGACATTCTGCAAAGACATCACATGCTAATCCCAAGAAATTATTTTGTGTTGAGGATAATGCTGCCACTGAGCAATGAAGGAGTTTGCTGGCAGAAATGCTGAAAGAATGGCATCGATCAAAGTTAACTGCAGCGTCTTTGCTCACACTGCACACCCTGGAGGGCTGCCAAAGTGTGTCTCAGGTGCAACTGATGATGAGGCCATAGATGACTGTGATGATGACTGATGTGACACTTGTGCCAATGTTTGGTTTCTGAAGGCATCTTCGGCTTCCTCTTTCTTGCCTCTTTTTTATTTTATTTTCTTTTTAAATGTAGCCTGTTCTTTTATTTATTAACTGGAGTTTAATAAACATGCATACTTCATCAAATGGAAAAAGCCTAAATCTTACAGCTGAGGGTAATAATACTCATTACATTCCTTTTTCCTAATACTCAAAACATTCCCTTTTTCCCTCAGCTGGGTGATCAGGACCTTTTATTCTCTTTTAACTTCCCCAGACCTTCTTTGGGAAGGTTAAGGAGCCCAACTAATTTTGCATGTTGCTATGAAACAGAACAGTCCCATTTTTAGCTGGTACAAAGAGAAAAGGAAATAAGAAGCCCTTTCCCTGACCATTACCACCTTTAGCATTGATTTGAGTTGTTGTGACACCATGCTTGTACAACAGAAAAAACAAATTACACTATTCACAAACTGCACATAGTGGCCACAGAGTGCTCACAGATATTTATTGCAGTTTATTAGCTTGCTCTTATCTCAGTACTGCATGATGAAGGTAAAAGGAATTCCTGAGCATTGGAGAGGGTTTATAGACAAATGATGCAGAAGGGGACCACAAGAAGTGCTGTACAACGTAAGATTCATTTAGCCTTGGACACACTTTGTGAATCGGTCCCCAGTGCATGCGTAGCACATGAACTCTCAGTCTACAGCAGACCTCTCCCTGCTGGGACACTCCACAGCAGCAAAGTAAAGATCTGTGAAAAATACAGAGAGATTAAAGAAGTCAGTTTGTTTTCTATGTTGGACATGAGAACAGTAATGTGACTCTTGCAGGCCACACTCTGCTCTTTAATATAATAGCATACTAATGTCACATAAACCTGCCCCTAGCATTTTAGTTCTCTCATGGATCCCATGAGAGAAATAAAACACATTTCTTTAGCTCTAGCATACTTCCCTTGCCACCTTTCAAACACTTGCTGCAAACAATGGAGTCTGCATAAATTTAAAAGGGTCGAGGGATCTTTTGTCATAGGAGGTGTTAGGGATCACTAGCAGCTTCTCTGTTATTATTACAATTACCTACCTGTTAAACTAGTTAGAGAAAAAAGAGTTACTGTTAGCACAGGAACTGGCACGATATGACTCCCTTTAATACAAATGGTGTAATTAACACCTCTGATAAGTTTCTTGCAAAGCATTTGAGAACTCAGAATTACAGTCTTGCACTGCTTTGCATTTTGTTTGCCTTCTCTGTTAGACCTGGATATAACTTTGCAATTACAGGCTCATGTCTTCACTTTTTTTTATGCTGAGGCAGGAGGCGATGTCTGCAACAAACAGCACATAAGGCACTAATTCTGAGTTTGGTATGGCCCCACATATCAAGTTGATTAGGAAGTATTGTCTGTCTTTTGCTTCATGCAAGACAAGTTGGGAACCTTGGAAAGGTTTCCAAGTACCTGCTTGGAAACACTCCTTTTTAGTCTTATTTGTTTTATGTGTGTTCAAGCTGTGCTTACATGTGGTGGTGAATTTTTAACTTGGAAAAGTGACAGAGACTTGTTTTTTCTTCAAACAGATGTAGGACCAACCCCATGCTGATTAATATACTCTAAGTGGAGAAATTATTCAGCACATTCAGGGAAAGATACATCTTGTTTCACAGACTCACAGAATCACAGGGTTGGAAGGGACATTAGTAGATCATCTAGTCCAAGCCCCTGCCAGAGCAGGGCCACCTTACAGCAGGTTACACAGGAACGCGTCCAGGCGGGTTTGGAATGTCTCCAGAGACGGAGACTCCACCACCTCCCTGGGCAGCCTGTTCCAATGCTCTGCCACCCTCAAGGTGAAGAAGTTCCTCCTCATGTTTAGGTGGAACTTCCTGTACTCCAGTTTGTGCCCATTCCCTCTTGTCCTGTCACTGGGCACCACTGAAAAGAGCCTGGCCCCATCCTCCTGACACCCACCCTGCAAGTATTTGTAAGTGTTGATTAGGTCCCCCCTCAGACGCCTCTTTTCCAGGCTAAAGAGACCCAATTCCCTTAGTCTTTCTTCATAGGAGAGGTGCTCCAGTCCCCTCATCATCTTAGTAGCCCTTTGCTGCACCCTCTCCAGCAATTCCTTGTCCCTCTTGAGC
>VXBO01008491.1:1536-14608 GCA_013400135.1 Rhinoptilus africanus | reverse complement strand
CTGTGATTCTGTGAAAAGTAAAAAATAAAAGGAAGAATAGCAAAAAAATTATTTTAAGATTAAAACCAAGAACAAATTGCTACTCTGTGTAATTATTACTGCTCCCAGTGTTACTATGTTTAACAGCAGGATGAATGGGAAATATCCCTCTCTAATAACTCTCCTGGGAATGACTCTGTGGCATAATCTCTACCGTTTTACAAGCTGGCTAACATGCTGAAACAGCCAACAAAAGCCTTTAGCAATAAGTTCTATCATATATCTTGTGTGTTTATTTTTCTAGTAAGTTTTCCTATCACTTAATATCTCTTGTTCCTAAATAAACGCATAACTCTTGTTTAGTAAAAAGCAAGAAAATGAAGGAAAGTCTGATTCTTGGTAATCTGTGCTGACTCTTGGTAATCTTGCACAGTAAAAAAAAAAAAGCATTAATTCTTGCAGCCAGAATCCTCGTCCCACCTTTTCAAGTATTATGTCCTATTATGTAAGGGTGTTAAAGAACTTGTAGATACCAGATGTAAAGAACTTAAGATGTACTTAAGGAAAGCTCTCTGGCACGTGGCAAAGTAGCATAGAGCATGGCTGAACAGAGAGAATATGGTACTTCTTTTAAATTCAGGCTCCTTTGCACACGAATTTACAAGCAGGTGTAGATGTTACATTTAGCATCATTTTCTGATGTAGGTACATATGTTGCAGAAAGGCTATAACAAGGAAAGATTTGTGGATACAGGTAGAGTATTTTATTGGTGATAGGTGAAATGGACACACGTGTGTTTTTCTTCATGTCTGAAACAGCAGTAGTTTATCGGTTGTGATCCCAGATATGCATAAATCCATTACATTACTGTGGATTTTTAGAGCATCAAAGCCCAGGAAGTGTTAAAACAGACAGATAATGCAATTATCTGCAAATGGAATTAAGTGCCCTGGAGAATAAAGAGCAGAGTTTAATACAGAGCTGAGGTGAGTTGTTTTCTTCCATCTGGTCTTTCTTATTATGAACCTGTGTCTCATCAGCTACTGATCTGATGCCAAGTTCCCATCCAAATTAGTTTCTTCCTGTGTTGCACTGTGTTTACGGTTCTTCAGACTATTGTTAATCCCCTCTGAAACCTCTACCAAGTAGTAAAGTCCTGCTATCCCAAACTGTCTTGACCCTGGCTACAGTCAGTACTATTTTTCAACAAGGGATCATCTAGCTGGACTGTCTGAGTAGCTGTATCACTGAGCTGTTGAGATCTTTGTGACTCTCCTAGCTTGAACAGGAAAAAAATGTCAAAGGAGGATTTGGCATTTATATGGTTACCTGCCCTTAATGTTGACCAAGAATTAACAGCCCTTTTTGAAATGTATCACTGAAGCAACATTACAGGAGAAATCATAAAGAGAACATAAACTGCTTTAGGGGCATGGAAATAGCAAGCAAAAGCTTAACTGAGTTCAGTCAGACAGGGATCTGGGTATTTCTGCATGTATGCCCCCATTTTCTTAGACCATTTCTTCCAATAACAAAAATATGTCCCTTCATTCACATCTACTAATTCTCATTGTTACTGCTATAGATTGACTTCCCATATGCTAATGACCATTTGCCAGAGCCAAAGCCTCCTTTTTTTCTTTTACCTTAAAAATTGAATAGATTCTTTTTTGTTGTATATTCTTTTGAAGCCCTTACTGCCGCAATTAAAGTGCATTTAATTTTTCTCACTGTAAGTCTTTTAGATAACCAGTGTTTTACCTCAGAGCATGAATGTCTATTATTAGACTTAAGCAAAGCATGACATGTAGTATTCAGCTATCTTCTGCTGTATTGTGTAATCTTATCTATACAGCTTTAGTGTTTCAACATATTATTTTGAAAACAACTATTTTTTTCTCTTTTTCTGCACTTAAATAAAACTGTTAACTTCAGTAGTACTCCTTATGAGTAAATACTATGTGACCTCAAAAATGTGGTAAAAATATTTACATATGATCCACAGTACTGTAAAGAAATAAACTGCCAAATTAAAATTATCAGTATCACTGGAGATAAGTAAGAGACCATACGTTTTCACAGTCCAATCCTGAAGTATATGTTCATTGCTTATTCAAGACACAACTTCCACTGGCTGCCATGGGATTTGTGATTGTTTGACAGCTGTTCTGATAAAAATAACAGTTACGAAAATGTAATATGCTCCCATGAGGGTCTAGTTGTCTATTACTAAAAAATATTAGAATGAATTTTACTTTTATGTACTTTAGAAGTTACTTAAATTTTGTCAAATAAGTTGAGAAGAGTTGGAATTCATGAAGTTTTTTTGAAACAGACAGGTACAATGAAGAAGCGATAGCCCAAGAACAAAAATGTATGGATGTAGTTTTATATATTCAATTTGCCTGCAGTACTACATTCTAACATTTACTTGTAAAGCATGAATTAACACTCTACAGCAATATTACAAGTTTTGTTACAGTTATTCATGAATTTCATTAGTTTCAAGCTTTCTACAGTATTTCATCTTGTTAAAACTGCAGAACAGTGTTTATTTATTAATATACACTAAGGGACAGGGTGACAATGTTTCAATATCAGATTCTTAATCTTTCTATATCGAGCTGGAATTTCTCAGTTTTCTTTTTTTTTAATCTAGCCTTCTAGAAAAGAAAGCCATTCTAATAATTTTCTCTGCAAATCAGTAATACTGAGCATTTTTTGAAAGAAAATAGAAATCCATGATCCTGCCGGGTCCGTATTCTGCTTTAGCCTCCCCTGAGCAGTGGCAAGGGCAGATGATATGATGTAATGTATTTGTCACCAAGTCGTGTTTCTATCCAAATGTTGGGTAGCAGAATAGAGGCATTGTGTTGCAACCCCTTAACAAATAAAGACTTTGCTTAAAACTGTTTAAGTCATGTAGCTATGGATATCCTCTCTGAAAGAACATATTACATTCGTAAAGTAGTGCATTTGTTTTCGTAGCATATATTGGTCTTAAACCCTGTCATTCAGAACCTAACTGCAGCATCCATGCTTTTCAACTAGATGACCTTCTCTGTGCCTGACTCCATTCCAACAACAGATGAGTAATATTATGGATTGCCTTTCAGGATCCATATCCAGCTACTGATTATATTAGGTTGGAAAGGGAATGCTCTCAGGTCATCTAAAGTGAGGTGAGGGAAAGTGAATTATGACTAGTTGATGCCCATCTCTTTTGTAGTCGTTCAAATGAATATGACCATCCTTATGCCTGTGCACGAATCTGTAGATCTTGCAAACCAGAGGAAAGCTGGATATGTTGGATGATCATGCCACAGCTGGTGTGTGGCTTCAGAGGAATCTTGCTGTACCATACTCTAAAGGAATATTTGTGGCCTCAGGAGTGCTGTGGCTTATGTCCCAGCCTCTGCTCAAAGCTCAGGCAAAATTTACCCGTGCAGAGAAATGTAACTGTAACTGATATCTGCATTTTGTGCAATAACACAAAAAGGAATTTTAAGTTAAAGCGTTTTTTATCAGAAAAGACTGATCTCCAGTATTGCTGTGCAGGAATTATTGCCATTACCCACTAAAATAGGTCAGTATTTTCATCCACGTACAACTAACTGCATGTGAATNAGACCTAATTCCCTCAGTCTATCTTCATAGGAGAGGTGTTCCGGTCCCCTAATCATCTTTTTAGCAATAATTGTGTTTGGGCTGTGGATGTAGCTGGTGGAAAGGGAGGAGACATCCAGTGATTCTACTGTGTAATGTAAAAACTGAAGGCACATAACTGCAAACATGGGTTGTGATTTTAAATTGGGATGGTTATGCAGTGTGTGGTTTTCTGAGATAGTGAGAGACCAATATGAAACAAGAATGGGGTATGAGGAGAAAAGAGACAATGATCTAGATAAGAAGGGAATAAGAGTTGAAGAATAGTGACAGGATCTGGAATTCAAAAGGATTTACAGTAGGGTACATGAAATCTGAGAGGTTTGATGACAGCTGGAAAAAAATGCAAAGAGGAAAGGATATATTTCCTCTGTCCTACATCCTAAGGGAAATAAACGACTGAAGTGTAAGTCTTGTCTATTTCCCTCAGTTTCTGCTGTGGACAACTTTATGCCTTTTTGGACTATATATATTTCATATTTAGCAATTCTCTTTCATCACTTTTTAATAATATTTCATGTCCTAAGGATAACCACCCTCTGAGATTCTTTTCTGCTCTTTCCGTGTCATTAATGCGACACTAAATTAGGACCTGACTCATACAAATACGAATAGCATAAGTTTAGGCTGTTGCCTTTTTTAGTTCCCACTGGAATGCTCAGCAAGAGGACTAACTGGGGTTTAATATATTTGCTGTTATAATTAAGGTTCACTCAATCTTTTCAGGTTTTTTCCATTTTTCGGTTATTAGCAGAACGCGGTGAAAAATGATGAGAGGTCCTGGTCCCTGGCAGTATAAAGCGCAGTGAAACAATGCAAACTGACATCTTCATATATGATGACAAGAGTTACAACAATAAAAATAGCTCTGTTGCACAGAAATCCCATCTGGCATTGAGGTTCAGTGTTACATACCAAACAATGTATAGTTTCCTTATTGCTGGGTATATTTTACTTAAGCAACAGATCAATGCAGTAAACAGAGAGATGAATTTGTTTCAGCTGTATAGAGAATGGATTTGGAGAGGTTATTTTAATGTGAACATTGGTATTGGCAGAACTGCACTTTTGAACTGAATCTTCTGAACATCCCAATATATAATAAATCTCTGTATATTTCAACATGCAAAGTATTCAAGTCTCTGCAGTCCTCCAGCAAAATTTTTACAAAATACAAGATTCTCTGCATTTGCAGAGGGTTTTCTTTTCAATGTGAACCAGAATCGACTGAAAAAGAGATTTGGAAAATGTTTCTAAGTTTTTTTGAAAATTAATCTGGATTGAACAATGATACAAAGTAAATCACAAAAAATTGTAGCATAGCAAACAAGCCCTCACACTTGGGTCAGCAAGAGTGGGAGAAGTCAGTGACAGAAACAGCATCATCTAGGAAAAAAACATAATGATGTTGCTGCCTGAGTGTGAAGTCAGAGTGAGCAAAAGGAAAGGCCCTGAACCTGTATTTTCTGTAAACAGAGCAAGTATTCTTTGGGAAGATAAAACCCGTCTCTGAAAGGTCATGCAGAGACGCAGAACAGGTCTCACATTAATTTGCTACAGTAGGTTTATGAGATAACCGGTGGAGGAAGAACACTGTGGGCTTTGTTCAGAAACACATATGTAGGTGATGAAGGGTATAAAGAGCTGAAAAATAACATTGAAAATGGGGAAGGTTCTCAAACTTGCAAGCTGAGGGGTGTAAAGACAAATAATGAGAACCTGGGGAAAATGTCTTGTAGTGCACTGAACAATTTCTCCAGCTATTGGAGCATTTTCAGGTCTCACCCTGTGTAGTATCACTGTGTTGCTTACTACACTGTCCACACCTCAAACTTGGGTGTAATCTGCCATTCTCAGTCAATGGAAGGGTAAGGTGAGAAACTTAAGACTATTAAGGAAAAGCACTTTATAGCCATCAAGTATAAATAACATCTTGTCAGAAAATATTTTAGTTATTTAGTGAAAAAAAGGGTTGGGAAATGGCTGGACAATCAGTTTAAATTTCTCCTCACAATAGAAATCCACAGAATAGAATTAGAGGGAAATGTGCAGAAATAACCTAAAGCATTTTGCACTCAAGAACTGAACCTTAGCTTTTGCTGCATCCAGATGGAGACACCTTGATCATTATAATCAACATGCTCCATTTGCTGCATTAAAAACAAGATAAATATTTAATCACAGTGCAATTAAGTCTGGATCAGTGCCATTAGTCTATAATGAATATATAGTTAGATAGAGTCTAATACAGTACTAATTCACTTATGAGCCAGACTGAACAGATTTATTTTTTAAAAAAGATTATATTTTGAGAATGTTAATCAGATGAAGGTGTGTGTAACTGCTAATTATTTTTACTACTTTCACGCATATCACTGGAATAACATATAGCAATCAGTTAATATTATCAATATTCCACATAAACTGTGAATGATATTCTGCAATGCCAATTCTTTTTGGGTTGAAATAACCAACCAAACAGTAAGCTGTAGGTATAATAAGTATTTGTTGATACAAAATTAATTTGTATCCTAACAACAAAATAGAATCAATGGGGGCAAATTCCAAGAGGAAATCGTATGAAATACGTTGACCTGTAAAAGCTATTGTGGTTTGTTGTGTTTGGGTTTTTTTTCTCTTTGTTTTACAAATATTCAAGTATTCAAGTAAGCAACAATTTCTTATTACACTTTGGAAGACTTGAAGGATGAGGTGGTTGAAAATATATCAACCTTGATTTCCATAGGTTTTAGTTAAACTGAGAGACTCCTTTATTTTCTTTGAGCAATGTCATGATGCAGTAGTATAATGGGAGTTGGGCCCTAAAATGTTTAGATGTTTATGTAAATTTTTAACCCAGAATGACTTTTTGAGGGAAAAAAAATATAGTGTCTATGAGTAAGAAAGAGCAAATACTGGACTACAGCATATTAATTCATTACTGAAGATGCTTCATACTTAAAGCGCAGAGTGAGCATGTTCACTTGAAGAACCCATTTTCATGATTATGGCCCCTTCTGACAGAAGGTCAATAGCAAATCTGCTGGGAACACTCCCTTCAAGCGTCCTCGAAACCATGCACTGCAAAGCAGGCAGCTGAGATGTAGCTGTAGTTTCAGGTCGTGAACAAACATGCTGTTCTTTGGGCCCAGCTACCTCGAGAGTGTTCTTGGGAAAAGGTAGTTTTCTTCTAAATACAGGTGAAATGTACAAAATACATGAGCAGAAGCTTAGTCTTAACCACAAAGGATGTGCACTAGTGAGACCTAACTCCCTACACTGCTGGAATGGATCTGTCATCCTTCTGTACTAGAACCTACAGATAGGCTGAGACATAAGTATGTATTTTGGTATGATTTAATGATCCCCAGAACTCACCAGATGCAGGATCTTTTCTGTCAAGTTGTTAAAATGGCCTCTGAGGTATCATGACTCCCACACAAACACACAGATGAGGGCATCCAAAACCAGCCTTGGTGTCAGGTAAGCCTTGCACAATCCTATTAAATTAATAGGCAAACCAGTAAATGTGAGGAAAATCAGAGACCCTCAAAAGCTTTTGTTAGATTTCTACCCTTTTTGTGCAACAAAACAGTTTTCTGTCAGAATCTGTAGGAACATTCCTGCTGGATTTGAATGCTTGTTTGTGTGTCTCTGTTGAAGACTTTCTTTCTAATACGATTATGTTGTATTTTGGATTTGTGTCTGCTGAACTTTGAAATCTATAAGACCACATTTGAAGGGTACACCTTTCAAGAATCTATTTATTTAAGTTTTTAAAATAATGAGGAGGAAAGAAGAAGTCCAATATACTTCTGAAAAAGAGGTGGTCTCTCATTTGTGCGTATATAGGTGATATAAACATAATTTTTAACTTTATGGAGAGAACATACATACTAATTAGAACAGAATCTCAAATCTCAATAAAATTCAGAGATTAAGCTCATCTCAGATATTTTTAAGATATATAATTGAGATTTCTAATAATTCCCACTGCAGGGTTCTTCAGTTTTCTTTTCAGGTTGCTGTAACCTGATGAGCAACAGGGAGAGAGTGTTGGATTACCTGGACACTAAGCCTAATTCAGTATGATAATCCTCAAATTCTTCATCATGGGAAGCTCATGCCATTCTGATAGCTCCAGCATCAAGGAGATTAATTCTTCTTTTCCCATCAAGATGAAATAAGTCATATGTACCACTGGCTTTTGTTACACGTGTTATTTTCAAAATATGAGAGCTCTTGCTAAGTGAGCTCTGTCACAGTTTACTTTGAAGACTTTACATTGGCGGAGAAAGCATCTAAAGTATACAATTACCAAAACTACCACTACTGCTACTACTACTAGCACCACCACCACTACTTCAAACTACTGATGTTAAAAATGTGTGAGAGATCTCATGAGGATTTCAACTTATCAGAGGAGAGGAAAAAAACCCTTTTTGGCTGACATTCATTTAGAGCCAAGAGGGACTAAGAAAAGCTAGGAGTATGAAGGCAAGCAGCTAGAGAGTATTTTTCTTTTACAATGAAATGTAAAATCATTTGATACCTTTTATTAGTTTTATGATAACTCCAATATTTATTTTGATGGAGTTTGGAGCTTACTATATCATCAAAGTAACAGTATCTATTAGTCCTACTTTCGTAATATTCCACAAAATAATTGAAACAATTAACTTTGTAGCTAACAGTATCTTCATCTTGATGTATATCAAGGTCAATACCTAATCTAGTATTTTTCATTAAAGTTGCATTATTTCTACATGAAGAGAAGATGGATGGATAGATAGATACTATGAAAACTATTAACATTTGTATTGTCCTGTCTTTAATGTTAATTTTTTGTATGTGCTTATTTGGTGTGTGTCACTCGATCGGAGTATATTTTCCTTTTTCTCTTCACGTTTTTCGTATTTCTCATTTAATCCTGTTCTAGTAAGAAATGATGGGGTTTGATTTTTCTTCATCTTCCTATTCTAGCACTGCAACAAGCACACTTTTCAGTATTAGGAATCAGACTTTGAGGAAGGTGTGACTGATGTAGATTTCTTGTTTAACTTCATCACCTGTAACTGCCTGGTATTTTTGAATGTCTCTCCCACCAAAGCAGCAGCAAATTTTATATTTGGCCAAAAATGCTTACATTATTTGGTGGAAGTATAAGAAATGGCTTTGGACACTTCTTTCTACTACTTAAAAAAAAAAAAGAAAAAAAATATCCTACAAGACAAAAGTAAGTAACAGTTTTCCTAAATAGGCTAATTCCTTTTTTTGTATATATTATCACCATCAAAAATCACAGTCTTACTGGTGAAACGATGCTTTCCTTGTTTTCCTGACTTTTCTTGCTATAGACAAACTAATGCTTTCTCTCAAATATGTAATTACTGCTTCAGTATTTCTTTATACAAGATTTTATTTTTATGAAGTTTTAGTTGACTGTACTTGTCAAAGAAGAAAACAGATAGCACGGCTCTGCCTTGAGCTCCTTTGCAACTCTACTGGGGATGCATTTGTTTGATTCGTCCGTCTATAAAATCTCAGTGATTTCAGTAAGAGCATCTAAAAAATTTAAAACCTGCTATGCTTTCAGTTAACTTGCAATATTCTTTAAAAACAGCATGGGATTTCAATTGAATTACAGAATGATGTACTTTGGACTATAAATATTATGTTGGCTAATGCCATTGGAATTGCACAAAGAGGGACTTCAGAAGAGCAGCAAAGTGAATAGATCTATTACTTTTAGTGCACAATTAATCTTGTTGACATTATTTTATATGAACATGGATAAAAATGCCTGGAAAGCACACCATTGAATTCCACTGCTCATTAATATTGATCAAATGTTGTTGTTCTCTTTGTGTTGGAAGCCACTTAAAGATTACCTGCAAAAGTATTACAGTGCTATTGATTTAAAACAAAAAAAATCCCAAAGTCCACTGTGTTTTGAAAATCGGTTGACAAGTTTGAGGTTTTATTTTTTTGGTAAAGAAGGGTGTTTTTGAACTCGCTGCTATAGATCTGAGTAGTTGAGAATATTAATCAGATTGTCAGGGAATTAATTATCTGGTATTGAATACAATGTTATTTAAAAGCCTATACATCCCCATGGAGGTTAGTTGAGACCTCTCATCATAGAATCATAGAATCATAAATCATTCAGTTGGAAGGGACCTTAAAGATCATCCAGTTCCACCCCTCTGCCCTGGGCAGGGACATCTCCCACTAGACCAGGTTGCTCAAAAGCCCATCCAGCCTGGCCTTGAACATTTCCGGGGATGGGACATCCATAAGTTTTCTGGGCAACCTCTTCCAGTGTCGCACCATGCTTACAGTAAAGAATTTCTTCCTAACATCTAATCTAAAATTCCGCTCTTACCATTTAAAACGGTTACCCCTCATCCCATTGCTACATTCCCTGATAAAGAATCCCTCCCCATCTTTCCTGTAGGCCCCCTTTAGGTACTGGAAGGCTGCTATAAGGTCTTCTCAAAGCCTTCTCTTCTCCAGCATGAGCAACCCCAACTGTCTCAGACTGTCCTCACATAGGAGAGGCGCTCCAGCCCTCAGATTGTCTTTGTTGCCCTCCTCTGGACCCGTTCCAACAGGTCCATGTCCTTCCTGTGCTGAGGGCTCCAAAGCTAGAGGCAGTACTTCAGGTGGGGTCTCACCAGAGCAGAGCAGAGGTGCAGAATCACCTCCCTTGATGTGCTNCCTCCCTTGGTGTGCTGGCCACAATTCTTTTGATGGAGCCCAGGATGCACTTGCTTTTCTGGATTGGAAATACCCATTGCAGGCTCATGTTGAGCTTCTCATCAATCAACACCCTCAAGTCCTTCTCCTCAGGGATGCTCTCTATCCCTTCTCCGCCCAGTCTGAATTTGTGTTTGAGATTAGCATGACCCAGGTGCAGGACAATGCATTTGGCCTTGCTGAACATCACGAGGTTTGCATGGACCCACCTCTCCAGCCTGTCCAGGTCCCTCTGGATGGCCCCCCTCCCCTCCAGTGTGTCAACCATGCCACACAGCTTGGTGTCATCGGCAAACTTGAAGAGGATGAACTCGATCCCACTGTCCATGTTACTGACAAAGATGTTAAACAGCACTGGTCCCAGTACTGACCCCTGAGGACCGCCACTCATCATTCGTCTCCATTTGGACATGGAACTACTGTCCACTACTCTTTGAGTGTGGACATCCAGCCATTTCCTTATACACTGACTAGTCCATCTATCAAATCCATGTCTTTCCAATTTAGAGACCAGGATGTCATGTGGGACAGTGTCAAATGCTTTGCATAAGTCCAGGTAGAGTCATCATCGGGCAGAAGTACCTAGATCTTATGTACCATTTTTGATGCTGAAGTGGAATGATAGTAGGATTAGGGCCCAGATCCTTCAAGACACTTAAACCTGCATAATTTGCATCAGGGATACTGTAGAGTCAGTAAAAAAGAAAAAAAAAATGATCATATGCTTGAAGGTTCTTGCAATTTAAATATCCTGAAGATGTGTGAACTCAGAGTGTAGTCCTCTGGAGAATTAGGAGAAACAAGGTATGATGATACAGACTTTTTAAAGTCTCAATCGTTCATTCTTTTAGAATGCAAATGAGTCTAAGCTATGTCCTTTTTAGGAAATGGATGCTAGCTACTGAAAATTAGATGATTGTTGTTTACTAGTTTCAGTGCATTTAATTAGGATGCTTCATTGCTCTCAAAATAATTTTTGAACTACCACTTCGAATTAAGAAAAAAAAAAAAAAAACCAAAGCAAAATTACTCAACATTTAGATTGAAAATACTGCTATTATACGTCTATGACCGAATAACAGCTGTAATCAAGCAAAAAAAGTGTATATTTTTTTGGCGTGTTGAAATTTTCAGTAGGAAGTCATCCTAGAAGAGTAAGATTAGTTAGAAATACTGGCTTGCACAGTGTATTTATTACTGTGCACCTCAAACGACCTTTTAAGCGTTTATACTTTCTACTGATCTGAAAAAAATGCAAAATCTAAAGAAAATCAATGAAAGTGTGCTGAACATGTACTTAACAAGCCATATGGAGAAAGCAGCAAGCAAAATGAGAAAGTAATTATTAAAAGATTTATTGTTTTTGGAAGATTAGAGATCCACTTGCATAGAAATGATTAACATATGAGCCTACTTGAAGGTAATCCCCAAACTGCAGAATTATCATAGACATTTGAAAAAAAAAAATACACAATTTATATTTATTGTGAGACCAAAAATGCAAATAATTAAACAGCTTTTTCCCAAAATATTACAGAGGAGAATTAACATGAACAGAAGCTGTGATACTTGAAAACCATGAGTCTTCCCTGACCTGTTAAAGGAGTGATATATGTTGCCTGGAATTAAGAATGTAGTGTGCCATTATATTTAAAGTGTAATGCAGAATGGGGATGGGGAAAAGCAAAAAAGGCAACAGCCAGTCTCTTCCTTTTTGTCTTCATGATTTTTGCCTTTTTTTACTACCAATTTAGAATAAGCTACTATATATTCATGTCTTTTATTTATTGAGTTCAGTGAGATATATCCCATGTTTAATGATGCACACAAGCATAACTTCTGCAGGATTGTGTCCTGGAATAGGCTGATGATGTAAATTGTAATAGAAATGTGTACATGGATAGTTTCTCAAATTGCTATAACCACCCAGTCAGTTATAAATGGGGAATAGGTTCTGACATCCTTGTCATTCCGTTAATTTTTCTTTTGCAAATTAATATTTTCTTGGAGTTCAGTTTTCACTAATATGATGTTCTGAATGAATGCTGTTGCTGTGAACATCTGTCAAACCTTGGATTTGTAATTGAAAACATAAACTAATAGGCAGACCCTCAGAAACATTAAGCTTATGGCTCTTTTAAGTTTAAATCATTCCCAGAGTGGATTGTCAGTAAATTATGCAGTGGAAAAAAGTTCTTTTCTGGCTTTTTTTTTTTTTTTTAAATGCAATTTTAAATGGGTGAATAATTATGACATTGCATTCCAATAACCAAAGATTAACACCTTTCTGTGTACATAGCAAAGATGGTAAATAACATACTTTATATTGAATTCACAAATCTTTTCAGAGACAAACTTGCACATGAGCCTTTCCAATCCGTGATTAACAGTTCTTTAAAGTATATTTGGCAAAAATATTCATCAAAATGCTAAAGTGTTTTCTTCTGGTAGGAAGTATGTTACAGGTAGTATTGGTAAGGTAGTAAGATGTAAATGCTTTTAACACATTCTGTTAAATGAATAAACTTTAGAACTCTATACAAAGGATGGTATTATTTAAAAGTATGCATAGTTATTGCAAACCTAAGAAATTAGATCTCTCTGCTGAGACTTTAGGTATCCTAGCATGTGGTTAGTTGGGGAAAAAAAAAAAGATAATTTAGTCAG
>VXBO01008490.1:1152-31794 GCA_013400135.1 Rhinoptilus africanus | reverse complement strand
GACACGGATAAAGTCAGCCCAGATTATGGGCAGGGGCAGCATCACTCCAGCTGCAACGCCGCGGTCTAGACAGAGCCTAGAGCGGTGGCTGTCCCCTTCATGTCACTAATGTGTCTAGATTGTCACCAAAACAAGCACGCGCTGCAGTTGATCCACAGGTCCTGGACTCCAGCTCCCTTTCCTAGTTCCTCTGCAATTTAAGCGACTTTCTGGAAGCTTGGTTTTAAAGAGCAGTGGAAGGAGACACCTAAAAATGTTAATTTAGAGGCAGCACGTTTCCAGGTCCTTTGAAGAGAAGAATGAAAGCAAGAAGCAGCCTGGGACAGGCCAGTCCCACTCAGAAGGAAAGATCATGGTGCCTTAAAGGAAAAACAACTCTAAGACTCCAACAAGGATTTTATGTGAAAAAAAGAAAAAAAGAGGGGAAAAAAATACATACAAGACTTACTTTACAAGTCCTAAATTGCTTCGCTCCACGATTGCTGTAGAGCACCAAGAACTGTGCAACCTGCCACTGAAATAATGTTTTGAAAAGAAGAAAATCCAAACGAAGGTGAATTTCTCCCCCACCTGCCCTGGAGCCGTGTTTATTGGATCCACGCTCCGGCCCCGACTTGGCGCAAGCCTCGGGAGAGCTGTGCTGCCCGGCAACGCACTTCGGCAACACGGAAAAATGGAGAAACCACTTCTGGCCCCCACAAGGCCGGGCAGACGGCGAGGGCTTCCACCGCAGAACAGCATCTCCAGCTCCACAGCGGGCATCGCATCCTACGGCAACCTGGGGAACATCCTACAAATCCTTGATTTGAAATTAAAGTCTCCAAATAGGGTTCCTTCCTCCAATTCCACACTTTTTTCCAATTGTTTGGACAAAATTCAAAGAGGTGGTGACTCAAAGAAGCAAGGAGCGGGTGTTTTTTTGTGGTACTGCTCCACGCAAGAGAGGACTCCCTTGGGCAATGGTGGTGGCCAAGGTGAAGACCCAACCAGACCATCCGGGCAGGCACAGAGCCCAGCGAGCACCGCTCCGGAGGGGACCGTCACCGCGCACAAGGGCTGAGCATGGACCCAATGATGGGGGGACCTTCATTCTGTCGAGGCAAAGCACAACATGGAGCAGCCCACGGAGGACAAAAAGCTGGAAACCAGGAGTTTGGGGAGCAGAAGAGCCACCGATCATGAGTTATTCATACTCACAGTGAGATGAATTGGATGCCGAGTGTGTTTTAGAGCCTGAAGCAAAGCAAAGCACCGTGTCCTGTGATCATCCCATGCGGGATTCTTGCAGGGTTAAGTGTAAATCCAGATGTTCCCCAGACCGATGCCCTTCAGAGACAGCACCTGGAGGTGGTTTAGGGCTGCAGGAGGGTCTTAGGCAGTCGGACTACAAAATCTGAGGCCAAAGAACGAGCTGTCACTTCTCATTTGGAATTAAAACAACCCCAAGAGGGCTTGCACCTTGCCTTCGCACAGGCACAGAGGCATCCACCTCCCCAAGGCTTTCTCTGCCTTCCTCACGGAAACTCCAGGTACCCAGCAGCATCTCAAATAATGAGGTTTAAATATGAAAATCTTGTTGTCATTACCACGTCTGAGGAGCTGCTGGGGCACACAGCTACACAAACCGAGACCGGCAGGACAGATCTCCCCTCCGGAGCTTCCTGGCAGCATAATTTGCCATCTGAAACAGCTTATTCCATGTCTCTTTTAATGACTTTATGCTGGTGCTTTGTGCTGGCAGGCAGTTCGCATGGCTCTGCAAGGGTCTTTCTCATTTCAGAGATCGTATCTGCCTTGTACATTTTGCATTTTCTTCGAAATACATCTATCATGGCAGTGACATTTATGGATAAACTACAGAGCTCCTGCAACACAGTAAAATCCTTGAGACCGATGCACCTCTCTTTGCCTTCCAAGCTAAGCTGGAAATGCTGGGACAGCTAAGGTAAATAACACGCTTTGATGGGTTTTGTGGGCAAACAAACAAATCATCTGATGAAACATCGCTTCTATTTCTGGGCTCCAGTCCTGGGGAACCGTTTTGCTCCTTGCAGGCTGCAAGAGGAGAGCATCACCAGTGCTCTCATTAATCAACTTTTAATTGAAAGCAGACAAAAAAAAAAACCCTCACACCTAATGAGGAGGTGAGGGAGCCTGGCAGAGATGCAGGCTTCTGATTATCCCTTGGGAAGAGGAAGGGTGGATTTCATTTTGAGAAGTAACCAGAATGCCCTATCAGCTCAGCCTTATGGATATACTCGGCTGGTGCCATCGGCGGGTTCAGCCTGAATGCCCTCGGGGGTTTTATATCGCGAAGTATTCGCCTTCATTGCATTACTACTTTGGGCTCCCGTGACCATCCCTACTCACAAGAAGGCATCACGCACATCGTGGAGTGACCAAAGGCAGCAAGCCAGGCAGACAATCATCTATCAATAGAACCACAGAATCACAAAACGGTTTGGGTTGGAAGGGACCTTAAAGATCACCCAGTGCCAACCCCCCTGCCCTGGGCAGGGACACCTCCCACCAGCCCAGGCTGCTCCAAGCCCCGTCCAACCTGGCCTTGAACCCCTCCAGGGATGGGGCAGCCACAGCTTCTCTGGGCAACCTGGGCCAGGGGCTCACCCCCCTCACAGCAAACAATTTTCTTCTTGAAATCACATCCAAATCTCCCCTCTCCCAGTGTAAAACCCTTCCCCCTCGTCCCATGGCTCCCCTCCCTGATCCAGAGTCCCTCCCCAGCTTTCCTGGAGCTCCTTTAGATACCTGCAATATTTTGAGGCCAGGCAAGAAAAGCCATAGAGAGAAAAAAGTCTTCCTGCAGCTCCATAAAGCCTTATATTCATTGCCTGAGTATGTATGTGCCAAAACAGAGCCCCTCTGAGTCCCTGGTGCTGCCGATGTCCCAGGGCATTGGTTTCCCAGACTCTTTACACACCTGCAAAGCCATTCCAGGCAGAGAGACAACTTTGCACGTGCTGGCTTCAAACGCTGGTGGTGTTTTGGAGGGAGCCAGTTCTGCCCCTACACCAGACAGAACGGCATCTCCTTAGCGTGGAGCATTATGGTAATTTCTGCAGCAAAACCTCCTATAACTCATGCAAGCACAAGCAACACCTCTGCCCGAGCAGCTCAAATACCCGTTTTTGTGTTGTAATAACGTCTCTGCTTCCGACGAGTCTCCCCCCTTGCTTTTTTTTTTTTTCTGAAAAATGAGTGAAAAAATTAAAGTGAGCTGCAAAAGAGGAAGAAAGAGCAACCGAGAATGGACTTCACCCTCTTTGTCAAAACTTGCTGCTGTACACATTTAAAAACAGCCCAGACAAACAGACTGGCTTGGTTTAATCCCAGTTGGCAACTGGGAGCACACAGCCGCTCGCTCACCCCAGCCAAGAAGGGTTGGGAGAAGAGGGAGAAAAGGAAAGGGAAGGGGAAAAAACTCATGGGTTGAGATAAAGGTAGTTTAAAAAAACAATAATGGAAAAGCTAAAAAAAACCCAACACTAAAAGAATACATAAAATAAAGTGATACAACACTTTATTTGGCACTCACCACTCAATGATTGGTTGCCCAGCTCATGCCAAGCATCACTCATGGATTCCTGCCCCCCCGGTCACCCCCATTTATACACTGAGCACGACATCTACGGTATGGAACATCCCTTTGGCCAGTTTGCCCTAATCATGCTCCCTCTCAGCTTCTATGGGAAGCTGAAAAAGTCCTTGACTTAATATAAGCATCACTTAGCTACGACTAAACCATTACGTGTTATGAGAATTATTCTCCTATTAAACCCAAAACACAGCAGCTCCTAGAAAGAAAATTAACTCTAGCCCAGCTGAAACCAGGGCACAGACATATACAGACATGTTATCAAGGTTAATTAATCAAAAAGCATAAGGAAATTCAGGTTAGCACCCAAGCATCAGCGTGAAACATTTGTACAGTCTTCAGGGTGTACCAGAGCCTGCATTTGCTGGGAAAGTGTGTATTTCTTCATTAAGGAAAAAAATGGAAGAAAATGACAATTTGCACATCACTTGTCTCTAATGGCAGCATCTTTAATTAGAACATCCCCGGAGCTGGCACTGCTGATTGTAGCTCTCAAGGTTTTCAATGCTGTTACAGCACAAAGCCCTCTAAGATTCAGCAAAACGCTTAATATTCTCAATTTCACCTCTGGTCCGTGCAAGTCCGTGCTCAGTATTTAATCTGATTGGTCTCATCATCAAATAATAAAATAAATTCATACAAGCTGGCAATGAAGGCAAGCTCCTTCTCTCCAGTTTGGAGAATAAAATGTTTCGGCATGAGGGTTTTTCGGGGGGGAGGGGAAGGGTGGAATTTTTCTTTCTCTCTTCACAAAAGAAATTTTAAAAGACATAATCACGACGCTAATTTCTTGATTCTCTGCTCCCAAAATCGTCAGGCTCAAGTACCAAGAGCTGCAGCGAGGAGGGAGGAAAAGCACAAAACTCACCGTACAGCAGGAGCGGTTTCAGGTTGGGTGTTTGAGCAGTGGCCCCTCCCCAGAAAAGAGACAAACGGCAGCTTTCCAAAGGACTGAAAATCATCCCCAAAAGTTTAAGTCCAGCACTCAGCAAGTGCAAAACATCAAGCCCTTGCATTCAAGATCGACCACTGGAATAGGCTGAAATTAAAGCGTGTGGCTGCGAAGGGCGAGGAGACACCTCCCGCGGCACAGAAACGCCTCGGGAAGTCACCCAGAGACATCCCCCCGCCGTTCAAAATATAACTTTGGGATAAAAACTTTAAAGTCTTCAAAAAAACAGCAAGTCTTAGAAAAAAGGAATTTATTTTAACTTCTGGTTATCTGTGCACAGCATCTCCCCTGGGCTGGGGAATTAAGACAGTGTTTCCTTTCCTCCAACGAGAAAATACTTATGGGTTAATCCCAAACCACTCCGTGACCCTAAAATGCAACCCTTAAGTTTGTCACAAAGGTTTTCAGGCTGAAGAAAGATTTGCTTTTTTGTTTTTGTTTAACCTAAATGCAAAGGACAAACAAACTTGAACAGCTCTTGCCCTGCAAACACCAAATCTTGATGTCTGCGGCTCAAAACACGAGCGGTCCTCCATCCCCAAATGGCTTGAGTTTTAACTCAAAACAGGCACCCTCTCTATAATGCTCTGAAAAGCTCAATGAAATGAGAATATATATTTTTTTAGCCCTGTGATGGGAAGAAAACATATCTCTCGTGAGCACCGTGGGTTTTCCATGATGGTCGGACCCCACGGAGATGTTCAGCGAAGGATGTGCCGTTCCCACCCTGCTCAGTTTAAGCATCTCCCACCTCTGTAGGTGCCACCAGCTCTGCACATGCAGGAGAAGAGCCCCAGGGGTTCAACACCTGACTCTGTGACAGTATCCAAGCAAGGCACAGATCCAAAACCCCCTTCCCTATCTCCCAAGCCAGGAGCAACCCTGGATGGATGGATGGATGGATGGATGGATGGATGGATGGATGGATGGATGGATGGATGGATGGATGGATGGATAACATCCAACGGGCACAAACTGGACCATGGGAAGTTCCATCTCCACCTGAGGAGGAACTTCTTTCCTGTGAGGGTGGCAGAGCCCTGGCCCAGGCTGCCCAGAGAGGGGGGGGAGTCTCCGTCTCTGGAGACATTCCAACCCNGGGAGTCTCCGTCTCTGGAGACATCCCAAACCCGCCTGGAGGCGTTCCTGTGCCCCCTGCTCTGGGGGACCCTGCTCTGGGGGGGGGGACGGGATCATCTCCAGAGGGCCCTGCCAGTCTGGGATGCTGTAATTCTGTGATATAAGGCACCTCTTCCCCTAAGAGAAGCCCAGTGGAACACATCGGGATCAGATGCTAGCCCAGATCCGTGATGGAAACCAACTCCCTGTAATAACTTATAACGCACCAAGTACCAAAAACCCCAGGTGTGAAGGTACGTTAACGCCAGCTCTTGCACCACAACATAAAGCTCTCTGCTACAGCAAAATAACTGTCCAGTGTTTCTAAAGTGTCATGATGCTAAAGGATGCACATAGAATCTCAGAATCACAGACTGGTTTGGGTGGGAAGGGACCTTACAGCCCCCCAGTGCCCCCCCTGCCCTGGGCAGGGACACCTCCCACCAGCCCAGGCTGCTCCAAGCCCCGTCCAACCTGGCCTTGAACCCCTCCAGGGATGGGGCAGCCACAGCTTCTCTGGGCACCCTGGGAAGATACAATGCTATATCTTCCAAACAGCACTTGGCCGCTTTAACTCGAATTTAATTATCACCGGTAGTAATACGAAGCTGATATTATGAAGGCTAACAAGTCACATTAGCGTAGTCATTATGTGATCCAGCGCAATCATCTTATTCAAAAAGTCTCCACCTGAAAATTGCCTCTAAATATATATTTTATTTAATGTAGGAAGGTGAAGAAAGCCTTGTTGGTAAACCACAGCTAGAGGGGCCGGACAGAAACCCCATGATTAATTGAATCGTTTATCCATGTCCGTGCTTTCGTCTTCTCTTCTAAGTGCTCATGATTATATGATACACAAGGAAATGAAAATTAATAAGCATCACCTAACCCACGCAAACACTCTGGAAAAGAGATGCGTTGCAGCACAGCCTGTCTGCTGTGACAAAGCTCCTTCAACACAAAACGCAGAGCTGGTTTTTTAATGTTGTTCAACACGATTAAGTAGGAAATCAGACTCTCAGAGCACACTCAGCTCAAGCTGGTGCTCGCTGTCCCCGACCCAGCCCCGTCCGCTCACCATCGCTCCACGCGCCCAAGAAGCAAATCCATTCATTCGGGAGGTTATCGCAGCCAAGCAGGGCTGGAAACCTGTGGGATTCCCCAAACTTCCTGATATTTGGGATAAGAGCCAGGGAGCCCAGCCCAGCGGGGAGCTTTGCCATCCCCACTGTGATGGAGCCCAGGGTTTTCCCCTCCAGCTCCCGGGCTGCGGGAGGACCAGCCCGTGACATCCACGTTGCTGCTTCCCTTTTGATAGTGAAATAAAAAGGCTCCTGCATTCCCCTCTGTGCCCGTATCCCCAGCGTGACCCTAATCCCTGCGGCACAATCCCTCCCTCCCTCCCCTGCCATCCCCAGCCCCTCTCCAGAGCCCCAGAGTTCCCATCTCCGTGCCCCACTGATGCCTGTAACAGCCTACAATTTAAAAACTCCTGCCTACGCTCACACCGCAATTTTTTTCTGCTTCACTCTTCCCTCCCCCAGTTTATTTGTTTATTATCCTCCTCCCCCCTCGAAATGCAAAATCCCCTCCTTGGGGATTTACAGTCCTCTTCTCCTGGGCTTAATGCACCAGCCCAAAAGGCGAGCGCTCCATCACTCTCCTTCCAGACACTGAGTGCATCTCCGCATCCCTACAACAATACCCGAAAATGGAAATGACTTTCCAGAAGAGCCAGAAATGACAGGAATTAATTTGCCTCTAATCTTCCAGCACGCTTTTTATTTTGTAGGGCGATGCCGATTTTCCAGTCTCCGCGGGCACCCACCTGCGTTTAAATTAACTCGCTAAACAGGCGGAAAAGAAATGCGACGGAAAACGTTCAACCTTTCCAAAAGGCGGCAAGGACCTCCTGAACCAAAGCACAACGGCAGGCAGAGGAGATGAAACCAGGATTCATTCAAAGAAGAGAAAAAACCCACCAAATAACTGGAAGAATTTCTTCCTTTATCACCGTGGCTCCTCATTAAGTAGCAGGTTCAGGCCACGGCTGCCAACGACCCAGCCACAACTCACGGGAGCTTTTTAGGAATCTCTGGGGACTGATAAAGACTGGGGGTTATTATTATTAATTTTAACTTAATAGCGGCCCAACTAATTTAAGGGCAGGATGCAAAGCCCTTTCAAGAGCTGTCAGGGACATCTTTCTCCCCATGGATACTTCATCCCAAGCTCCTCGCAAACCAAAGCTTGTGGCACATCGGTGCAACCGGCGCCCAGACCCAACCGCAGGCCTTCCTCTCCCATCCAAAAAACAGCTATTTTGTCCTTTCTCAAATAGTTCTCTCTGGAGTATTTCTCTCTGGGATATATTTCCTCTCAGGAATATTTATCTATTTTGTCATATAATAAAGTTTGGATCTCGTCTAGCTGCTGTTTTCAGTCCTCCCAGCCTGACTCCTCACTCCTGCACCGAGCGCGAAAGTGCTCAGCTCCCCGCTGCGGCAGTTGGGAGCTTAAAAACTAAACAAATTCCCAACCTCAGCTGTGTTTTTTGGATGCTTTGAGTGACCTTCAGGGAACGACCCTCTGACCCGTCCCCAGCACACGCCTGCACATCCCATTGGTATCAGCCGGGCTTAACCCTGCAAGGAGCAGGTTCCCCGTGGCTTCGTGCTGCAGCACAGCTCCTAGCGACCGGCACATCCTATCGACAAGAAGAAGAAATCTTCCTCCCCGCAGTGAGATGATTAATTACAGCCCCAGGGCTCGCACGGAGCCGCTCTCGGCGAAATAACCTGCTTTAAACTCGGTGCCCGCTGCGACCGGCGCACAGCAGCCAGAGCTGATCTTAAACCCCGAGATGCCAACGGGGCGTTTGCAGCCCCGCGGGTGCGTGGCATCAGACGGGGAGGCCTTACAGCGTTCTATCCGGCTGGGAGAAAGCCAGGTGGGATCTAAGGGTGGATCTTTCCCACTTCTGCCAGCGAGGAAGCCATGAGCTCAGCCCTCCCAGCAGGCAGGGGCGAGCCAGCAGCTCCGTTTCGCTGCAGGGAAACGTTTCCGTCGCAGGGGCCGCTGGCCGGCAGCGCGGCCAGGATGGGGCTTCTACGGCTCAGAAACGCACTCGTCGCCGTGCTTTTTAACCAGTCAAATAAATTGCATTGAGAAGTTAAAGTCCACGGCAGTAGGAAATGAGACATCCCGCTGGGAGTGTCAGTGGGTGATGCTTTATTTGTCCCTTCCCTGCATCTTCGCGCCACCCCATCAACCAGCCCGGAGCTGCGGCTTCCTCCTCTCTCCCGGGCAAATCCAGGAGAGCAGCTTGTCATTGCCATGAATTCGGGTGGAAGAACATGGAAGCAAGGCACTTCCATCCCACCAGCTAGTCTCGTTAAAAGGTCTGAAGCAGCGTTTTGACTCGCCGGGTTACGTTAAATTGCTGCGACCCCCCAGCCTCCCTCCTCCTGCCCCACACACACAGGCTGAACCCACCGCGGCATAAAATAACTGCACAGGTGAGCTATGAGCAAACGCATGGAAACCTTCCTTCTAAAGCCATTACTTTGGGAACTCACCAAAAAAAAAAAAAAAAAGTGCCACTACAGCTGGGGCTTATCACAACCACCGAGAAAATAGGTCAAGAGAAAACGTGCCCGAACAGCATAAACAGGGGGTGGAAGCTGGAAGAGCTGCAGCAAAACTTGGTCCGTTGTAGGTCGATGCCTCGCACCCCGGCTCTGCCAACGTCTGAAATAATGCCGCTATTTATAAACTGCCCTTTAAAAATAGAAACGTCACTCTTCCTTGCTAGGAATTTGCCTGTTTTTTTTCTCGAACACAGGTGAGAGGGAAGGGGGGGAAAAAAAAAGTTATGCATTATACATGGCAAGACTCATTTTTTATGAGCTGTCTTGCAGCTACATCCCCTCCGCATCATCGCGGAGTAACGAAGTAATGGCGCAACATCTCTGGAGTGAGCAGCCTCCTGCCGACCCCGCGGCTCAGGGTCCCCCGTGCCCAGGATGGAGCCATCAGCCCCCGCATCCACCACAGCCCCTCTACCGGTGTCACAGCTGCCTCGGACACATCACCAGCTCGACACAGGCACTTGCTGCCAAGTTCCCACAATGTCCTTATGCCACCAGTCTCTGCCTTCGCTCCCAGTGGACGGGTGGTTGATGGATGTCAGACGCGGCGCTGGGAGCAATCCATAACCCAGTACAGCACCCGAGCATCCCCCAGCAGCAGGAAGGACTGAGGGGCCTGCCGCCACCGTCCCCCCCACTCCCAGTAACGAGTGGGGTACCTCAGGGGTCGGCACTGGGACTGGTGCTGTTTGGCATCTTGGTTGGCGACGTGGACAGTGGGATCGAGCGCACCCTCAGCAAGTTTGGCGATGACACCAAGCTGTGTGGGGCGGTCGACACACTGAAGAGAGGGGATGGCAACCAGAGGGAGCNGGGGCCAGAGGAGGCCCCGGAGATGCTGGGGGGGCTGGAGCCCCTCTGCTGTGGGGACAGGTCTGGTCCCTCACAGCTACAAGCCCCGTGTGTCTCCCGTGTGTGTCTCCCTTGGCTTCGGGGTGGGAGGGTCCAGGAGCTTGGGATGCCCCGGGGTGGGGTCATTTATTTCCTCCCCGGGGTTGACGGGGGACCCAGCTGTGGTTCTGCACCGCGCAGGCGATGAGCACCGAGCTCTGCTGCGCCTCGCGGCAAGCTTTGGATACCCACAGCCTGGCAAAACATTAGACCCAACTTCTCCCCGAGCAAAGCCGGGCATCTGGGTTTAAATAACCTCTTGCTGGATCGAGCTGCACCTTTCAAAGCTGAGCTGTTCTGTCCTGGGAGCCTTCCTGGAAAGCGTCACAAGAAAGAAAAGGAAAACGGAGATGGGACTGTTGCTTTTGCACAGATTTTCTGTTGCTCTCTCCTCCTCTTGTCTCCCATTCATCTTCCTTTCCAAAAATCGCCTAACCATAATGACTCACATACTCCGAGCAAATTAATCCTTGGAAAGGCTCACAAGTGGAGGAGAAAAAGAATTAAAAAAAAAAAAAAATTAAAAAATTGGTTTGGGGGAACGTCCCGAGGAAAGAACAAATCAAGAAATAGATGAAGCGTCTTTTTGCAAGCTGCTTGAATTTAACCTTAATGACTCTGCAAAGGCATCTGTGAGGGGCCTGGCGGAGCTCACCCAGGCGTTGGCCGGTTGCTTTGCCATCATCATCGCTGTTTTCTGTCCTGGCTCAGGCGGCTGTCGGGCACAGGAAGTTAATAAGGAGTAAATGAAGCTGAAGGCTTGTATCGACAACCAGGTTTGCATGCAAAGGAGGACTTACTCTGTTTATTTAGCAATAAATAAAACGGTGCCCCTGAGATTTGCTCATCATACACATAACCGAAGTTGTGCATTTGGGCCAGAGAAGTGTTTGTCCGGGGGCTCCGCTCGTCGTCAGCAGTGGCTGGGGGTTAATGAGGGTTAAAGATTGCCTGCGTGGGTGCGCGGGACGCGCGGCGGCGTCCCGTGTGCCTGGACCTCTGCAGAGGCGCTGCTGGTGTAGCTGAGAGGCTGATGCTGATGGAAACTTCTGGCCTTTTGGCTAAAAGCTGTTTGTTAAGGAAAGGCAAAGTCACCGGTTTCTCTGTTTATGGCCACGGGGGTGTTCTTGGTGCAGGAAGGTGTGTGCTTACCCCAAACGAGATGTGAGTGATTTCTCTGCGCCGCTACAACCAAAGCGAAGCCTTGCAGCAGAAATACCAGTCCTTGGCTGCTGCCCCTTCTGTAAGCGATGACTAACGAGAGCAGAAAATACCACCTCTGGGAAAACAGCTCCAGGCTCTTCCAGTTAAACGTGTCATTTTATCTCCTTATTCATCTCCTTTGCACATTCGCTTCCTTCAATCCCTCATGCCATCCCTCTGGTTCACACATTTACTCCTCTGCTCTGTCGGGATGGTGTTAAACCTGGCCTGGCATCGGGCTGCCTCGTACGACGTGACGCGGGGTTGAGTCTAGAAGCCACCAAAGAACCTGTCATGCTGCTTCTGTCGGTTCCCCAGTTGCAATAAATTTGGTTGCAATTTCCTTGTTAACACAAAGCTTACGTGACTCTTTGTGTTTCAAAACAAACTCCTACGTGTGTCATCTCACACATTGGCAATTACTGATGCCAAGTGCCGAAGCCCTTAATTAGCTCCTCAAGGCTTCTCTTGCCTGGCTTTCGGTAAACCCTTACCATGGTCAAACGGAGGGTGGAAGTGGCAGTGACGGCAGGGGTTAGACATGGTAACACTCAGCCTACGGGGGCTACGGTGTGCTCTAGGAGCTCTGCTGGGGTGTTACGCTACCTGGCTTGGAATCATAAAATCACAGAATGGTTTGGGTGGGAAGGGACCTTAAAGCCCCCCCAGTGCCCCCCCTGCCCTGGGCAGGGACACCTCCCACCAGCCCAGGCTGCCCCCCCCCAGCCCTCCCAGCCTGTCCCCACAGCAGAGGGGCTCCAGCCCTCTGATCATCTTCGGAAAAAAAAAAAAAAATTCCCAAATCACATCTATAAATTATAATTCCAAGCTCAGCCAAACTACCCACAGAAGGACAAACTGAGCCACTTGCACCGATGTCTCCTGCCCATCAGTCTTGAAACCATTTACTCCAACCCCTCTCCACCCGGTTCCCATTAAAAATCAACTTTTCAGACGCCAAGCTCATTGTGTTCCCGCTCCACACCACGGCAGCCTGTTCCAATAGCAACTAATTGCTAACAAGCTCATTACAAGACGAAAGCAGCGGGAGTGTAATGCTGGAATATTTTTTTTTTTTTTTGCCTGTCTGCAAAGTGAACAGCTGGCCACCAAACCTAGAGGACTAATCTAATTAAATAGTAAGAAAAATACCTACATCAATGGCCAAAAAAAAAAAAAACAAACCCAAACCTTTCGCTCAGACATAAATGTTCCCTCCGCAAAGTTCATCAGAATTTTGTCAATTCTCAGACCGTTTCTGACTTTTGCACTCGCAGGGAGACCGAAGATTCATGATCTGAGCCCAGCTGGGTGCTGGGAGGAATTAAAAATAACGTGAGGAGGCAAAGCAGATGTTGGCAAGGTAACCTTGCTGTAGGAACAAGGAGTCACGGAGGGGCTGGTCTGACGCTGCTGCTTTGGAGCCACGTTGTCGAAGCAAGGCCCACTCCAGAGCTACACCAGTTTTGCCGGAAAATTGAGAAATTGTATGATCTGAGCTGGTGTTTGATCCATAGGTATTTTTTTATTCTCTTAGTCATTGCTGTTTGGTGTTGCTCTTGTGTCCTGCTGGACATCAGGGGTTCTACCTACCCCAAACTGCCATGGACATCGGTGGAGAAGCAGGAGGGACGTGGGATAGCACCCATTCAAGCACAGCCTGGTCCATCCCTGCTTGGGACAAGCGTGTCCTCAGGCGCCGAGTAAGGACATGAGAGCATTTTCCACCCACCATCCCTACAGCGTGTCATTCTGCTGCAACGTGGTCCCTGTGGAGCTTGACTCTGAGCCCACGCTCACGTGCAGGACGGACGTAGAGTGAGGTGGCGCCTAAGACCATCTCCGTGGTCTTGGAGACCTCCAAGTTCCTCCATCTCAAGGCATAACAGGAGCTCCTCCATGTTAAGGCGTAACAGAAGATCAAGGCAGAGATAACGAAAGGAAATTGTCAGCAAATCTACAACTGATCACCCCGACCCTGGGCTGAAGCCCCTTGTGCTGGCGCCTGCAATCCCACCACCTGCCCCACCACGAGAGAGACTCTGAAGCTCTCGCTGATCCATCACTGAAGTTCACGAGCAGCTAATTATTCACCTGCTTCATCACATCATGAGCAATTTGTTTTGCAGACTTTATGAGTCTCCCAATCGAGGGCCCAGCCTTTACGGCATTTGTTTCACCAGGGCTTTGCAGGCCCACAACAGCACCAGCCTGGCACGTGGTTTGAGCTGGGCTATGCTCAGGTTTTGAACCGAGTTCTCCAACCATCAGCACCTCAACGCCCTGCCAGTCCATGCAAGAGGGACGGCGAAGCATCCTCCTTCAAGGCCCGTGACAGCGAAATAGCCTCCTTCAAGGCTTTCCATGCTAGTGTTGGTGTAACACTCAATAAAGCAAGTTTTAAAGCACTAAAGACGCACTAATTCCTGCACCGTGGACACCCAGAGCTTCCAAACAACTCACTCAAGAGACAGAGCATAAATCAAACCATGGCGTTTCCCAGCCTCCTGCTCATCTTCTTCCAAAGCAGCACCATGTCTCCATCACAACGAGCTTTAGCCTTATTATACACCAGCTCTTCTTCCACCCATTATTAAGCTGCCGCTGCATTTTATATTTAAAAGATAAGGAAGTATGAATTAGCAAATGAGCTCTTGGCATAATGCAATCAGCTTGCTGCAAGCGGGCTGTATCCCCCCGCTCCGGCTGGGATCCCCAAATCCGCAGGCAGGAGCTGGTTTTCTTGATGTTTAACATCAAAAGGGCATTGCTTTTCCAAGCACAGAGGAGGGCAAGATGAAAACTGAGCACAAGTGTCAAACTAATGCTAACAAGCACTGATGTCGGAGGAACGGCTTCTAAAACAAGCAGGTTGACAGATATCGAGTATTTCATCTGGGGTTTTTTCTCGCTCCTGTTTAGTTGCTGGGAAACCTCCTCTTTTGAGGCATCTCAGACCTTTTTGCACTTAATCCTTCGTCCCCGACAGAAGTCAAAACTCTCGGCGTGAGTCCATCCAACGGCAGTGGGGAGGCGAGAAGGGACTCTGATCCTCCAGATGCGAAAATTAGAGGTGAAGACCCAATCACGGCACTGCCACCCCTCTCGGCGCTGGGCTTTTTAAGACCAAAAAGTCAGCAGTCCCACTAATAACCTGTCAACACGGCGGAAGGGCTCACGCGGTTGGCACCATTGGTTTGGTCTTCCCTTTGTCTCCACTGGAGCTCATCTTTAATAAGACAGACAGGAAACGGAGGCCAAAGAAGCAAAACCACTTCAAAAAAGCGGAGGAGAATCAAAACAAAATGCAGTTATTTTCCGAGGAAAGTTGCTTGGGCTTGTGTGCCTGGCTGTACAGAAGGAGATCGCACCGTCTTGGTGCTGCTCGAGAAGGCTGTTTTCTCCAGAGTTACCCAGCGAGGATATCTATTTATTCATTTTTTTTCCATTAATTCATCTAACCCATGTGGGAGCTCCAGCTGCCCTCCTGGAGAGCATCCCCACTCAGCCCTCACCGCGGAGCATCCCTCACGGGAGGGCTGCAGCCAGGCTTGCTGCCCTTCATAACATGTTTAAAAGAAAGAATAGCCGTTCTAGCACTTTTATTTCACCTTCTTAAAATTCTCCCCTTAGAAACGAGGCATTTAAACATTTTGGGTTAGGAGGCCACAAAAACCTCCGAGCACTGTGATGATCACACAGATGAAAACGCTCTCGAGCTCCTTTCCTCTCCCTTTGCACAAGCCACCCAGAGTCACCCAGGGGCACCTGCATGGTTCAGAGTCCCCCACGCACTTTATTTCTCTCATTTTTCCCCTTATATACTCTTTTTCCCCAATCCATCCTCCTTTCACATCATCCTGGGAGAGACAGCTCGGGGCCGAGATCTCCATCAGCTGCAGGAGGTGAACACGGACCAGGTGAGGTGAACGCTGGAGTAGATGACCNGTCTCTGTCTCTGGAGACATTCAAAACCCGCCTGGACGCGTTCCTGTGTAACCTGCTCTAAGGTGGCCCTGCTCTGGCAGGGGGGTTGGACTAGATGATCTACTAAGGTCCCTTCCAACCCTAGGATTCTATGATTCTATGATTCTATGATAACATGTTTAAAAGAAAGAATAGCCGTTCTAGCACTTTTATTTCACCTTCTTAAAATTCTCCCCTTAGAAACGAGGCATTTAAACATTTTGGGTTAGGAGGCCACAAAAACCTCCGAGCACTGTGATAATCACACAGATGAAAACGCTCTCGAGCTCCTCTCCTCTCCCTTTGCACAAGCCGCCCAGAGTCACCCAGGGGCACCTGCATGGTTCAGAGTCCCCCACGCACTTTATTTCTCTCATTTTTCCCCTTATATACTCTTTTTCCCCAATCCATCCTCCTTTCACATCATCCTGGGAGAGACAGCTCGGGGCCGAGATCTCCATCAGCTGCAGGAGGTGAACACGGACCAGGTGAGGTGAACGCTGGAGTAGATGACCATTGCGGGTCCCTTCCGACTGAGCTGTTCTACTCCAGCATCTCAAAGCAGCCCACGGTGCCCTCAATTCTGACCTTCTCCCTTTCAAGCTGCATAATTACTGAATCCAACATTTCCATTAACCCTGTGCAACCGCCAGCTCCAGGAGCCCAGTTAAACACCCACCTCCTGCACCGTGATCCTCACACAGGAACCACCTGTATCAACCTGAGGTTTTAAGCAATGAGCTGAAACAGGGAGGGAAAGGGAAAAAGAGACAAAAGGAGACAAAAGGGAAAGGATGGGGCTCATGAGAGCTCAGCCAGAATTTAATTGCCATCACAGAGATGCAGGCAAGGAGGAGCCCCAGGCCCCTTTCGGAGATGGAGAGGACCCTCAGCCCCCTTATCCCATCATGAATTTTAGGATGAGATGATTGACTTTCTGTAGGGACCCCTCTCTCTTTTTCTCCTTATCACACACAGTTTAATTTTCTCTTTGAAGCAAGGGTTGTTTTCCATTTCCTATATATGTTTTCCTTATATATACATTAACAGTTACAGAATCATAGAACCGCCAAGGTTGGACGGGACCTGCACGATCATCATGTTTGATTGCGTAGGGTGTTGCACAGGAAAATCCTCCCCCTTTTCCGAGCTCCACTCCACCACTCGCTCAGGGCACTTCCCACCAGCACCTTCCCCGCGAGACAATCGCCGCCCAAGACAAGGATGACAAGCCATCGAGGAAGATCCCCAAAACAGCGGCGCCCACAGTGCTAATAAAAAGGGAGAGCGATGACTCAGCCAGGCGACGCAACGCGGAGAGGAGTGCATCATGCGCTATTTTTAATGTTTGGAGAGCACAAATTCCACCACCCACCTACCACAAACTCCAAGCTCTTCCCCGGCGCTTGGCATCTTTCTGCCTGCCTTGCCTGACCGCCTGCAAACCTCTCCAGATGTTGCCAGCACCGGGAGAGAGCTGTCGTAACGGATGGGAGCAGCTCATCAAACCCACACCGCTTTTGTCTGTGCGAGGCAAAAAGAAGCCACCTTGGCAGATCCTACTGGGATGTTAAAAAGAATCAAGTTTTTCCTATTAACACCCACATTTCTCATCTCCAGCCCTGAAGCCAGTAATTTTTTTTAGGTGACCGTATCACCAGCACCACATACAAACATCACAAAGTTACCCCGGGGTTTTGTTCCACCCAGCCAAACCCCTGGACCACGTAATTCCTCAGTACTTGATGTCTAAAGGCCAGCACACGAAAGATACCCATGAAAACCTCTATTTTGGGGTGGATGTTTGTTAAATCTAAGTGCCTAATCCTTACTAGTTGTAAAGGAAAACTTGGAAATCTCATCTCTGGCAAGGCCCAAATACCTACTAAAATCTTTAACCCTCTTAAAATGGTATTTTTATTAGTCTTCAGCCAACTATCAGGATTTCATTCCTGCTAAACCATTTGGTGCATCTTCACACATAAAAACATCCTCTCCTGGGCTGATATAAAGAAAATGCAACGGAGTTGCTTCTACCCAGTGTACAGCCTGTGTAAAGCTACAAAACCTGCAATTTATGTTGATGGATCTCATTCCCACGTACGTATTATCTTTCCCAAGAGGTGGCTGATCTCAAATCCAGAAGTTGCTCTAAATATACCCTCCCCAACCTTGGGCAGGATGAGATGTGGCAGGGAAAAGGGACCTGTAATTTCACCATATCGCCAACGCTAACAGCCAATTNTAAGGGAATTAGGTCTCTTTAGCTTGGAAAAGAGGCGTCTAAGGGGGGACCTAATTAACACTTATAAATACTTGAAGGGTGGGTGTCAGGAGGATGGGGCCAGGCTCTTTTCAGTGGTGCCCAGTGATAGGACAAGGGGTAACGGGCACAAACTTGAGCATAGGAAGTTCCACCTAAACATGAGGAGGAACTTCTTTACCTTGAGAGTGGCAGAGCACTGGAACAAGCTGCCCAGGGAGGTGGTGGAGTCTCCGTCTCTGGAGACATTCAAAACCCGCCTGGACGCGTTCCTGTGTAACCTGCTCTAAGGTGGCCCTGCTCTGGCAGGGGGGTTGGACTAGATGATCTACTAAGGTCCCTTCCAACCCTAGGATTCTATGATTCTATGATTCTATGATATAAAGAAAATGCAACGGAGTTGCTTCTACCCAGTGTACAGCCTGTGTAAAGCTACAAAACCTGCAATTTATGTTGATGGATCTCATTCCCACGTACGTATTATCTTTCCCAAGAGGTGGCTGATCTCAAATCCAGAAGTCGCTCTAAATATACCCTCCCCAACCTTGGGCAGGATGAGATGTGGCAGGGAAAAGGGACCTGTAATTTCACCATATCGCCAACGCTAACAGCCAATTACTTCATAACGAGGGTTTAATTCAGTGGGAGTAAGCAGGGCACTGGATCAAATTCCATTGAAAAGAAATACCCTCCTGTGCAAAGTTGAACAGTTTGTGAGCGAAAGGTCTTCTGAAAAGGAGGAGGTATTTATGCGAATACAAGAACACGTGGGTTATAAAACACTCGTGCATCCCGCAGCTATAAATCCCCAGCAGCCAACGCAGAGAAACGCCAGGAGTCGAGATGAAGCTTGTCCAAGCACCAAGTCACACTGTCACGGGACACTAATGAATTTATTGCACTTCCCTACCCAGCCAAGAAGGTTATTTACACCTGCCTTCTCCAAAGGCTTTGCTACCCAAGTGCCTTGGACATGCTGGCACACGCAATTAATTTAGCAGCAAAAAAAGTTAAGCCCGGAGTAAAGTGATAGTGAATTGTCCATCGCTTGGAAAAAATAAAAGGCAGAGGACTTTCTCGAGCATGGTAGCACTTGGTCCAAAGGTTTGTGGCTGCTCAACCAACACAGCAGCCTGGGCTGGACTCGGGAAACCAAGCGGGAGCACAGCCGATGCTCAAGAGCCAACCACTAGCCAAAAACTGGGGATGGCAACAGGAACAGGGCGTTGGGAGACGCAGCAAGAGCGGCAGGGAGGTGATGGGAAGCCAAGGGAGGACCAGGGAAAGCCACCCCAAGCGATACAGAGCACCAAGGAGAAGCCTTTTCCAAAGGCAGGGCCATAGCGGGGGCACACGCAGGGCTCCGGAGCTCGCAAGCGGGAGGGAAAACCCAGCCCAGACAGGAGCGTCCATCTCTCCTGCCTCTCTCCTCGCTTCCTGCCTGGCGTGAAAGCCACAAGGAAGCCTCCGCCCTCCGGCAGCATGAAAACCTATGATCTCAGAGTCAGGAAGATCACAGTTTTAATGCCTGGAAACTGCATTTTAATTATTTAATGAGAGAGCAGCAAGCAGAACCCGTGACACTGAAACAGCCTCCTACAACCACAGACCCACCCCCGCAAAGCAAGGGGCCATTATCTTCTCAAAAGGTTGGGGACTTCTGTGTCCCCAACCCCAGCGTGGAGGGGGAACGGAGGGACAGTGAGGGCAGAGAGGGCAGGAAGGATGGAGGATTAACGCTTCCAACCACATTCGGAGACTGACAATGGACAGAGGGAAAGGGATGAGGGAAATGGGAGCTATGTCCAACGCAGGGACAGAGAAGAGGAGGCAAAGTTTGTAAAGCTAAAAAAAAGGAATGCCCTTTTCAGAAGAAAACCATCTTTGCTTTGCATGCCTCCTTGGCTGGTTGCTCAAGTGAAATATGTCGGTGGATGCAGGAGAGCGGGTGGCGGTAACCGCTAATGAAACGCAGAGCGCAGAATCCAGCCGCAGCCCTGGGTGCAATAAGTCACCCGAGACTGGTAGGAGGTTGCGACAGAGAGACTGTATGGATGCAGACGTTATTAGAGGCAGAATGATTGATGTGTTTGATATTACGGAGCGTGTTGATTTTATGATGGTTTTAGGTAGCTGGGATTATGTGCAGGCAACGCCTGGATTTGTCACCGTATGCAGTAAATATTTTAAGTATTGTTTCACAGTGAATAACTCAAGGCAGGGTGATACCTTATGTCGAAAATACACTCTCTGGAAGGAATGCGGTTTTGCATTCAGCTGAGCATAAAGTGGTTTAGAGACCAGGAGATGCTTCATTATCATCCAGTGCGGATAATTAGCTGGTTATCGTTGCCGGCACGCTGCAAGCTGCTGCTCCAGCCGCAAAGAGGTGGCCCCAATCTCAACACTCCCACATCCCATCGTGAGCAGCACCCACGTTCCCAGGGGTTACACCAGGACGTGGTAGCACAGAGGGGGAGAAAATAGAGGGTAAAGACAATTAATCCCTTAGGGAAGCCATTGCCACTGCAAAATATTTGTTACAAAAGCTATACGCACCTGGGGGGAACAGTATGACACATACATAAGGAACCTTTAGGGCTGCTTTCCTGCTGTGGGACAGTAAAAACTCGCCTGTTTTTCATAGAATCATAGGGTTAGAAGAGACCTCTGGAGACTTTTCCACTACTTTTGGAAGCATTTGGTAGTTCCTACTAAATTTAGCAAGGGAAGAAGGTCTGAGAGAGATAGAGCCCCACAAAACAAGCCCGGGGGAGCAGGCTGGGGCCGTGGGTGTGGGTGTCCCTGCTGGCTCCCACGGGGTCGTGCAGGGAGAAGCAGCCTCAAGGGCTCGTTCCCGTTCTCCGTGGTGCCACGGAGATGTGCGAGCACATCCACAGCTTTTCTTGGGACCTAGCAACACCCTCGGCATCTCCATCCCTCCTCATCTCCCCATCCCTCATCCCTCCCTCCCCTTCCCCCATGGGGAAACCCTCTCCCCACCTCTTGAAGGTGATGGAGGGGCAATTCCCAGGAGAAGGTGCAGACCAGGCAGATGGCAGGAGAGCAGCAGGGAGGAGAAAGCAGCAAGGAGGGGAGGACAGTCCTACTAACACTCAGCAACGCCTCAGCTTCAAAAAACAAATTGAAATACAACAGTGAAGACACGCTCACAAGCCCCATTGCTTTCTAGGCTGCAAGGGGAAAGGACCATTAGAGCTTCTCACCAGCCATCTCTATTACACGGCCCATTAAACCTCTGCGTAAGTGGGTACTTCCCTCCCAGCACCTTGAGAAAGGGCTGGTGAGAAAGTCCATTTAAATTTCGCTTGCAGTTTTGCAAGTGATTTCAGACCCGTTTTCCTGGGTAGTTTGGTCACCGCATTTGCCCTTGGGCAGAGTTGGAGGTAACTCCATCTCTTCCCACCACCTAAGTTAAAGGATCTTAAAGAAAATGAGAGGTTTTCCTCTCTCTCTCACAAGCACACTCTGAAGGAAGTTTTCAAACATCCCATTCAAAAGCAAGAAGCGCAAACCACCTAGAAGCTACCCAAAATATCTCTCATTGGCATTGCCACCTGGATGGAGAAAAGCCAAAGCCTCCTGAGAAGAATTACAAGGCTTTAAGGAGCACAAGGTCAGAGCCCGAAGGACCTCACGCCCCAGCTCCACAGGATTTTGGATGAACCCTGAAGCTTTTTCCCACAAGAAACAGTTTAAGGTCCAAAGCCTCAAGCAGCAAGTCCTCTACGAGACCACAAAAAAAAAAATCAAACACAAACCATGGAGATGTTTCCAGCAAACCCTCAAGCCAGAGGGAGATGCTCCTCAGCTTCACTCTTTCTCCAACTGTTCACAAAAATAAAATAAAATAAAATAAATCAACATTTCTGAAATCTAAGCTGTTTTAGAAGTAGTCTGTAGCTAAAGGAAGACAGCGCTAAGGTCAAGCTGCCGATGGTTTTGCTCCTGCCCACTGCTCAGACAGATTGGGGTCCTTCCGCAAGAGCGGCCTGGGAAGCACTGATGCATTAAGTCTAATAAAGCCACAGGATGAGGTTATTTATTTTCGGCAGTAACATATGTTGGGAGCCTATAAAGATTTACATGCCCACAATGAGACACTTCCGATCGTTACATAAATTTATTACAAAATACGGAGCGAATTCCCTCTCGCGGGTTTTCCTTGGTTCCAGCTGTTGAAGTGTTTTTAAAAGGCGAAAAGGAAAAAGGGGGGAAAAAAAAAAACCAAACCACAAAGGTTTCAGTCTTTTCCAATCGTATTATGCAACTTTTCCCCCGCACTGGCGACAGTAATTCCTGCTTGTGAATCACAGCTAATTGTATTATAATAGGCCATTCTTCTTGATTTAATATACCCCATGAAAATCAGTATGTGAGCGAGTGTGGTCATAAGATTAGTAACAGCTCTACTTCTTAATTTATGTTCACACTTTCATGATTAAAAAATTTAAAGCTCAAGGGTGTTGAGGAGGATGTTTTGCTGGAGTTTGTTTTATTCCAGCAGTAAATTACGAAACTGGGGGAGAGGGGAGTGGAACGATCAAGAACAAATTAGAAATTACTGCTCCCACCACCTGAAAGTACAGCGCTCAGGGTGAGGGGAAAAGAAAAACCAACAGAGGAAGAATTCCCAGAGCTGCTTGAAAGCGAAATGAATCAGCTGCGTTATCACGGAGGTTTGCGACAACAGGGCTCCCCATTTTCAGAAAGAGAGAAGAAAAGCACAGAGAGGACCCTACTCCCAAACAAATCAAGACTCATGGGTGATTTTTGACCGGGTTACAGAGCAGCGGAGAACGAGGACGGGGAAAAAGGAAAAGAAAGGGTGAAAGTGGTGAAAACTGCAAAGAAGGTGAGACAGAGCCAAAATGCAGGGAAAAAAAAAAGAACTGCAATCAAGCAAAAGCAGAATAAACAGCGCCGCTGCTAAACCCTGGCCACACCTGCCTACGTGCTTTTAAGCCTTTTGGGGCTGGCACGTGTCTTTTTTGAGTTTGATTATGACTTTTTAAGGCACAGGCCATCTATTATGGGTAGGATTTCCCCAGCCAGCTTCATGCCCCGCGTGTGCCCGCAGCAACGGCTGTCCCTGCCATGGGAAATCTGGGCACGGCAGCATCCCTGCCCCGCGGCAGCATCCCTGCCCCGCGCACGGTGCCACCTCCTGTGGATACCTATTCCAGGTTGGCCTCCACCTGCATGGCCAGGGAGTGGAAAATGTGACCTTGGATGGCATCAAGGCACAAAACTTCTGGACAAGCAACAGCCCTGCACGCAGGCTTAGCCCTAGCCAGGAATAATTAGTATTTTCAGTAATATCCCGCAATCCGACTTGGGCAGTTCTCCGTCCCGGCTCAGGAGGTGGCAAGCCCGCAGTCAGGATGGGGAAAAAAAAGCAAGTCCAAAAGAAAAAGCTCATCCCAGCTCTGATTCCAGCCATCCCACTGGGAAAAGCGGCTGTTTCTGGAGCCAGCCTGGGATGCTGCAAAGCCCTTATGGCCCCGTGCAACACTCCAGCTGGGAACAAGCTCCAGCAGCCCGGGGATTTGGGGATAAATGACATTCTCCTGAGCTACACCCAGAGTAAAGGGCAAACCCCAGCAGCCTCCGGGCAATAACGGGCTCCCCATTGGCATTTTCATTAAACAAACTCTTGGAGACATCTCTAAGTGCCCGGGAGCCCAAACCTGACTTATTCCCATCCTCCAGAAGACCTGGAATTCCGCTGTGGTTATTTATCCTCCCCACCCCTCTTTGGTACCTCCAGAACAATACAAGAATTATTATTCTTTACATTCAGTACATATTAATAGATGGTCGGCAGATCCTGAAGCAATTTGCAAATATTAATTAAGCCTTAGCAGAATCCCTGAGTGGTAGGTAGCTGTAATTATGCCCCTAATTATATTAATTCTGCTGTAGGGCGGCAAGTAATTATTTGGAATCTATTCTATAACTAAAACAAACCTATGTTGATGATTACACGTTTAGCATGCGACTAACCAGTATTTTGTTTCCTGACTGATGGCTCCGGAATCGGGGGAAAAAAAAAGCATGTAGGAAAAAAAACACACAACGAAAGTCCTGCTAAAAATCCCTCCTCTGTTTCTGCAGCCCGATTCCCCTCTCCCAGCCACACTCGTCCCTGCTCTTGACAAACAGCTCGTCTGCACATCCCTACACAAGCAAAGGGGTCTGATCCTGCGCTCCGACACCGGGACAAAAGAGGACCAGACCCTGGGAGAAGCTCACAAGTTCCACGGTGGTAGCAGGAAAATCTTGCTTTGAACCGTTTCCCCACTGAACAGAATTTTTCCTTTCTGCATGACATAACAGTCCCCAGAGTCTTCACCCCAAATATTCTCCCAGATTTTGTTAAAACCTCCAACTGCGCAAAGTTTAAAGCGCTGCTCGCATCCGGACCCAGCTCAAGTGGGCTGCAAAGGAGGCGCAGGCCAGCCCCATTCTCCCCAAAATTCAGCGAGCCAAGAAGTTGCAATCCTGTCTCCCCCCACAACCGCAGGACCCACAGCCCATCCTTTCTCCACCAGTCCAAAAGCCCCAGTGCACTGGTCTCCTCCTGCTGCACACCAGTTTCTGGCCAAACCCAGTGGAAAAATGACCCAAGCGCAGCCCCCGACACGGATAAGACATTTAGTCCTCCAAGATACCCTCCACACCAAGCACTTGCAATGCAGCGCTACTCAGAAATAAGGACCAAGGGGCTGTAAAACCATAAAATATAAAAAGCCTTCCGTTTCTTTGTCCTAAATAAGGAAGGCAGAGCAGGTCTTCCCGAACACCCTCATCCTACGCCATCTGAAGAGTTCACAGCAAGAGCCCGGACGGCACATCTCCACGTCAGCCTGAAAAATTTCCCCGTGGCCTTCCCGGCACGGCGTATTGATGGAGCTGGGAGACGTTAGTGCTGACCCAGCAGCGAGATGCGTTCCTCAGATCAGTTTTATGCCAGCCTTTAAAACCCAATGTCATTTTTCAAATTAAAAAAAAAAAAAAAGAAAAAGAAAAAAAGAGGCAAAAGTCAGAGCAGCTTTGCTGGACCGAATTGATTATCTGCAAGACAGTAAAGGATTGTTCCCCACAGCCTGTTCTCGACAGCCTGTCTCCGGTAGAAGACCAATTAGGCAAGTTTCTATCCACCCTCACCCTCGAAACCTCTCGGTCCGTATTTCTTTGCTCTGTCCCAGACACATCCTCATTAGACACTATCTCCTCCGAGAGCCACATCCAGCTCCCACAGTCACCCTTGGACAACCTACACGGCTCCTTTGCTCCTGCCTCAGAAATCAATCCCCGTTCCTACCGCTTTTATTGCCGCTATCCTTGCACGCTCTCCTCAATTTGTCAATACTTTTTTTCCTTTCAAGGAGATGGCCCAAAGACAGTGGAAAAATACACTTTTGTTGCAATTCTATATTACCTTCCTCATGCCTGGAAGGATACTGGTTTGCACTGTGTAGAGAGGTACCAGTAAGTTCTCTATCTAAAGTACGTTCAAATAAGAATTGGCTAAAAATATTCCAACAGAAGAGTTTTCAAAGCATCGCCATTTTCCAACGGAAAATTATCAAAGGGTTCAGCTTCGACTACATGGGCTACGCTGAAGGAGAAAATGAAAAGTCAAGATCATGACACCAAGCCAAAACGTTTTCAGAGAGTTTTACATCACGAGCAGCTCTAATGCCGTACCTATTAACAGAAATAAATTCAACATCAGTCCCCCAGGAGATGGGAGGTCTGAATTTCAACCAGACATAGTCCGCCTCTCGAAAGCCAGAACTGGGACGGAGAACCAGCCCTATCCCAAACAGAACGCAGACCTTCTCCATGCCGGATGCCAAGAAGTGTGAGGTGCTTTCTCCAAGGAACCATAAATAGAATTGCCCAGGTTGGAAGGGACCTTTCAAATCACCGAGTCCAACCATCAGCCCAACTCTGACAAAAACCATCACTAAGCTATACGTCTAAGCACCACGTCTGTCCCGCTTGGTGCCTCAAGTGGTTGGTGCCTCAACCACTTCCCAGGGAAGAAATTTTTCCCAATATCCATCCTAAACCTCCCCTGGTGCAACTTGAGGCCGTTTCCTCTTGTCCCATGGCCTGTTCCTTGGGAGAAGAGCCCGACCCCCCCTGGCTGCCCCCTCCTTTCAGGGAGTTGCAGAGAGCGAGAAGGTCTCCCCTCAGCCGCCTTTTCTCCAGGCTGAACCCCCCCAGCTCCCTCAGCCGCTCCTCACAGACTCCTGCTCCAGAGCCCTCACCAGCTCCGTTGCCCTTCTCTGGACACGCTCCAGCCCCTCAGTGTCTTTTTTGTGGTGAGGGGATTCTGTGAACTCAGATCAGGAAAACTGTGATCTCCATCTCAAAGATCACTTGCAATCTAAGCTAAGGTAAAGAGGCAGATACAGAGGAAGACAAAGAGGAAGACAAGGGCACAGTGAAACAATATTAGTCAATATGAACGTACATAAATATTAACAATCTTTTTTTTAAAAAAAACAACAAACAACTATTTATTTAAAAATATTTCTTTCTGGGATCACCTGAAAAAGCTAAGCTGACGCTAGGTCCTCACGCGTGCACTGGAGAGGGAGCAGGCTGGGTAACGCCAACCAACATTCACCAACGCTTTGCCACCACCCAGGTTACAGAGAAGTCCTTGTGCTGCAATGGTGAACGGTTCTCAAACCTCTAGATGACAACGGCAGCCCCTTCGCGCCACGCTCAAGCCCATTTTACTTCCCTCCCGCTCCCGCGGACTGTCCTGCTCCCGGCCCTGCACCCCCTGCTCTCTGCGCTGGCCCCTCACTGTCCCTCCACCCAAAGGCGACGGCAAATAGCCCTGCCAAACTCAGCGGCAGCACCGAGGCGACATTTGGCCGCTGGCGCTCCACTGAGGCGGTCTATCAATCCCAGGAGACAAGACAAATGAGGCTATCTGCTGCAAAAAAAATAAAAAATCATAATAAAAAGGACCTAGGTACTTGCATCCCATCTCAGCCTCCTAAATCAAAACAGATGCGATAATAAAAAGCCCTGCAGAGCTGCTGGCTACTGCCGAAAGAGACGCTTCTCCACAAGCATTAAGCTCCCAAATTAAATAAGGTGAAAGAAGCATCCCACGAGCCCACACCATGCATGCTAGCCCAGCTTCCCTTGCTCCATGGATTTATTTGGGATCTCTTAAACTCTCCAGAGCAAATCTTCTCCGGAAGGGCCCGGGTGGCACCAGCAGACGATGCTCCTTGTCCCTGCTCTTCTCCTTCAGCAGCTCAATGATTCTTAACTGCCACGTTGTGCATGGGCAACCTCCAAGCCAGCCCACCTCAATTTTTATTCCCCAGCCTAATTGCAGCCACAACCACCTCAACAACCAACTCCGCAGGGAAACCGGACTACCTCACTGCAGCACAAGGAACAACTGACCCCAAACACACGTGAAATCACCCCAGATCCCTCTTCGGGAGCCAGCCCATCTTTCACAGCCAGCATCACTTCGGGCAGGGCTTAGTAGAGTTCAGTCCTAATTTCTCCTTGGATTCTTTGATGCTAACTAACACAAAATTAGTAATATTACTTAACGGCGCTGCAGGCTGGGGAGGAGTGCGGGGACTTGGCTCTGCTGCTCTAATGAGCGAGGCTGAATCCAACTGGCTCCGCTCGTGGTTCCCTCAGATGGCACTTGTACAAAGCGGGAGCATATTTAAAGCTTCGTCCCCACATCAGCAGAGTTAAACGCAACCCGCTTCCCTTCCAAAAGCAACAGCCCCAGCAAGCCAGACTTCGGCTACGCTTGGAAGCGGCGCTGAAAATTAAAAACCATTAAAATAGAAATGTAACAGAAGAGGGGTCTAAAAAGGAGTCAGGTGAAATGGTTTGCTTCTAGTCAAGTGAGCGAAATTCCCCAAACAAATAAAAACCACACACGCGCACGCTGAAATTACTGTGCAATTAGTTACACGGTGCTTACAGCTACTCGGAGCCTCGGTCCATCCAAGCTGGTGGCACAGTCACAACAACACCCAATGTGAACCCAGTGCTGGAAATGTCTTATTAATTTAGTTTGATGAGTGTCAGCTTATTATCTGGTGAAGAAATAGCAAAATAACCCAACCGCCCCCTAAAAATATACAGGAATAATTTTAAAACTGCAATTTCCTGCAGCATCTAGGTCTCTATGTGACTGCAAAGCCCTAAAGTCCCTGTTCTGGGAATAAATAAAAATGTTTAAAAATTAAATGGTGAACACATAAAAACACTAATCGACTGCCGAGCCTTCGGAGCGGACCCATAAGTCACAGCTTTTTCCAGGGCTTGTTTCACCGAGGATGAGGAGGATGGGGAGGGAAATCTGCCTCCCCCCTGGCAAAACCCAGCTCTTCCCCTTGCGACGGGGAGGTCACCAGCTACAGCAGGGCCCCAGGTGACAAGTTTGATTCGGGATGTTATTAAATCAGGATGAGGCAATTAGCCCATAAATCCCAACCCCTGGGTTGTATTAATAATTTGCTCAGGAAGAAAATTTAAAAACTTTTAAAAAAAAATCAATAACCACAGGACAGGACAACCAAGATAAATATTCCGGAAACAAAGAGGTCAGTGGAATAAATCGACCCCCAAATTCAAGCGATGCAGAGCAAAACAATCGTCCGCTCCATCCCGATACTCAGTTACGGATAGACAGGGCCGCTCCTGCAAGGGAAAGCAAATACCACCTTTAATCATTAAACTGCCCAGTTCTGACAGGTTTATACTCGAAATCGGACGAAGTGTCTGAAGGACACCAGCCGCCGAAGAGCAGTTCCCTTGGAGTCACGGGGACAGTCGAGCACGTGCACAACCACCCCCTCGTGCAACGGCCCGGCTTTTCGGGCCAGCTGATGGAAATAATCCACATCTACCGAGGGGTGGGAGACTCCATCTCACCCATCCACAACCGCCCTCCCCCCCTGCAAAACGCTGCACACCGTGACAAAACCGGCCTCGCGCCGGCAAGAATAATTCAAACCATGATGAAGCAGCTAAACGTGCCCAACTCAATCAGTTTAGTCCTGCAGCGCCGAGTTCCATAAACCAGCCCAAACCCCCGACCTATTTACACAGGTCGGGGAGGAAAAAGGGCGATGCTGCCCACAGCAGTCGGTTTTGCTGCGCTCGTTCTCGAGCAGCTTCTTCACGTTACAGAAGGGCAATTGCCACCGTCTCCTAATGGCATAAGCAAAGCGAGGTTGAAAGAAGCAATTTGTTCTTTGAGATGCACTAATAGGGTTGGAAAGAATAAAAGGAGACCAGCGCTCTCATCCAGAGCCTCTTCTTCCCCTTCGGATCCAGGGAGGACTTGTTTACTTAAAACCATGTCTGGTTTGGTCTTTTGTTTTGTTTTTTTACCCAATGAAAGAAATAACCCAGCAAGCTTTACCTCCCTCTTGCCTTTCAAGACACAAAACGCTTTTTGAGCAGCTGAGGAGATAGAAAAAACTGCAAAATACTCTTTGCACTATCATTTATTCAGTTTGCGCTTGATCTTTTTCACCTGCTTTGCTTCACGTCTGTGCCCAGTTCAAACCGCAGCGTGTTCTTGCCCCTCCTCGGTGTTATTTCCTCCCAGCTTGGCAGAAAAGCAGAAGCTTCAAGTAACCCAGACCCCGAGGGATGCCTGGGGCCGGACTCTCAGCACCTCGCAGCAGAACCCCAAGCCCTGAGTTTGGTACCCCCATCCCAGCGACGTCCCCCCACAGGGACTTCTCTGGACACACGCCGGACCTCAGGGAAGTTGTTTCCAGCGTTTCCCCCCCAGAAACATCTCCTCTTCTCTAGGGATTCACAGGTGGAAAAGCTCCTCAGCCCTTGCTCAAGGACAACGCAGAGGTCACTCTCTTTCGCTTAAGAGTAGAGCGGAGGAAGGACGAGCCATGAGGGAGGGAGCTGGCACTGACCCCCCCTCACTTTGCTTCCCGCAGCAGCCTGGCACAGGGAAGGCTCGGAGGGTTCCCATAGCCCTCCACCCCGGTGTCTCCACTCCCTTTGGGATGGCAAGAAGGGGAAAAAAACCCTCCCCTGTACGTTTCCTGCTTCCCCAGCCGAGGGGTTCCACGCGACAGCACAGGTCTTGGAGGAGGGATGGGGAGCGCTCCCCTGTGCCCCGGCCAGGTCCCGGTGTGCCGAGAGCTCCCAGGGCACATCCGTCTCCTGCCCCCGCACCCTCCAGATCCCATCTGTGCGGGGTGGCTGGAGAAGACCACGTTAATTACCCCTCCTCAGTGCCATGAAACAGCTGCTGCAGAGCACTGAGGAACCAGTTACACCCAACAGAGTCCGCCCTGAACTCCTGCATCCCTCCCCGCAGCAGCCTTTGCCCCGGTCAAGCCGAAACAGGCTTTACGTTTCCTGGGACAATGTGAAACATGTCCCCTTGGAACAAGAGTTTGTTAAAACCCACAGTCAGGCCCTACTGACGACTCGCAAACATCATCACACTTGTAAACTGGGGAACTGGAAGAGGCAGGCAGCTTTCCACAGCCCAGAGGCCGAGTGCCTGTTTCTGCCGAATGCTCCCAGATTTCCCTACACCACTGCACAGGTTCGCACACTTGTCCTGCTAGAACAGTCCTGTCTCAATACGATATTTTATCTATTTTTGGGTTTTTTACCAGCATGTCATTTCTGCTTGTCTTTGCAGCAGCGTACGTGAACTCCAACACTCCTGGGCAGCTCCCTTCATCCCGCAGGGATTTTCTCTCTCCTCCCCTTTACAATTTAGCAGCCAGCTAGGCTGATGTGACAACTCCAAAGAGACGATATCCTTTAATTTTAGGTATGCATCTCAGGCAGCGCTTCCAGAACAGGGAATTCAACTCCTTTCCTGCGCGCGGAGCAGCAACAGCTCAAACTAGTTATCTCTCCCCGCAGACACCGGCACCACTAACAGTATTTAATC
>VXBO01008482.1:31597-47760 GCA_013400135.1 Rhinoptilus africanus | reverse complement strand
AAAAAAAAAAGGGGAGGGGGTGGCAGTGAGGCAACTTGATGGGAAGTTCCTGCAGCCGTCGCAGGGACAGCAAGGCCGCAGCACCCACCGGAGAGCTAAAGATCTGGTTTTAAGCAGCCCGTCCAAGCCAGACAATGCTCACGACTCGACAAGGAGAGCACCAGCGCGCACAGCTCAAAAAAAGGACACTCCAGATTTGCACATGCACAGAAAGCACGAACAGAGATGAGCCACCCTACGGGCAGACACCGCACGTCTACGGAGGGAGATGAACAGGCACAGGGGACACGCGCACCTCGCGCATGCAAACACCATTGCGCACACCGACAGCCAGTCAGAGCTCTGGCTTTTGACTTCGAATCTTTCAAGCTTAAGAAAAAGGAGGGAAATGATTTCGTGAAGCTGATAAACTGTTCAGGCTCAGCCTCTCAGAAGGGAGCACCATTTGTTTTGCAAATGCTTTTTCTGCATGAACGTGCCAGTCCCTGGAAAAATCCTCAGAGTACGGCAAGAAAACCTTCCCTTTCCCTTCCCACTCCCAGCACCCCGGCACCAACCACTGCCAAGGGGTGCGCCGCACACGCTGAACTTTACAGGGATTTCCGTTAAAGAAACAAGAGTTACGATCATGGCTGAGATCCCTCAGGTTAAGTCCCTCTCGAGTCTTCACGCTGTCAGGAGGTGATCATAAAAGGTTTCGGATTGTTTCATACCCAGGCAGGGCGGAGAGCTATTCAATAGGCTCCGTCACCCCGCCGAGCAGCCCGCAGGTCACGCTGTCTGGGTGGTAGCAGTAGATTGGGCAGAAACACGAGGTAGGCCTCCGTCACACGTCTACTCTAGCATGGCAGCTTCTGTGCAGTTTTCTCCTGCTGGGGCTCAGCGCCTAGATTTTCACATCTTCCTGGACACTGAGCTGCGAGAGGGTTTTCTTAATGCGGAGGGCAGTGAGTCGAGCTGCTCCGTTGGCGTACCAGCATTCCCGCATCATCTTACCCATCACCCGCAGTGCCTAGGCAAGAAACAAGACAGATGTCAGACCTCTCCTCGTCTCCATGTCGCTCTGCCAGGCTGCTGCTGCCTGGCTGGACAGGAGTGCAGCCCCCATACCTCCTAAAACTGGAGCTCAGCCTATAGTATTGTCCCCTTCTGTGCGACACAGGACTGATTTACCCTCTAATGCCTGGGAAAACTGCACTTTCAGAAGACGCTAGAGTCTGAATTGGTGAAAATATTTACTTTATCGCCAGCTCCGGCATGTGGGTTTTAAGGTTTCAGTGTTTTTGAGCTCACCAGGTGTGGGGACGAGGAGGAGCGAGACCCGGGCACTTGCCCCAGGCTGCCAAAGGGTTATTTCATACCATGAACGGCAACGGCACATTCAGTGCAAATTAGAAAGTTTGCTCAGGAGTTCTCAGAGTGGCAGCCAGCACGGGGGAGAGAGAGAACTCCTTGCCCCAGTGCCAGAGCCCTTGCAGGGTCCCACATTTGCTGTGCCCTGTGGGGAGCGCGCGGCTTCCTGCTGAGGGAATGGGCCGAGTACAGCCCTCATCTATTTTATATTGGTACTGAAATCGATATTGCTTCTTTAGTGTTATTAACGTTAATTATCTCCTCTTATTCTATTAAATCTGTTTATATTCCAATCCTCAGGTTTCTTTACTTTTTTCCTTCTCAGTTCCCCTTCCCGGGAGGGTAGGGTCATCAGGTGAGAGAACAATTGTCTAAATGACAATAAATTGTGGTGTACTTACTTTTTACTCACCTTATCGAGGGGGAAGGGGGTGGGAAGATGAAAGCAGACCTTACCTCGTAGCTTTGCCACCAGTTTGGGATATTAGGCCGTAATTTCTGATCACATACAACCTTCCGCATCTCCTCAATAGAAGGATCAGAGGGTACGAGGTCGTAGTATGGAAGCTGATACTCTTCGTGGATACCTGAAAGGCAGAGAAGGGGAAATGCAATTCCTGGGAGAACGGATCATCACCACAGTGCTTGCTGAAGGCAGACTGATACTGCTTTGACTCCATGACTCATTGCTGAGACACATCAACACTTTGCAGTTATTAAGAACAGAAATGAAGAACCTGGGATTGGAGTTTACAAGAAAAATTCAGGGAAATGAAATGCAGCTGCCCAAACTGGAACCGAGTCAGCGTGCTGCGATCAACACCTCCCAGCAGAGGCAGGGCCATCGCACCGCAACGGAGCCGAAGGCAGGACTGTCACAGGCACCACGGTGCTGTGCTGCCGCCCGCAGCTGCACGTGCCAAGACACTCATTTATACCGGTTTGGGGGAAGAAAGTCACCCACCAAATTGGTACCACCGCTTTCTTAAAATCCATCCAAAGGACCGTCAGCCACCCGTCAGAGCCTGAACCCCCACTTCTCCACACAGGCCAGCCTTAACAGCAACCGTGGGTCTGTTAACCCCCTCAGTAGCAAGACACACAGACACCTCCTCCCGCAGCCCTGCTCCCCAGGCTCGCCTCACACCTCACAGGCACCCGACCAACAGAAACACCAAGGCTGGGAAACCCGGGCGCACGCCAAGCCGATGGCACGGGCGCATGAAGGGTATTACCTCCCGCATTGCACCTTCGAGCAATCTCCCAGTAGACCAAGCCCAAGGCATAGATATCGGCACATTTAAAAGAATCAAAATGCTTCATGTTAATGGTTTCATCCAAGACCTCAGGGGCCATGTATCTGCAGAACAGAAAAGGAAGAGCATGTTAATTTTGAAAGGGGATTCTCTGGAAGACAGTAAATTGCAAGTTTTCCCACACAGCGCTTCCCAGCAGACAAAATTCTGCTCTGCACAGCCTTAATCAGAACAGAACCAGACCCTGTGGTCTAAGATAGTGAACAAAATAACTCAAAAAGAATAGCAAGTTGGGAAAGAGCTAAGATCGTCCAAAAGCACATGAGGCTCCAGACAGCAGGCCCCAAAAGGCTTTTGAGAATGCCAAGCTTGTTATCAAGTATGACATGAGCTCCCTGGTGCCGAGAGGTGTAGCTGGCCTACACCTCTCAGCTCGATGGCATCTGGAGACGAAGGTACTGACGTCCTTCCAACATCCACCTGGGCACAATGCTGACACTGGCGAGACACTTGGAAATGTTTAAGACAGAGAATTTCACCAGTGCTCAACCAGCTGCTCAGGCATTTGCTAGTCACACTCCAGCGCCCTTGAACACTGGCCAAGAACACTGTTCTCCTACCGCTTGGTTCCAACCCTTTGATTTGGTGCAATATCAATCGTATCCGTAACCGAATCATGCCGGACGGCCAGACCAAGGTCAGCGATGGCACACGTGCCATTCTTCTTCACCAAGATGTTCTTGGATTTCAAGTCCCTGTGAGCAATCCCAGGCTTTCCTAATAGAGCAAAACAAAAAGCAGCAAGGGTCAAGGTCTGGTGAAATCTGTTAGTCAAACTGGCGCAGAGGCAGTACCGGATTTCAGGGCGTTAGTTAAACTCACAGTGTTGCAACACATTTTCCTGTTTGGATACACTCGAGCGGCAAAGAGCAGAGCGGCGCTGCCAGACTCCGGCATGTGAAGGCTTCGCCCGCGCTTCAGAGGCTCTGCTGATGCACTAGCACCCGGGGGCCTCAAGAGGGACATAAACTCCACCGTCCCGGGCATCAGACACGTTGACGGGGATGCAGAGAGTCTGTAATTCTGCTGCTGCCTGCGCTAACACCCCACCCAAGTAGCACCAATTTTAGGATGGGGACGTGGAATGCTGCTATAATTCCCAGGAGCTGGCGCGAGGCTAACCCACTGTGCAGTCAGCCAAAGCAAGCAGTCCGCTTCGGGTCAATACTGACCAGCTGCATCCGGGCTGACTCAGCCGGTGCTTTCTGTGCAGCACATCACTCCCCCTCGTCAATTCTGCTTTATCCCCCCGCCTCAAGAATCCCCAGCATCTTTTCAAACTTCGCTCTTACCCTGAGTACCCACGATCTCCATGTGCAGATGGGCCAGCCCACTAGCAGCAGACAGGGCCAGCTTGATCATCCCCTCAATAGTCACCGTGTATCGATTAAGGTAATCAAAGAGAGATCCATGCTCGTGGTAATCTGAGACGAGCCACAGCTGAGTCCATGTTCCGTTATCTGCAGCAGGAAAGAGACTGTGTTGGGTACACGGCAGGGACAGCACGGAGCCACCCAGCATTTTGCACCCTGTCTTTTTGGTACAGAGGAGAGCTGCTGGGCAAGGAGGCAGCTCAACAGCCAACCTGCGGGCAAATAAGGTAAAGACCTTTAAGGTAAAACACAACTTTGTACGGTACAGCTAATGCACCATCACGCCTCTCAACAGCAGCAGTAATTTTACCATCTTTTGGCAAGAAACATTCAAATATGTAGCTATTTGAAAAGCATGCTGATAGTTTTCGTTAACTATTTAATTGTAAATCCAAGTGAAGAAATGCAACTCCCAAGAGCAGACTGGTGACGTCTCCACTCTCAGGACTGAGAGGCACGTTTTACCTTTGTTATCCGCAGCGATAAATCCCAGGATGTTCTCATGTCGCAGCATAACGGTTTGATATATTTCTGCTTCCCTAAACCAGGACCGCTCCTCACGCGAAGAGAAGATTTTTACAGCTACGTCACCTCCACGCCACCTGCCACGCCACACTTCCCCAAAGCGGCCTTTCCCAATGATCTCCTGCAGGACAATCGTCCGGGCCACAGTCCGTTGGACAAAAAGTGGCAAACCTACGGACAAGAAATTAGAGGAATGAATGCCTGCGGCAGCAAGAGGAACCCCTGGAACCCCAAGTGTCTGAAGGAGAGCATCTCCAGACCTAGAAGGCTCTTTGATTGATAATTGATAACAACCAGCAGCCCAAGCAAGCCTCAAACCAGCAAATGGTGGTAGCTCCCGCGTAGGACGTGTCATTTGGCTGCTTGGGCAGCATCTGCATATCGCTTTGAAGTAGCTTGAAACCCGGCCAGTGATTAGGCACGGAGCAGTTGGGGAACTTCTGCTCTGTGGCAGATCAAAGTAACTTTAGCCTGAATATGCAAAGAGTGGAACTCGTTGAAGACAGACTCTGCTAAAAAACAGTAAACCCCCAGAATTTCTCCTACGAAGAGAGCCCTAATGTAGCTGCCACCTCTTGCGTAAGCTACAGAGCTCACCTGCGGAAAGCGTGTACAGAAGAGATCTCAAAACATTTTATACATAGCAGATACGGTGCAAAAGGTTTATTCCCTGGTCAAATACCAGGTTGTTATATTCTCTGCCTCTGTGGATTATCCTACAGTTTCCATCTGCTGCAAAATTCATTTTTTTAACCTAGCTGCTTTCATAGTTCAGCCATGAATAAAACGATGACCTCCCTATCTGTTCTGGGGATGACTTAAGCACTACAAAAGTGAACACTGGACATTGTTCACTTCGGAAGACCCAAGGGTGCTTTGGGCTGAAATGCGCAGTGCAAATGCAGTATTTGCATGCTGTAAGATTTTCAGCTGCTGGGATCTCTCCCATTTTCCTGCCAGCTCTGATGCAGGTGGCATCCTGCATCCTCCTTTGAAAGCCAACAACCCCCAGATTAGCAGTTAATGCCTGTTTCCAACCCAAATCCGGTTCCATGGCTAGATTTGAAATAGATGTAGCCGTTAAGAGTTATCCTCTTGCAGAAAAGGGGGAAAGCTACACAAAACTATTTTTACACATCAGCAGTTCAGGAGGAGTTGAACTATTGCTCTTGCCCAGCCCAAGCACTCAACACTGACAGGGGGCAGTGGCCACACCATCTACCGCGTGACTGAATTTGAAACACGCCTTTCGCGTTACTCACCACAGGGCAACCAGAACAGGCTGACGAGGCAACGGTCAACCTATGGCAGCCAGGAGCCCAGATCAGACTCCTCTATCAGAATTACAAGTTCTCATTCGTCATTTACAGTCATATCTTAATACCTGAACCAGAGCCAGAGGTGGAGAGATCGTAGACTAGATCTTGCAAGGTCTTATCCTTCGACAGGCACATTTCACAAGAGGGGTCTTCCATGTCCAGCCGCTGACGATTGTGATAGACTCGTTGGTGGTGATGAAAAACAAAGACTACTATGATCATGACAACAAACACAAGGAAGACAGGTCCAGCAATCACCGCCACCAGCTCCACAGGACCCCAGCTCGATGAGGGCTCGTTATCTTTCAGGTGTCCTTGAAAGGAAAGGGAGGAGAAAATCAGACACTTTTAGAAAATCATCACTCCTTCACAAGTGTTCTTTAAGGATTTTCTTCTCGTGTTTTAATTATCCTCTCAGAGCCTGGACAATTTTAGCTTGCTGTTCCAGGATGGCAGAGGACACATCAAATACCAGTGTTAATACGGGACTGATCAAGTCACCAGGCAGGCAAACTACAGTTGAAACCCCCAAAAGAAGATGGTGCCTCAATTACAGGATCAGAGGTTATGGCACTTGCTATTTAAAAGAGGTCGGGAGCCTGTTCTGGGCTGAATTTGCTAGAACAGTGTGCATTTTGCCTTCCACTCGAACTCTCCAAGTGGGAGAAAATCCAATCACTCATTTCTCCCTCTCTCCCCTTCACCCTGTAACAACCAGTAAAGGCTTGTACCTGAAGACAACAATTATCTGTCTTTTTTGAGAACAGGTAAGACTTCCCCACTGCACTCAAGAGAAATGGAGTCTTCATATAACCCACTAAATAACAGCCCAAACCAGAGCGTTAACGAGGTATGAGGAAGTACCGCATGCCCTCTGCGTCCCAGGAATTAGAAAGAAGCAGACGTTTCCCACACCCGCACCCAAAAAGGCAGGGCTGCTTCCTCTTGGAGTGTTCAGAATCCGTGCACCCCTCTACCCCACACATTTTACTCTGAAGCTGCTGCAACGTTCCCATACTGATGGCTCATCACTGAAAAGATCTACAGTCCTAGAAGGAGGAAAGCAACTATCTGATAAAAGGCAGGCTACAGCACAACTCGTCGCCAGAAAAAGGGATCCGAGCTGTGCCAAGGGAACATGCACCATCCTCAGGCCACTGCAGGCAGAGCATCATGCACCAAAAACTTATATTGCTGCTGCCTTCAGGAGCCCGCAGGGCTGATACGGTGAGAGAAGTCTCGTAACACAGAGCTACTGAGTGCAGGTGGGAAAAAACCCCCAAACTTTGGAAGCTTCTCCTATCCTAAAGTACAACCTCATCATCTGGTGACATTTTGTTGGCCACAGGGGAGTTCAAGCAACTTCACATTTTAATTTGAAGTAATTTATTATTATCTCCCCTTTACAGAGCAAGGAAATAAACCCAGCACTCAAGTTCACATAGCAACCTAAGGGAAGAAGGGAAAAAAGGTCGAGAACTCATTCCCAATCCCAAACAGACAGCTTCTTCCCTCCCCACTCCAAAACCACGATTTATTTAGCTCTCTACTCACCACTGGGAACCATCAAATCAATTTTGTTGCAAAAATCAGAGTAGCAGCAGTGAGTATTACGTAGATCTTCTGAACTCAGACAATAGAAGGGTTTCCCAGCAGGAATCAATTTTGCTTCAGGAATGCAGGTCCGAACGTGATGTTTAACACCGTCTAGGTTGAAGACTGAGACCATGCACGCCCCATCCGTTTCACACGTGGAGTTCGCTTGTTTGCAGTCGGAGCACAAACATGTCAAAGCTGCAGAAACCAAAACAAGACCCCCTCCTTAAAACCCACCAGAGACCGAATGCTCAAACAAAAGACAACTTTCTTCTGGAAATTTCCCATTTCAGAGGGAACAGGCCATTCTTAGGCCCAGGAAGAACCAGCTTTAGGAACAGAGCAAGTCACACTCAGTATTTCAGAACCTCAAGAACCCGATTGAAGCACACAATACAACACAGAGGCAGGGAAACCTTTCCAGAAGGCGACAGCCCAGACAGCCCTTTTTCCTGTCCCTGTTGCAACTACTACGAGTGACAACCCAAGTCATCCTGGCAAACTAGGCTTGGTTTTACCGAGATCCACTCCCAACCCAACCCAGGGTCAGAACGCAAACCGAAAACCACAATTACTCAATCTGACAGACCAGGCTTCACCCAACCACGCTGCCCAGGCTGCCTCAGCTACGCCAAAGACGAGCTCCCGTTAGGGGTTAGCGAGGGACGGCCACCCCAGCTCGCGGGAGACAACAAGCAGTTGGCAGATGCCAAAACAAAACCAATCCAAACCGACTGCACCAGCCAAGTGTGCTACACCCAACCAGATCAGTCACTTTTTTAGTTACTGCTTTCCTGATCCGAGACACTACCTTGGGTCAAATATATTCCTGGCTTTTTGCCTGCTCTCCACAAAGATTATTTGGGTAAAAGAGCGAAGGAGAAAGTCCAAGGCAGATTCCCACATTTTTCTGCCTCCCAGCTGTCATTGTGCTTTTCTCAAGCTGCCTGAAAAACTGTAAGCAAATCCCCAGGCATCGCCATCCTTGGGAACAAAGGGTGAACACAACAATGTCAAGAAGGAGGGTGGGGCTTGTTTAGCAGCTCACAGTATTTTCTTCTGCTTTCATCAGATCTTTCAGCCTCCCTGGAGGGATTCAGAAACATGTACTTACCCGCTGCAGAAATGGTCTTTCAGGTACAGAGAGTCTGAAGAAGGGCTTTCAGAGATACAAGTGCCACAGTTAACTCTCCCCAGCCCAAGAGCTGAATCCTCTACGGCTGCTTGTACTCGCTCTCAGTTTAAAGACACAAACGAAAGTCACCGTTGATATTTGTGTGTGTCAGCCACCCTGCCGCGGGGCAAGGGAAATGCCGAGCCCTCAGTCACCATCTCTGGCAACCAGCAGATTTGAGGAGCATCAGCACCCAAGGATATTCACGGCACTGGAAGAGTCTACCCCTCCCAGCTCACACACGGAGAGTTAGGCTGCTGGGGGCACGTTACCTTGAGCTTAGCGAAAAATGAGCTGATCAACTCCAGTGTTCTTCATTTAGGAGGAAGACACCCATTATCCCTTATCTCCACTGTCCTAGGAAAATCAGTTAGGCTAACCCAATTACTACTCAATTCGCTCTGGACACTACCTCTTTGTTTCCTGGCTGTTGTTGGGAGCTGCTGAACAGCTCAAAGGTGGGCTGCAGTATTTCAGACAGGCCAACGCAGATGCTGCTGAGTTTTGAACCCGCAGATTCAAAGCTAAAGCAGCAGTAAAAAGCCAGTAAAACACAGAAGAGCTGTTAAGAGAGATTCTTCTAAAAAGCATCACAAACAAACGTAGCTTATTACCACGCGCTTAGCACTGGCCAAGGAAAAGGGACATAGAACAGAACACGGACAAGGACAACCCTGAGAGCAAACTGTATCGCGAAGGGTTGAGAGCACTGTACCCATCGATTACTTAGCTTTTAAGGGGAAACTTTACATTGAAAGGAAAAACACACCCCACTAATGTTCAACTTGACAAACAGGCCGGAGTACACAGTTCTCCAGTGGTCAGCAAAGCACAGAAAAGACAATTCTTCTGAAAAACACACACACTTGGGGGAACAAAGGTTGGTTATAATGGAGTTTTTATGAAAACATGAGAAAGGAAAGAGCAGCCAGGGCACATTCCTACCTTCAAGTACACTTAAAAGGAAATAGTGTTTTAAGGCATCTCATTTGTTACTTTATCAAAAACTCAAGGTACAAATTAAAAACATTTAAACCACACATATTTCACCACATAGGCTCTTTTCAACTTGATTTAGATACAGCAAATCTGAACTTTGTTCCTGTTAGACTCATTTCTAAGGTCTCCAACCCAAGATGTTGTATGTTATGGCAATTTTGCTTCCAGAAGCTCCAAAGTAAACAAAACACTTCAAGACCCTAATAAAACTGGTTTTGTAAACTTCTTACTGAAGTATCTGGCCTGAAACTAAGCACCCCTTTGAGAAGTAATGCAGAGGAGCTGGTTGTTATCTGCTCAGTTTCATTTGTAGAACTAAAAAAGAGAAATAAATTCGTTTACCTGCAAGGTATGATACCAGAGCCCCGGTACACAGGGACAGAGGAAGAAGATCCTTATCTGTTCCCTGCAGAAAGCAGAAGTTTCCTGCCAAGGAGGGGTGTGCCCCACTGAGCACGGCCTCAGTTCACCTCCTGGGGGTGTCAGCTGGTGTTCCCCCTTCGAGACAAGGGCTCTTTTTAAACAACAATTCTTATGTTTGCACCTCAAAATCCCCTATGACAAGGAGAGCAACGTGAACAAAGACAATTAAGGTTTCAGCACACATGTGTACTTCTGCTATACCTGTCAGGAGACCCTGGAAGGGCTTTCAAGGTATTCCTGTCCGTAACCTCCAGCTGCAGGCAGGCACGCTCAAATTTTAGCGTCAAATCCATGGGTAGACGCTGAAGTCCAGCTCCTGCCTCCCTCGTGCAGCCAGGAGACGACTCTCGTTCATTCTTATTATGAAAAAGCCCAGGATACACATCTACCATGACTGCAGCCATGTTCCCCCCTGAGCATCACCTACGGCCAGTTCCCGCAGGCGCCAGCCGTGCCGGGGGGGAAAGGCCTGTCTGTGCCAGGGCTCGACAGGACCTCGGGCGCTGCTGGCAGAGAGGAGAATGACAGGGCAACCTGCGCCGGTCCACCATTTCAAGTCTGATTAACCATAAGTGAATTTTTTTCTCATATTAGGAACAGCAGAAGCCCGGAAAAAGCAACTGTTGTTTCCCCTCGGGTGGAGGGCAGAAAATGGACAGGTACCCAGAGCCTCCCGCTGGGCATCCCTGGGGTGCTCCCGAGAGCAGCTGGGGACGCCTGGGCGAAGCAAAAGGAGACAGGAGTGAATAAAAGCATTTTTCATGCCAACAGCATTCTTTTCGTTTGGGAAGAAAAGCTCCTATTGAGCAAAACATATAATCTACTTAATAAAAGAAACCAACTGGGCTGAAGAAAATAGATGGGGCAAAGGAAAACAAAAGAGCAGTTCAGAGAGCCGGGCCGCGCAAACGCCCGGGGATGAGTCTGCATGGAAGGTGCTACAGAAGTTGGCAGCAGAGGCTGCTCTATCTGCTCAGCACACTCCTGACATTCTGCTGGGAGACAAACCCAGCCCTCCACAGAAGCTGTTTAAACAAGCCTAGCATTAAGCTGCATATCCTCAGAATGAAAGCTTTGTTCTCACTCAAAAGATGGATCAGGTTGGTATTTATACGGAAGCAAACCCTCGCTACAACTGAATCCAAGGCAGAGCGCAGGCGATCGTGGCACCACTCCCTGGGGGGAGCCAGCCCGGCGTGGTCCCCACTGCTCTTCCTGAACACCAGAGCGGTCAGTTGGCACCGCCAAAGGACAAACTCTCCTTGACCCTCCGCTAACGCAGCCCAGGGCTTGTCTGCTAGGCTGGCTACTCCTTCGAGTGACCACCCTGAGCCCAAGAGGTGCTTCTGCTCCCCCCGAGGATCCCAGCCAGGGTCACGGGTGGCAGCGGGATTGCTCCCGGCAGGAACCGGGCACAGAGGTATTAGCATCCCTTTGCATTAGCCACAGCAGAGAGGAAAACAAGAGAAGGCCTTTTTGTACCAAATTCCCCCACTAAAGGCGATGACTATTTACAAAATTAATCCAAACAAACAGGTAGGGGTCCACGAATTAGAGCTTTAGCCTCCAGAGATACTAAAATATTAAGCTCTGACAGTCAAAGAACATTTCCTTTTTTTTTGTTTCCTTCAGCAACTATCTGAGCTCATTTTGCACATATTTATTCTCGCACAGGACTGCATGTGTCAAGATGTCTATGCAGCTAGACAGGGGAAAGTTTCACAGCAAAATCTAATGTAATGGTGTAAAGCACCTTTTGGAATACATTTTCCAAAATCTCCTGAAGCTGTGCTATGCAAGATGACATTTTCTCAGGGCTAAACACTACCTGATCAAGATGTATTAAGATAATTAACCTGAGGATGATCATTGGTAAAATTGCCAATAACCACCCACGTATTTACCAGATAAACAGATTTTTTGCAGAGATTGTAAGCTGCTGTTCTTTTTCAACAGTTTGAATTGAGGCTGGAACAACAATGATTCCCCTGACTTCTGAGCCTTCATAAGGCTCTGGAACAGGAGCTGCAATTTATTATGTCTCTGTACAGCACCTAACTTAATGAGACCCAATCTGGCAGCGATGGTTTAATGCTGCAGCAGCACAATGTTAGCAAGAGAAATGGAAAACAATTGGGTTTGTACCTCTGCTGTTTCTTTAGATGCTATAATGAAGAGGGACATGTGTAAACATGCTTGGAAGAAAAAAATACCTTTCAGCGTTTCGCTATATGCTGCGCCGAAATAAATAAAGAATAACCTTTATCACAGAGCGCTTTGCCCAAGAGCAGGCTAGGAATAAACTCCACTCCTTGTGGCAAGGCAGTAGAGGTCTGCGCCAGGAGTCCCTTTGTGCTCCTCGTTCAACCAGACCACCCCAAGAACAGTGCTTGGAGAAAACAACCCGGGCTTCACGCTCAAAAGGACAATCAAAGCCATCCCATGACGATTTCAAAACCAAACATTTACTTTCCATTATATTCACCTCGATTCTTCTCCTGCCTGCTATCCACAACTATGATCCCTACATCCCTCTCTAGGATACATCTGAGTCCAAAACGCCTGCCTTGCATAAATATGTATGTACGGGCATGTACCTATGGCCACCAGTATCTTCTCCAAGCCCCAGAGTCAGCTCACCCACCCCCCCACCTCCAAAATCAAGCGCAAGGCCACTTCTGGACCCTCCCCACGCCCCTGTTTTCTCACAAAGCAGCTGATAAAATGAGCACAGATTTGCCCTTCTGTAGATACAGTACCACCACTTTGAGCATCTTTTCTCCCTCTCACTGCCCCACCAACTTCTCCTCCTTTCAGATCTCAATCTCTTCTTCTCCTTGCTTATGAAATCTACTGACCCATTGCTGCTAAATGAAACGAAGTTAAAATTAGCTGCAAAGTACTATGAAAAAAAGCACTTTCACACAAGTCATCCAGAAACTAAAAATTATACTAGGATATTTAAAGCTGGAAACAAGAGTCTCAGCTTTTTCAAGCTGGCTGAAGTCCCCTGGCACAGGTTGAACCTGATACGAACACATCACGGCTGAGCAGAAAACATGTACTAAATGGAAAAAAAAAAAGGAGGGAGGGCAGGAAGAACATCCTCTCACCTTTTAAGTGAAGAACTTTCCCTGCATCTACTCAAGTAACACAAAAGAAGAGCTTCTAAATGAATTTTAAATAAGCGAATTGACAGGAGTCTCATCATTAGTAGGTTAATTAGAAGAAGCCTTGACATTTCTGCTGCTGCTGCTGCTCTTCAACTCAGAGAACAGACACACGGCTCCGAGCTCCCTCTCCAAGCTCTGGGCTGACACCTATTTTGTGTTTTAACTTGTTTGGAAACCAGTTTAGGAGCCACCCATACCACACCAGTGCTGTGCAGGAAAGTCCTGCAAACCAGCCGCACGGCAAGGCAGACACACAAAACGTTACTGATGGCTTTCAAGACTTAAAACCAACGCTGTGTATTCTCAGGCAACAGGCACGTGCTTTTTCAGAGTTAAATAACGAGTTGTTTAACACGCAGTCTGTGTTCCAACACCCAGCAGCCCACAGGTCACTTCCAAGAAGCCCACAGAAGGCAGCAGGAGCCAGAAAACCAAGCCTTTGTCAAGGGGCTTTAACATGCAGCGAAGTCTGCTTTTCTGATGAAAAAACAGATATATGGGCCCACATCAATGAAAAGGGAGGCTGGAAAGCGGTGGCTTAAATAGTGAGGACAAAGGAGGTCTCCCACCCCGTACCACTGCTCACACACGAGGGTCTGACTCCACAAGCTCAGCTCTAGCGAAGGTTTCACCCCTGCAATACCATCACAGCTTTCTCCCTCGAGACGAGCAATTCCTTCGTGCCCTGCTCAGATAACCACGCTGGCTGTGCGGTGGAGAACATATTTCCACTGGTCAACACCCAGTGAACTTTGCTTGCTGTTAAGAGAACTGACGTTTTACTTCACTCCTTTCGCAATAGCCATTTCCGGAGCATCCACTACTGGCAGCAGACGGCATACCCAGGGAAAAAAAAATCCAAGCTGTCTGGCCAAGGAGCTGAAGGAGTTCAAGAATGCTTGTTGGACGCTGTTTTTAATTTCCAGTTAGAGAAGTCTTTCTTGGAAAGTTGTAAGATATAACTTATGGACCATGCGGAGTTTGCCTGATTTAACCGGGTAAATATTTTAAGCAAGTGTTAATAATAAGATTTGCTGGCCCAAGATTACTCCCCATGGTATTCTTTTGCTTTACTTCAAGCACGCAAACAAAGCCTACCTACAACCACCCTGTAACCATTGCTGCAGAGGCACCTTTTTGTTTTCTTTTCCTTTCTTTTTTTTGAAAGAAGGAGAGGTGGGGGGATGTTTTCTACTCCTTTTACTGACGCACACAGAGGTTCACAGCTCCGAGCACTGTAGAAACTAGGATGTCTTTCCAACCTTCTCCAAAAGAAGCAGCTGTTAAGATCACTCCTATAAAGCACAATAGTAAGGGCAGCCCTTGCCGGCTGAGGACGCAATGCGTGCATCATGGCTGCTTGAAGAACAGACAATTCGCAGGGTTAGGGTCCCTGCTCCCTGCTGCCAGCTCCAGGGACGCAGCTCCCTCCTGCCCTTGAAGCCAGGCTGAGCCCACACCTTTCACTGGAGGGCGTGAGCAAAAACCTACAGCACACCCGTAGCGGAAACAATAGCCAGCCATAGAAAGCCCAGTATCAAAGGCACTGATAATTGTCCGAGTTTCCAGGAGATACACGCAGTCAATTGGCCCTTTCCTGTTTATTTATTTATTTTTTTTAATAAGCACAAGCTGTATATAGTGTGTGAAGTGAAAGTCTGAGAGCAGATGTGTGACGAGTTTCCATTGGTCCCGCTTTGCCATTTCTCACAGAAAAGCTGAAAAACCTTCCTAAGGCTGGATTTTACTTTAGGTTAAAACAAAGCCCAGCCACACTCCCCTAACGCAGGTTTGGATTACCAGACTCACCAGGACTTGCAAATACACCCCTAACCTACTGCCCTAGTGGGGGTTTAAAGCCATTTTCTGTAGCCAACAAGTCCAGATCTGCACGCACAAAGTTATTACCTCCTCGCAGTCGGTTGGTAATATATAACACGGATGGTGAGAGGAGTGGGGAGGAGAAAAATGTTTCAGTGCGGTTCCTGTTGGAACAGGTACCTGCGTTACACAAGCAGCGATCTCCCCGGATAGCCACAGAGAGGGGACTGCACAGCGGAGCCTCGGATGCTGGAGGAGCCGCTGCCACCAGCCCTGCCAAGAGGGGCCCAGAGACACTTCGGGCCTGCCCAGAGCCAGGGGAAAAGGGCCACTATCTTTTAAAAGCGTGGAGCTGATACCTCTGGTTCTTCCCTCAGAAGCAGCAGCGGCTGCACCCCCCCAGGTAAAGAAAAAGGATCGACACAGAACAAAAAACCGAAACAAAGAGTTTTCCCTCCCTCACCTCCCTCCAAACAAATATTTACAGTTGTCACAAGCCAGAGGCACAGGGCTTTGGAAAGGTTTCTTTGAAAAACCCCCGTAGACTCCAAGAGGGTATGTACTAAGCCCACACTGCGATCTCTGGCACACAGGGGGGGTCCACACCGCCTCGTCCGGGTCCGCAGACTGACGGGAAGGAGCCACCGACTCCCGAGGTCCGATCCAGGCCCAGCAACAACATGGTGGCACTTCCCCTCCCGGCCCTCACCCAGGCCCAGCCCGGCTCCCCGCAAAACACCCCCAGTGACCCCCAACACGCACCGACCCCCCGGTTCTTCCTCACTCCGGGAAAAAAACACGTATTCCCATTTTTTTTCGTTATCTCCTGAAGGCTGTTAAGGCTCTCAGTTCTCTCCCTGGCCAAAGCCAAGGTGAGCGTGGGCCTCCTGGAGCATCCCCTGCTCCCGACCCCAATTGCTGCCGCCCCCCCGACACCCTGCTGCCCCCTGGGCGGAGGGACGGGCCCCCAGACAGGCTGGAGGGGGCCCTCGCACCCCCCCCGCCCCCCGTCAGGCTCGACCCCCCGAGGGGGCTCGATGCTGCCCAACATCCTGGGGGCCCCACCCCAAGCTAAGTCCTTACTGCCTCCA
>VXBO01008482.1:0-21909 GCA_013400135.1 Rhinoptilus africanus | reverse complement strand
CCCCCCCCCCCCCCTCCCAGTTTAAACCTCTGAGGAGGGATATGGGTGCTGGCAAAGCATCTGGGAGCGAGAGGCAGTTGGGTCCGGAGCAAGACCCAGCCCTGGGGAAGGGGAATTTCCCTGTGACCCCATGGAGAGAAAAGCAAAGGGGCTGTTGAAGGGAGACGGAGCAGGAGGCGGCAGGAGCCCAGGGAAGGGGACATGAAGATGGCTGGAGGATCCCTTGCTCTTACTGGGGCGGCTCAGCAGAGCTTCGCAATCCTGGCGCTTCTGCCCTCCCCTGCGGTTTCTGCTGCTCCTGGGGGGTTTGGCCACAGGATGCAGCTCGTGACTCAGTTCCCCTGTGTCTCCTTTTTGAAGAGCGCCGGACACGGCGGAGACCCTTGTGCCATCCAGCCGGGCAGTGCCGGCGCTGGCCGGGGGGACGCAGGGCATGTGCCAGATGCTGACAGCACTGGCTGCAGTGCGAGGGGCTGGATGGACACCATGTCCGAGTCGGCAAGAGCTCTGTCACGGACTCCCAAGGCTTCAGCCTGGTTTCGGGCAAGGGATGGAGGTTTTCCTCCCCGCTGCCCATACTGCAGGGACACCACGCACGCAGCAAAGCTCTTTGTGTCCCCTGACCCTCTGGTGCAGTTGGCACAGGAGGGACAGATGCAATGCTCAGCTCGGGTGGGCTGCGCTGCCCCGGCCCCTCTCACACCGACGGGCATCGCTGTGCCGTGAACGAGGGACGCAGTGAGCGCAGCAAACCCGGCTGGCACCTGCCTTCACCGCTTGGTGAGGCGGGACAGCAGGGCCGGTGTCGCACGCAGCCCCTCGCGCAGAGCGGGGATGAGGGGAGCCATCCTGCCCCGACCCTGCGCGGGGCTTGAACGCCGCCGGCGGGACAGAGCCCCCATGGCACCGGCTTCGCTTTAGGCACTTTGCTCTGGAAACGGAGCCGCTGTAGCGGCCGTTTCTCTCTCCCTCGCCCACCCCTCCCCCGAGGGACCCAGGGTTCAGCTTTGCAGAAGGGGTACATCGAGGCGGCACCTTCAGTGGCGTCGCTGCCGTTGGTGTCCCACCACCCTTGCTCCAGCCCCCAGCCAGTGGAGCCGTCAGCTTTCCCTCATTTTACTCACACCTTTCCACAATACACCCAAATTCTCCATTTTCCATGTCAGATCTGGGCTTTTGGTACCAGCCACGTACTGTTTCAGCTCTTTAACAAGCCCTTGGGGATGGATCCTGCTACTACTGCACTGGTGTAAATCCAGATTTAAGCTCCCAGCTCTGCCAGAGCCCCAACTCCAGCCTCCCTGACATCAACCCCGGCATCCCACCCAATGCGAAGGAAACGGGGCCAAATCTTGATTTGGGCTGCACTAGGTTAAATCAGGAGGGGAGCGCTGAGTTCGGTGCAGCCTCAGACCCCGCCAGCCCCCGGCACTTCCCCACTCACCTACAGCATCCGCGTCCCAGGGGCGCCCGGCCCCAGCGAGGCTCTCCTGTCCCAGGCTCGGCGGGGGCAGCTCCACTCCCTGCCGTCTGCCCCGGCTTGGAGGAGCTTCATGGGGCTGCTCCCCTCCCACCGCCCATCCCGGCACCGCAGGGGCTCCCGCGGCTGCAGCGTCACCCGTCCCGGTGGGGTAATGTCTCCGTCCCCGTCCCGGACCCGGAGGCTTGGCTGAGTGGCCCCGTTGTCCGAACGCAGCCGCTTGGCAAGCGTTCTGTGGTCTGGATGTGGGAGAAGTCAAAAAATGTTTCTTATTACTGCCTCTTCCTGCCTGGCTTCTCTCCACCACTCCCAGCTAATAAAGCATTTCCTATTGCTGAGCACACATCCACGGCCAGCCTCCCTTCCTCCCGCACACCGGGCCCCAGCTCCATCCTGGTTGCCCTCCCTCGGCCCGTTCTTCCCGCCCCTGGCCTTCACCGGACGCTTTCCCTCCCCACTTTCAAGGTTTTCAAGGCAAACCCAAGCCTTTGGTGGGGGGACGTCCATCACGTCTCCTTCCCCGAGCATCTAAAGGCCTTTGGCACAAAGGTTGCTTTGATGGTGCCAGGGGTGGGAATAGTCTGGAGAGATGCTGTGGGAATGACCTTGAATTTGTAGGAATGACCTTGACATGCTTGGCCATTCCTCCTGCTCCAGCATCCCGCCCTGAGAGAGGGATGGGAGCACCACGGCAGGGCCAAGGGGCTCCCCGGTTATTTGGTGTTGGACACAACATCCCAGCGGGACTTTCAGGCGGGAGGGGCCAGGTGTCCCCCAGGGTGTAACGCGGCATCGGGGGGTGCTGCTGCACCGTCGCCCCATCAGGCTTGCTCGACCCGGCTGCGGGCATGGAGCAGGGCTGGGGTGGGCCAAGGGGGTTTGCTCAGTGCCTCCTGCCATCATGACCCTGCTGAGCCCCACCACGGCCCTTGGGATGCTGCAGCGGCGGGTGCTGGGAGGCGGGTGGTGGGGCCGTTCCCACGGGGGAGGCTGGGCACTTCCCGCTCCCCCAGGACACGTGGTGCCGCCGGGGCTGTGGGCAGAGGAAGCGCCGCTTCCCCTTTCGCCGCTTCAGGTTCATTTTCTTTCAGACACCCCACTCTCAGCAGCTTCGCGCTCCTCCCGCTCCCCTCCTCACCCTCCAGCACCTTTCCAAGCCCCATCCCTGCCTTTCTCCCGGCTGCTCCCCTGGCACAGTGACCTGCTCCCATGGGCAGGGGGCTGCAGCCGGAGCAGGCAGCCGGCAGCGTGCGGGCTGGCACCACTCCCTCTTTCCTAATGAAGTTACAGGGCCTGATTTACCTCTCTGCTCCCCGTTGCATCACCAGCCCCAGTTACACCATGAACCCAATCGGCCCCCGCAGCCACCCCGTGCCGGGGGAGAGGAGGGCGGCTGCGGAGCTTTGAGGTCTTGCTGGCCGCCTCTCCCTGGCTATCGCCCATGATCTAGGAAGTTTAAACAAACAAAAGCACAAAACCAGGATAAAACTTGAAGGACCTCCATGCGTGACCTTGCCCGCGCCGGGGCCGGGAGGTTTGCGGAGACAGCGCAGGGGAAACGGGCAGTTTCCATCAGATAGAAGCCGCCCGGGAGGAAGCCGGTGCCTGCAGACGCCTTATCGCCATGACCATCTTTGCTCTGGCGCGCGGGTCTCAGGGATCTGACCGGCCATTGGCTCTCCTGAGGTTATTCCTGGAGGGCTCCTGTGTCCCAGCTGCCTTCCACAGGCACAGGCACATGGTGGGCACCGGCACCCCACTTTTACGACCACTGGCAGGAGTGTCCCCGGGCAGCCGAGCACACTGTCTCTCTGATGAGGGCTGGTGCCGGCTGCTTCGGTCCCTGAACTTTCATCTTCCAAGTGGGACAGCTCCATATTTTAACAATAATTATCACCAGGGGAATAAACACTTGATGAAAAACTTCTAAAAGTTGCCAAGTCCTAATCCCAGGAGATTGAAAGGGCAGGGATGGTTGGGAGCCCCACGCCGGGCTGTGTCTCTGGCACTGCTGCCGTGGGAAATCAAATTCATCCGTAGAGGTTTAGTAATGAACACACCAAGCCCACCCCAGTCTCTCTCAGCCGCAGGCAGGGCCCCCCCGGCCCTGCTCCGCACTTGCACCGGTGCTGGCGCCCGACAGCCAGGGTGGATCAGGGAGGATGGGCGCCAGGCCAAGCGCCAGCAGCGCTGCGACTCACCGGCCCGCGCTCGCCATGGCGCAACCTCCCGCCACCCACTTGAAGCCAAAGCGCGACTTTCTGGCATCATTTGGGCACTCATTGCCGTGCACTGTGGCTTCATCCCACGGAAAGACACAGTACCCCTGGACCGCGGCCAGATGCCCCCACGGGTGCGTCCAGCCGTCCCTGGGGGCTCCATCGAGCCGTCCTGGCAGAGACGGAGGGGGATGAGGGGCCGGGGGGGGCCCGGCTCTCCCTTCCCCCGGCGCGGTGGGCCCAGGGCTGGCGCGGTGCGTGTGAAGGCTGCTCCATGTGCTGTCCGCCCCCGGCTCATCTGCGAGCTGCTGCCGGGAGCTGGTGAAGGAGGGCGGCCACGTGCCGGGGAGCCCGTTGCGAGCCAAAGGCTGGCAGGGAACAGACCGGGAGGTTGCAGCTCCTTCCCGACCAGCATCCTTCCCCCAGTGCACCCTGAAAGGCAGACCCTCAGCCTAAAAGTGGAGAGTGAGGGCTTTTGTCCTCCTAAAGAAGGGGACGGTGAAGGGAGGGGGCTCCTTTCTGGGATGCCTGCCTGGCCAAGGGTTATTTTTATAGATATATATAACCTGGGCTGGTTATTTATTACCTGGATAACTAGTGCTTCAAGCAGCTCTCGCTCCCCTGGGGGTCAAACCCGGGGTGCTTGGGTGCTGCAGGAACCAGTGCAGCGCCTCAGGGCAGCCAGCACCTCGGGTTCACTATCCCACTCCCCGGGATGGAGCCAGATTTAAGAGGAGCTGGAAACATTGGGAGCATGAGCCGGCTGCTGCTGCAGCACATCCAGGGTGTGCCGGCACCCGACAAACCCGCAGCCGTGGGGGTCCCTGTGGGAGCGGGTCCCAGGGGCTGCAGATGAGGGGTCCCGGGGCTCCATGTGGGCCCAGGCTGGAGCTCCTGGAAGGTGGTTTTGCTGGGAACAGGGACCTCTAAGTCCCATCCTGGGTAAGGTTGGAGCACAGAAGCTGCCTCCTCTCTGGGAGGTAGCTGGGGATGGGGCCCACGAGCACCCCAGGTTTGGTTTCCAGAGTGGAGATGCTTCCCCACACTGAGTCTTGCTTTGTCCACCTGCAACCCAGGAACGCAGAGGAGTGGGGAAGTTAATGTCACCGAGGGGGTGACAGGGTGGACAGGGGACACTGACAGCAAGGGGGAAGCATTCCTGCCAGCCCGACGAGCAGCCCTGAGCTTTATTCGTTAAATCAGTCCTGTTAACATGGCAACCACTTCCATTTCAATTTGCACAGCCGCGTTGCACCACGTGCTGCGAGATGAAGATCTCAGGAAGATCAAGGAGGCAAAAAAGGAAAGAAGAAGAGAAAAGAGATTTCTGCTGCAGACCTGCTCTCCGGCAGACCCAGAGCCTGGCCCAGGGCAGGGTCTCAGCATGTCAGAGCCCAGCACGGCTGGAGCCGGGCCCTCGAGGCAGGAGAGGACGAGGGGCCGGGCAGCGGGTCGGGGACCGGGGACCACAGGGGCTGGGGCATCTCAGCTGGGTACATCCCCAGCATCCTCCTCCCTTGGGCATCCCCATCCCGCCAGGGAAGGAAACCACCCCTGTGCCAAAAGCGAGCAGGTCCAAGGGGACAGCTGTGAGCTCCCCCGACCCCGACACCTCCTGCCTCAGCATCTCTTCCCCCTTTTCTTCTTTTTCTCCTCAGTCTTTGCCTCCTTGGCCGCTTTCTTCTCCTCCCTCAGCTCCTTGTACCTCCATTTGGGCGGCTGCAGCAGGTTCTTGTCCCCCCTGCGCTGCCTCCGCTCCCTGGAGTGGGCGGGTGGGCAGGGGTCTTTGCTCACTTTGATTCTGGGGACGGGCTCTCCAGGGAAGATGCTGTTCCCACACCGCAGCCGCAGGGGCAGGAAGCCCAGGAGGCCGCCGGCCAGCCGGCGCGGCGGCAGGAGCCGGATCTCTGACATGGCTTGGCCATTGCAAGAAGATGCAGCGGAGCTGGGGCACGAGGCGCCTTCTGGCTCCGCGTCTGGATCCGGCACGTGCTGTCCAAGAATCTCTGGCACTGACAGCCTATGCTTGCCCACCTCGGGGGGGCTGTTGGGGCAGACGGTTTGGCAAGCAGTGGCCACGAAGGGGCTGGCAAGGGAGGTGGTCATCCTCACCATGTGGTCCATCACGCCCTCCTCCTCGGGGTCGTGGGGGAAGTTGAAGGTGAATATGGATCGGATCTTCTCCGACAGCCTCTTGCCCCTGCTTTTGGGGCTCAGGGCCTTGGCCACCAGCTCGGCCAGGGCCGGCCACTCGGGCCGGTACCGGCTGCTGAACTGCTCTGCCCGCGGGCGCCGCAGGAGGCTCCGGATCCGCACGGTCGTCTCGAAGCGGCCAGTGAAGGCTGCCCACTCCCTGGCCGTCTTCCCCTTGACGGGATCCACCGCTTGCAGGTCTGCTCCTGGAGACACAGGGATGCAGCGAGCATCACCATGGCGTCCCACCCTGTTCCCCCCCCCGATCGCATGGTACAAGCACAAGGCGAGAAGCAATGCCACCCCTTCCCAAAAAACCCAGGGAGTCCCTGGGGAGATGCTCACCGGCCAGGAGCAGAGCGGCCACGCAGTCCTGCCGCCCCTGCACTGCAGCCTTCATCAGCGCAGTCAGGCCCCGAGGGTCCCGCTTGTCCACCTCGAGCCCGGGGTAGAAGTTGAGGAGGTAGTTGACGATGGTGATGTGTCCTTAACAGCCAAGAGAAGCTGCATTAGAGTTTCGACTGTTAACGAGCGATAACTGCTAGTTGCCTGTTGGAGAAAAAGTATTTTGCAACTGCACCTTGTGAGGAAAAAAATGCAGAAACGTGGAGGGCTCAGGACTGAAAGTGTTTGGGTTTATTTTGTTTTGGGTTTGGCTGTGCAGGGAACAGCACTGGCACAGCAGCTGCTTCAGCAGAGAACGCAGGAAAGAGTCCAAAAATGCAAAAAAAAAAAAAAAAAAAACACACAANAAAAAAAAAAAAAATTCCAGCAACAACAAAGTGGGAATAAAAGGTGATCCCCGCTTTGAAGCCCTCCTTCCCCCGCAATTAATCAGGGCAGGAGGAGCTGGGCTCTTCTACCGCAGCAAGAAAAAGCATCGTGACTGGGGATGTGGTCCCTACACACGGCGTATGCCAGCTTGGACCTTGTGTGCAGGTGGATCACCGCAGCTCATGGGGCTCCTCCAGAGCACGTGGGGCGGCTCCGGCTCAGCCCCGCGCGGCTGCGCGGGTGAGATGCGTTGGAAAACAACAACATTGCTGTAGGAATCTCTGTTTTGGCATCACCTGCCCAGTTTTCAAAATGGTGCTAAGATGAACCATAAACTTAGATGGGGAGGGTCACATCCCTCAGGTCCCTCAGCTTTCCCGACAGCTCACAGGAGCCCCTCTGCTGTGGGGACAGGCTGAGAGAGCTGGGGGGGGTCAGCCTGGAGAAGAGAAGGCTCCGGGGAGACCTTGGAGCCCCTTCCAGGCCCTCAAGGGGCTCCAGGAGAGCTGGGGAGGGACTCTGGAGCAGGGAGGGGAGCCGTGGGACGAGGGGGAAGGGTTTGACACTGGGAGAGGGAGATTTAGATGGGATGTGAGGAAGGAATTCTTGGCTGTGAGGGGGGGGAGCCCCTGTCCCAGGTTGCCCAGAGAAGCTGTGGCTGCCCCATCCCTGGGGGGGTTCAAGGCCAGGTTGGACGGGGCTTGGAGCAGCCTGGGCTGGTGGGAGGTGTCCCTGCCCAGGGCAGGGGGGGCACTGGGGGGGCTTTAAGTTCCCTTCCCACCTAAACCATCTGGTGATTTTAGGGTTTTTGGAGGGGAAGCACAGGGGGTCACATCCCTTCTTGAGGGGTCTCGCGGGGCCTGCCCCGTGCCGAGGCTGAGCGTGCTCTCACCTGCCTGGGCTGCCATCATGAGGGCCGTGTTCCCATCCTTGTCCTGCTGGTTGACGTTTATGTAGGGGCACTTCTGCAGCAGGGGCACGATGTCCACGAAGCCCTTGTAGCAGGCGACCATCAGCCCGTTCTGGGGAGGGGGCAGCACTCAGCGCCAGGGCCGGCACTGCACCAGCCTCCCCCCGCGGGGCTCCCCATGGCCCCCCACTCCTCCCCCCTGCCCCAAACCATTCAGGCTCAGGGTGGGAGAACAGGCGAGGTTCTGCTCAAGGACTGAATCAATCCCAGGGGACCCATCCCTTGTCAAAGCCAGGACTCTCCCTCCTCGTCCACAGGCTTTAGCAACCAGCACCCCTCAGGATCTGCCTGTTCCCAGGAAATCCCCTCTGCCCTGCGGGGCACCCACCCAGCCGCTCACCCTCCCGTTGATGTCCAGCTCCATGGCCTCACTGGGGGTCACACCAAGCTCCAGCCTCTCCTGCACCAGCTTGGCATCGTTCCTGGCGCAGCACTGGTAGAGGCTGAGGTCCCCGGCACCACCAGCCCCCTGGGAGGGCTCGTAGCAGGGGTAGACGGAATCGTCAGAGAAGATGCTGTCGGTGTCCGAGGGCTCCGACTCATTGTCCTCTTCCTCCTCCTCCTCCTCATAGTGCAGCTCCGGGTCGGAGGCATCCAGGCTGGAAGTGGGGGCTGCCGCATGTTCTCTTCCACCGCAGGCATCTGTCATCCGGCCCGGCCGGGGGCAGTGAGCCCAGCTTGGCCCTGAGCCCTGCTGGGGGCCAGGAGCCTCTCCCGGGAGGACGAGGGGACGCTCCGGACCGTTCACTCCCCCCTGTGCAGACACAGAGCAGGCATGGGAACCGTGTGGGCTCCGGCATCCCTCATCCCTCTGGGAGGCCTCCGCCGGCTCCCAGCTGCCGGCACAGCCCATGGGTCCCATTTCCATCCTCTGCCCCATCCAAAAGTGCCAGGGGCTTGGGTCCTGCAAAACCCCAGGTGGGGAGCAGCTCCCCATGGCACCGTCTCCAGCGCAGGGCGGGGGAAATGGGGGGACAGCCTGGGAGTTTGAAGGGTGGATAAATGTGCCATGGTCCGAGTGTTGGATCCAGGCCGGCGGGGAGGCTGGGGATGTCTCCGGGGCGGCAGGGGTGCCGGTCGGGGCACTGGGTGCAGACAGGCTGCCCTGCCCCGGGGCGCACGGCCGGGCTCTGAGCCTTCCCCACCGAACTGCTGCACATCAAAGCAGCAGCAAAGACCTTTCCTAGTGGCAGAACCGGGGCAGAGTACAGAGGGAAGAGTTAAATCTGGCTCCTTATGACCAAGCAGCAGGAGAGCAGAGGCCGGAGCAGCTCCCGGCTCCCCGAGGAGCACCTTAACCCGCGGGACATGGGGCAATCCGCAACCCTGGCACAGGAGCTGCGGGGCAGGGACGGACAGGCTGCAGCCTGGCAGCGGAAATTAAACCCTTCTGTTAAGCCATTAATTGATTGGTTCTGCGAAAGGAAGAAAGACTTCACAATTCCGTTAAACTCTCACAGCCCTCTTGGACATCCCAAAACAGGCTCTGGGGATGGGGGATGCTCTGCTTGCCGTACCCTGAGCTTACCCGGGGCTGCTCAGACCTTCCCCGCAGGTCCCTCTTCGCCTGCGCAGCATCATGGTTCCAACCAGGATGGAAAATTTTGCAAGCGACAGCAGAAAATCATCCTTACCTTTTGCAGCCAGAAAGAGATTTCTGCTCTGGGTCTGAGGTGGCCTTTGGGCACCAAAGCTGTGACAACCTGCACGTTGATGTGGGCTCAGCTAGTCGAAATATCTTAATTTAAACTGTTGCTTAAAATGGCTCCATTCATCCTGAGCAGGATCAGAGCTGCTTGGGCAGGATTTAGCATCTTTAGCTGAGGAGCTGCTGGGAGTCCTGGGCTGTATTTTTATACCTGTCTCACCTCAGTAAGATGCTGCCACCTGAGCAGCCCCCGCCAGCTCCGCTAAAACCCCCAAAACTCCCTTCCAGCTCCCTTTGTATGCAGGTGAATTGGCTGGTCAGGAAAACCTGGGGAAGTGCTGCTCCGGCCAGGGCGCAGACATCGGTAACTGTGCGGGTGCATTCAATAAACTCCGGAATCCTCCCCTGAGAGGTGTCTTGGAGCCTCCAGCCCAGCTCCTCCTCTGGGCAGGGGCTGCCCAAGCCCTCAGGGCACCGGCAAGCTCATGGCTCCTTAGCCAGGAGCTCCAAAAACCTGAATTCCACGTGAAACCTGACTGGTCTCTTATCTCCATCTTTAAAGGTTGTGTGGGTTTTTTTTGTTTTATTTTGAGGATTTTTCTTTGGGGTTTTTTTTGGTTTTTTTTGTGGTTGGTTGCTTTTTACCTGTTTTCTGAGGTACAGGGGCCGGCTGTCCCGTCAATCTGGGAAAGGGCACTTTTATTCCCTGGATCAGCTATTTCACAGCAAAAAGGCCTGAGTTTGGTCCCACAGCAGATCGTGGGAGGACACGTTCTCCATTTAAAGCAACCATTAAGACAGAATCCCAAAGGTCACTTTGCTTCATCCTTGAGCGTAAAAATATGGAGGAGATGAAGGATCCCAGCTGTTTCTTTTGTGCTGGGCGCATCCTGCCGGGAAGCGTGAGCTGAGGACCCCGATGATGAACACGGGGATCCTGATGCTGAAGAGGAGGATCCTGATGCTGAAGAGGAGGATCCTGATGCTGAAGGCTGCGGAGCCGGAGCTGAGCTCTGTGCCTGCAGTGCTCTCCCAAGCCCTAGCGTCACCCTGGCCACGTCCAGGGCCTGCTCCGAGCCCTTCGGCGCTGCGTGTGTCTGGTTTCCAGCCCCCTTGGAGCTGCTCTGCCCGGGAAAGGCCCCAAAGCTGGCAAATGCGGCGGGGGATCCCCAACTGCAGCAGCGGGAACCGACGGCGGCCCCTCGCCGGGGGGCTGAGCCCCCCGCTCCGGCTGCTCCAGCGGGAGGGCGGGGAGGGTCACCCCGCTGCGGCACCTCCCGCCCCGCAGCCGCCCTCCCGCGCCGCCTGAGCCGGGGAGAGGAGCGGGAGCAGATTTAGGGCTTAGGGAGTTATCCGGCAGCTCCGTGCCCTAATCGCGGCTCTGGGCCAGTCGCGTAAGGAGGGGCCGGGGGTGCCGCGGTGCCGGCCCGGGGGCGCTGCCCCCCCCCGGGGCCGGGGCTTGGGGCGGTGCGGCCCCGCTCGCCGCAGCCCAGCCTGGGGGGGGCCCGGCCTCGCGGGGGACGGGGGGGTGGCAGCGGGGGGACACGTCTGTTGCCGCCGGGGGGGGCTTTGCAAAGCCTCCGGCTGCCACAAGGGGATGCCGGAGGCCGCGGGAGGAGGCGGCGGCCCGGCCCCGCTCCCGGTGCCCCCCGCCGGGCTGGGCTCGCTGCCACGGACGGCTTCTGCCAGGGCAGCGGCCGGCCGGGCTTCGGCCTTATATGTGTATTTTTTCAGTAGTAGTGTTTTTTTTTTTTTTAAAAAAAAGTTTGTACTTTGACGTCATGGCATCCTCCCAGACGCCATAGCATCCTCCCAGACCTCACAGCATCCTCCCAGACGGGATGGCATCCCCCCCATCAACCGTGGCATCCTCCCAGATGTCATGGCATCCTCCTAGATTTCATGGCGTCTTTCTAGGTGTCATGGCATCCTCTCAGGGGTGAGAGGATCTTCCCAGTATCTTCCCAGATGTGATGGCATCCTCCCAGATGTGATGGCATCCTGCCACGTCTCATGGCATCCTCCTCGATGTGACAGCATCCTCTCAGACTTCACCCTACATACCTGAGCCTCACTGCCTGGGAAGCTGTCCCTTAAGGACACCCTGGACAGAGAGTGGGGGTGAGCCACGAATTGGAGGTAAATAACCCAGCAGACACAGGGAAACCGTCACAGTGAGAAGGATGCCGTGGCCCGAGCACCAGAGCCATCTGCTTCACCATGGGGATTTGCTGCGGAGAGCAGCTCCTACAGCGGCAGAGCATCGCCCGCTCTCCTGGGGAACTGGCACACTAAATCATGGCTGATGCTCAGGAGCATCCACGCTGGTGGGGGGGCCGGGAAGGGACTGGAGGACAGCCCTGGTCTTTCACCCCTTGCCCAGGGTGCGGCTGGGAGCACCAAGCCTGGTGGTCTGGCCCAGGTCTCTCATCCCTCACTGCCTGGTCATCTCCATCACAAAACAGGGTGCAATAACTCAGCATGGAAGGGAAGTGGAGGGCGTTGATTTAAACCCGCGGCCGGGCTCTCCTAACCCTGGCCCTCCTTGCCGCGGTCAGGGCCGGGTCACGGCTGAGTGCAGCTCCTGCCCTGCGCCCAGGAGTGGGCTGCGGGGACCCAGGGACCTGCTTTGCAGCACGGCCGCATCCAGCCCTGCTGTCCCCGCGCTTGGTTGATGGCCGGGAAGGAGCAGGGAAAGGGCCGGGTGCCACCGCCGCCATCTGTGGGAGGGTGAGGAGGTGTCTGGTATGTCACAGCCCTGCTCCCAGCCCGGCTGTAAATCAGTGGCGGGTGTCACCGTACGAGATGACAAGGCCAAACCTTCGCAGAGGGCCGGCGGCTGGTGCAAACTTCGGGTCAAGCTGTGATTTACGCTGTGACAGCTGTTACCACCATGGTTCCCGCAGCCAAGCCTGGTGCCGACAGGAGCTGGAAGGGCCTTGGCGTGGGCAGCAAAGTGTGATCCGAGGGATTCTCTACCACGGTGAAGAATCCTGGCCTCTGCCTTTGCTGTGCGGTTGGAGACCAAACCCTCTGCCTTCACGACTGCCTGCATCCCTTTTCTTTCACTGCGGAGGAGGGATTGCCTCCTGCAGCGGGTCCTGCTGTGCAGAGAAATGTCACCCCCTGCCACCGGCGAGGACAAAGCAATCCCTGCGTCTGTCACACTCTGCTGACCACCTTGAGGAGCTGCTGCCGCGGCACCCAGGGCAGCGGGGACAATAACCCCTTGTCTTGTGCCTGCCTGGTACCGTGCCAGGACATCCTGGGAGGTGACACACGTTGAGCAGGGAGGCAGCACGCCTGCCCACTCCAGCACGTGCTTGAAACCAGGGGATTTCACTGGGATTTACCTTGAATACACATTAAGACCGTAAACCGCCTTATCGGAGGCTGCGCGCAGGTGCTGTGGCAGGGATGTCGTCTCCTGCCTCCCAGCCCAAAGTGAGCAGGCAGCGCTACCGAGGGTTGCAAGGAAAAGTTATCTTTGGCAATAAAAAAATACAAAATAAAACAGAAATCTGGATTTTGCTCCCTGATTGTACACAGTTTCACAAATGCAGTGCAGGCAGAGGGGGATCTATCCCTGGCACAGCCCGGCTTTGCTGCCTGAAAAGGCAATTGAGGACTCGGGCGCATTTGTTATAAGCTATTTCTTTCCCATTTCTGCTCCTGTAACAGCAGCATCAGGTCAACGGGTTTATAGGAGGCTCTTGCATTACAGTTCTGCTGTTTGCCTTTTTTTTTTTCTTTTGGAGTCCAGCTTGAGGCCAGCACAACTGACAGCCCCCAGCCCAACCCGGAGAAGAGCCGCTGGATCGAGGGTGTCCGCAGGAAGCAGTGTGCAGGACTGGACCTGGGGCACCAGGCCATCAAAGCAGCCCTGTGTCCATCTGGCCACGGCTCCTGGTGCTGCTGGTCACCCATCGGCACAGCCCAGGCGAGTCCCGACATGCCGAGATGCTTCGGGAACCGCTGCAGCTCCCCGGGACCACCACCAAGGCTCCGGCCGCCCCGAGTCCCGCCCACCACTGTCCTTTTTAATTTAGGGCCTTGGGGTTAAAATAAATAAATAAATGCCAAGAGAGAGGCTTTTCTGATTAAATTACAGCTGGCCAGCGCCGGAGCTGGAGATCAATTTCAATTTCTGCCTTTTTTTTTTTTTTTTTTTTCGGAGAGGGGGGAAGCGCTGGGGATGGGCACAGAAGAGGTGGGGGGAGAAAATCAGACTTGCTAATTTCCCGGCTGTAATTATTCCTAAAGAGGGACGGTGCCGCATGAGGTCCCTGGTGTGCGAGGGGTAATTTAGGGTTTCTTTGCAAGGCCTCTATGAAATTTGGAAGGAGAGGGGCTTCCCCCCCCTCCTAGTAATTGTATTTCTGGTGCCGCAGATGGTGCTGGCTCCGGATACTTGCTATAAAGAAGATGGATCGTGGCACGTGGAGGGAGGCGAGGTGACGGCATCGCTCTCTTGCCTTCATGATGAGCATTATCCATCAGGCCCTTTACAAGGCAGCGGGAACCAGGACAACAAGGAATTGCCCGTCAGGTAAAGGCCACCACATCCAGTGGTGTCCCTGTCCCCAGCCAGTGTCCCTGACTCTGCCCAGGTTTATTTCCAGCCCATCTTCTTGGTGCCATACCCCTCAGCTTTCCCACATCTCCACAAAAATGGCTTTTAACCAGGAGCAGGGTCCCCGCATGGGCGATGTGATGGCTGCCATCACACACGTGCAGGAGCGGAGATGCCCACTATTCGCCTGATACTCCGGATATCTCATGAAACCCTGATCTTGGAAGTCCCTTTACATGACGGGTGTCTGGCAGGGGGCTGAGGAGGAGCCTGGCCATTGGGGCTGGAAAGAAAATCGTGAAAACCAGTGTAGCAGTGAGGTTTCCAGGAGCTGCTGGTGACCATGAATGAAGTAATTGATTTTTTTAATGCTTGTGTCAGGGAAAAAGGCTGTGTCATTTGCAGGTATTTCCCTCTATTTATAAAGCATTGTTTCTCCAGCAGCTGTTTGGATATCTCCAGGCAGCACAAGTATGTGCGGAGATGCTCACACACCCATTCTCTTCCTCACGCCGGGTCCCTCCCTACAAAACACAGCTGCTGCTGCTCACAAAGGCTTTTCCAGCAGCTCCGTTCGATTCTCAGCTGAGAAACAACTTAAAAACTCCCCTACCTCCAAGGTGCTTAACCCAGCCATGCTGAGGTCTCCGGCTTTTGGAGCCCAGGGAGAACAGGGGGCCAGAGGAAACCTAATAACTGCCCTGGGGCGGCCGAGCGCGGAGAGCTAAAAGAGGAGCCGGGTAAATAAATGTCAAGTTATCTGATCACGCAGGCAATAAATAGAAACAGGAGAGCACGGCCATGGGAGCTGCATCCGCCCGGAGCGTCGCTGCGTGGCCAGGAAGGGTGGGATGCCCCGAGCTCGGGGAAGGGACGCGCAGGAGGGACTGGGGCCGGGGCTGGAGCTGGGTTTGGTGATTTACAAGATGTGACAAGGCCGGCTGAAAATGATGGATAGGAGGTGGGTAATGCCGCTCCCCAGCTGGGCTCCGTGGTGTTAGCGGAGGGGAGAGGACGTCCCCAGCTATTTATCATCTTTCCCCAGGCCCTCGTAGGACTGTGCACACCCAGTGTCCAGCACTCACTGGGTGGATTAACCCTTTCCAAGGATGCCTGGGGGTACAGCTCTGTGTCCGGATCCCCCGCTACAGCAGGAGGATGCAGTTTTGCTCCTCTTTGCTCTTTCTGCCACAAAGAACCCACAGATGGGTGGGATGCTGCTGCTCTGGGGGAAGCAGGTAGGGGCTGGGTGGGCTGGTTCCCAGATGGAAAACAGAGCCCTTCCCTTTTTCCGGGTATTTTTTATGTTCCTGGGGTGCAGTGGAGGGAGGGTGGGCAGGCAGGATGGGCAGCACCGGGCAGGCTGAGGTCGGCAGCTCATCACAGTCGTGAGTGTGAAGAGCCCCAGCATCGCCTGTGCAGGGGGACAGGAACTGGGGGGTGGTAGCAGAAAACTGTGACAGGAGCTGGATCCGCTGGGAACCCCTCTGGAGCCCAGGGGTTGCCGATCCCTCCCACAGCTCCCCAGCCAGCACTGCCTTATTAGATTTGGCAAAATATTACGGGGGTGTTTGGAAGGTTAATTAACACAAGGCACTGCAGCCTGGGAATGCGGTGGCGCCAATGGGTGAGTCCTCGGCCAGCTGAGTTCAGGCTGTTGTGCTGAAATAAAACCCTCCCCAGTGTGATGTGCCCAGCACCACCTGGTGCCTTTTCCAGCCAGGATGTCTCCTCCGTGCAGGATTAGACCTGACACCGTCTGGTCCTTCCTGCTGCTTCTCGCAACCCTCAGAGCATCCATGGTGCAATGCTTCCCGGTTATCCCGGCCCTATAGGTACCAGGCACACAGGGGACCCACTTCATCAGTGGGGAAATGGGGGAATGAAGCCGCGAGGGAACTGGCTGCATTGTGCGGGGGAGCTGGGCTGGGGGTCCTGCCGGTACCCGGGCGATGCTGACGCCCACCAGCAAGAAGCCACCTCATCCCCCTGCCTGGATGCTGCATCTCATCCCACATGAGCCCCAGGGGTGACACAAACCCCAAACCAGCTCCTTATGGCACACTTAGGGCAGAGAAAAGTGTTTTTTCCTTCATTATTAACTGCATTTACAGGAAAAACCTGCGCCTGGCAGCTTGGAGGTGCTGGGGTCTCCTTTAGCATCATGGCATAGGAGGTGGAAGATGCTGGGTGCCATCCCCAGCCTGGGGAAGGAGGAACTGAGGGGCAAATAAAGCCGAACTGGAGCTGCGGCACTGGCTGGGGCTACAGTGCTAAGTAGCCATGGCTATTTATCCCCTCCTGCTTCCTTGCCTGCCAGTCGGGGTGCAGCCGCACAGCCGTAACCCGATGCTCCCATTCCTGTCATGTTTTACATGGCCGGGCATGTGGTTATATTTTGTTTTGCCAACCTTTGCTTTCCCCAAAGGAGGGAATGAAAGGGCCAGTGTGCCGCCAATTTATTGTGCCTCCTGAGAGCCCCATGGCTGCCGAAAAAGCAGATGCCTTGTGCTTAATCTGGCCTGTTGCTATGTAAACCTCCTTCCCGCTTTGATGTCCCCTATAAATACTCCATGTGTTTCCAATAAACTGGCATTTTTATCACTGGAGCTGTTAAAGGCAGATCTGTGTCAGATTTGTCCCTGGGCTCGGCCAGGGGTTCGCTGGGGATAACCTCCCTGCCCTCGTAAAGGGGCTCTTTGTATCTGGGACCGGGGGTCTGGGACTGGGAGGGACGCGGGGCCTGCAGCAATGGCACCGCTCCTGGCTCCGGCACAACGCTCCCAGGGCAATGGGATGCTGCCAGGGTGCTGGTCCTGCATCCGCCAGGGCTGAACCCTGGGCCAGGACCACCACGGCCCCCAGGACCCTCAAGGCTCTGCCTTCCCGACCTGGCTCATCCTCGCAGCTTGGCCCCTCCAGAAGTGCCACTCTCCCATGCTGCTTTTTTAATCGCTTCTCACCGTCAAGCAGGAAGCCCCAGCTCCGTGGGGGTGATCTCAGACGTCTCTTTTTTTTCTTCCCAGTCCCTAATTTCATAGCTTAAATGATGCAACAGCCAAAAGGTGTGTGGAAAACGCAACCCAATGTCCTTCCATGAGGAGCAGCCCAGAAGTGAGGACCTCCCTTGTTTTTGTTAATAGAATTTCTCAGAGATGTTGGGCTGAAACCCACCTCACCTGCTCACAAGCACCTCCTTCATCTCCCTGTCGTTCTTCCCTGCCCTTTCGCCAGTATAAATCTCTCTGATTATCATTGTCACCCAAGGACGGAGCACAACCTGCCCTGGGCTCCTGTGTCACGGTCACGGGTCAGTCCCTGTCTCCTGCTGTTGGTGACACTGGTGGCACGCGAGGCTTGGGGGGCCTCAGCCGTGACAGGGGGTCCCTGGGGGAGCTGGTTGTGGCTGGGGCATTGGCCCCACTCCTTTCTGCAGGAGGAGGTGTCCTGGGGTGACTGCAGAGTGGCGAGTAAGTCCCTGCATCCCAGGACATTTGGGGACAAAGTTTGGTGCATTAACAGTCTGTGACAAAGACGCCGGTGTGACAGAGCGGAGATGGATGTGTGGATGTTTCAGAGGGGTGCTGGATATGGGCAGAGTTACTGCGGGTCTGGGTCTTCCCGAAAGCATCACCATACATTGTCACTGTGCAAAATTCACCCTCAGAGACCCTGGTGGGGCAGGGGGTCCATTTTAACACTTGCCAGCCTCAGAGGCTCCTGCAGGGACGGGGTTCGCTCTGTGGCTGCCTGTGGGACAGACAGCAGCTCCGTCTTGTCCCCCCCAGAGCCACAGGGTTGTCCCCCTGCCATTGTGACCTCCCCAGGGGCTTCTGCCCCTTCCTTTTCCAGGAGATGAAGGTCTGGCATGGGCTGGTCGTGCCCCAGCAGCTCCAGTATCTCATCCCGACGCCCCACCATATGCAGAAGGCACCTGAGTGGACCCTCCCCGTCAAAGTCCAGCAGCAGCTGGGTTACCAGCTGTGGAACTGGGCAACCAGCGCCTCTGCCCCTTTGGGAAACTGGGGGAGGGGTTGTTGTGAGGGATGTTTTAATCCCTATTTTGGCCTGAAATGTGGTGTCAGAAGCCTGGCTGATATATGCTGCAAAAAAAGGGGTCGACAGCGCTGGTATTCTTTATTTTGACAGGGCAATGAAAGTGTTATGTAGTCGTGACGCCTCCCTGCTGCTCCACCCCCCTCGGCCTTTATCAACCTGAAAGAGCCCAGGATCCTATTTATAACCTAACCTGAATTGTGCGATGCATGGGGAAGGGGCCACAAAGAGCAGTGATTTATGAACACGGAAAAAAACAATGCAGACCCTCCACGCTCTCCCCCAGTCCGGAGGGGATACCCCTTCACCCAGCCCCAGCACAGCAGGGACAGACCCGGGGGGGCTCGAAATGCCCCTGCTTCGTTCTCACAAGGTGACAACAGCCCCAAAAGTGCTTGCTTTTGGCTTTGAGATGGGAAAACGGAGCTTCCCAGGCATCTGATCCCCCCTCCCAGGCACTACAGCTGCTGTATGGATCGAGCGATCTGCTCTGTCCCGTTGGGGTCTGCAGCCTGCACGGGTGGGTGTTGGTACCCCAGGTCACCTCCTGGTGCTCTTCTGCAACGCTGCTCACCTTGAGATGTCCACAAGCATCCTTCTAAAAATATTTAATAGGTTTTAAATTAATTACTTTGATAAAAAGTGCTTTCTGCTCGCAGGTCAGGAGCACTGACAGATTGCAAAGCCCCTCGTTACAGCCCGGGGGGAAGGGGAGGGATGACAGCAAAGCCTGTCTCTCCAAGGTCAAACCGCTTCCATTCCTCACCCTTGCCTTTCTAATAACGTTGTTAATGAGCGCCGGCATTGGCAGCTCCAGAGGCAAAGGAAACTTGCTGTCCAGCTTGCTTCCATGGCAGGCGTGTGTGGATCCGTGGCAGCACCTCGGGGTGGGGCGGGATTGGGGCAGGTGGTGCCTCCCTGGCCCTGTTTGAATGCCTGGTACCCACCATCACCAATGTCAATTAATCTTTTCGGTATCTTTTGGCAGCTGTGAGCAATTTGCAGGAGAGTGTCCGGGCTGTCCCTTGCTGTGCTGGCTGTTCGGGGGTTCCCCTGCCGCCAGCCCTCCCGTACCCCAGTGCTCTGTTCACATTTCCCCTTTTTTCGGAGAGAAACCAGGGAGCAGCCAGGGCAGGGGTGGTGACGCCGGTGCCATCGACGGGCCTCTTGCCCCTTGCATGTGTATCAGGTTATTGCTGATGACATCTGAATTTGGCATTTGGAATACCTCCCTTCTGAGTTGTGACACATTGATGGTTGAAGCAACCCAGCAGGGTTTGACTTTCCCTGCCTAATTATTGCCAGATTGCTCAACCCCAGCCCCTTGCTCCCCAGGGACGCAGCTGCACATGTCGGGAACTGGGCTGCCCAAATGTCTCGCCTTCGGAAAACTCACCCTTGTCCCAGCGCCGCTGCGACCAGGCTCTGCTGACAAAGATCCAGCACCAGAATTAGTTTATTATCAATTTCCAGTGCAAAAGCATCTGGAAGTTGAGCTGGGCGGCACTAAGTGTTTCATTAAGGATGCCCTACCTGCTGGTGCAGATCTCCTCCATCTCCCCATCTCTGGACCATCAGCCGGGGGTTGATGTGCTGGGTACCAGCGGTGTTGGTCCATGAGCTCCTTGCTCCCGGCACAGCCCCAGCGCTGCAGTTTCTCGCTGAAGAGCTTAAGGAGGGTGTTTCTTCTATCTTAACTAATTTATTCTTGTATACATCGAGGTCAGCCAGGGTGCAGGGCACTGCAACCAGAGTGAGAAAAGCTCTTGACAACGGAGATCTTGCTCTGCTTTCTGTCAAGCGTCAGCCCCGCTGCCATCAGCATTTCCCTTTGGTGTCAGAGCCGAGTCGCCGGCCAGGGACACGGCACCTCCCTGCCGCTGGTGTGGATTCACTGCGGAATGATGCCGGGGACTGGCTGCCTGCGTGTGCTATGGCCACATCACGGTGCGGTTTGGCCCTGCCCGTGCGAGCGGAGCCCGGGGAGCAGGCAGGACACGGCTCTGTGCGCCCAGCCGGTGCCACCGCCGGTGGAGGTGCTGGCTCCTGGCTGCGGTGAGCCGTGGCAGCGGCAGGACTGCCCGGAGCAGGGGGGGAGAATAATAGTAAAGAGATTTTTACAAGGCAGCTGCTTGCAGAGGCTTGTTGTGAGAAAAGCAGATCCAGGTGCTGCACTTAACCAAGCATGAAAAATAGCAGAGGGGAAGGGCTGCGGGGAAGGGGGAGAGCTGCAGCGTGCGCTGCAATCACCCGGCTTTTACTGTTCAGGGGAGACTGAGAAGCTCATCTTGTGCCCCCCAATATTGGGGACAGAAGGAGTCAAAGTGGCCGGAGAAGCATGTGGATGGATGGGAGACCCTAGGGGTGCGAGGAAGCAATGGAGCCCCCGGTGCACGGCTACTCCGTGCCCATGAAGCTGCCCTGGCATGTTCCTCCCTCCCAGTTTGCGCACTCGTATGAACCGGCTTTTGTCCGCACTCGCCCATATGTCCCTGTGGAGGGAAGAGACGCTTGAGGTCTCACATCTGCCTTCTGAAAGCGGCTGGGTTCCCGCTGCAGGGAGCAGGCGCACGACTCCTCCTCCCTCCGACCCCTGTGGTTTGAGGAGCTGGTGTCAAACTGTATGGGATGGTAAGTGCCACCGTCCCAGGTGTCAGACCAATGATCACCTCCTTAGCCCTCTTCTGCCTCCACCACAGACTTAACTCAGAGGAAAAGCTTCATCTTGCTGGATTCATGAGCAAGAAGGACCAAATATGCATTTGCATAAGCATGGAAATAGTCGTACAATTGGTGCTTTGTCCTAAATTCAAGCAACATCTGTATTGGCACAAATCCACCCTAGAACCATGGCTTGCTTCTTCCAAAACTGAATCAATTTAGAGGCTCAGAGCTGTAGAATCTTCAGAGTTAGGACTTTCTTCATCAAAATACTGTTCTTTGCTGGTTTCTGGAGGTCACTAGGCATGTCTGTGCTGTGTTTGAAGTCCTGCTACCTAGCCAAAAGTCTTGCAGAAAGTCAAGGGGTTCCTCAATGGAGACATTCAAAATGTCTCTAACAACGCCCGCCCAGAGTTCATGTTTCATTGCGCGTTGATTTATTGTCCCATGAGTTAATTATTGACCTTAGCTTTGCCTTGGTCAATATTTACCTCCCCAGGTCAATAAATCTTGACGTTCACCTCAACAGAAGTCGATATCTCCTTAGTGTTATCTATTCCTTCTGTTGCTAATTTTGCTGAAAGCTTTTATTTATTCTTAAAAAGTGTGCTTGCTTGGCGCAAGGCCCACTTGGAGAAGAGCAACCTTGGTGTATCCATTATGGACAAAGGCCTTTGCTTCTCTCTGATGGCCCACATGGGACTTCATGGATGCAGACCATGGGTGGCATCACTCCAGCCAAGACAGGACACTGTTTTCTTCCATCTGAGTGATGAGATCTGGCCAATTTTCAATCATCAGCAACACTGGATTTTCTGATGGAGATGACTGCTTTGCTGTTGAGAAGACCACGTGTTCCTACCATCCAGGTTTGGAGCTGGTCAAATATTGGGGCAAGGGGAAGAAGAATCACAGCTTATCCTCAAATATTTATGGAAAGAGCTCTTGAGGATGTCATCCCTGGTCCTTGAGTTTCACAGACAGCTTGTGGGTGCCGTTCTCATGATTGCACTCCTAATGGAGGACACCCGTCTGTGATAGGGATGGTCAAGGGAGTCATGATTTTAAAGATGCTGTTTCCATGGTCTGAATAAGCCTTTCCTCTGAGTACAGCAGCACTGGGGCTCTGAATTGTTCCCCACTCCTGCCTGTGAAGGCAGGAATACGCCATCGTGCCCTTGGCCTTGGCCACTGCAGAGGTCCAGGGGTCCTCCCAGGTGATGCCTCTGGCCCGAGAGCTTGCCCTTCCCTTCTTTCCATTAAATGGAACTAGATTAGTTGAGGCCCTCTTGGTGGCCAATTCTCCATATCTCATCAAGTGCACCCAGGTCCTTG
>VXBO01008481.1:15766-41694 GCA_013400135.1 Rhinoptilus africanus | reverse complement strand
AACCCAACACAGTCTATGATCCTGTGCCATTAACACACAGTCCAAACCCAACACTCCAACCTTGCACAGTGTGACCAAGGTTTCTACTGCTAGGGAAAAATAAGGAAAGGGGGGGAGACCCTGCCAGCATCCTGCGTGCTCTGCTCATGTCAGCTCATCCCAGCTGATGCCCTATTCCTGCCTTCACCTTGCTGCTGCTGCTGCCATCAGCAGATGCCGGCATGCTACTGGCAGAGGGGAAAGACACCCTGGGAGGCTTCTGGGCAGTCCCTCACCTGGGAACAAAAATTGTAACCTTTGGAACAGCAAACTCAAAACATCATCAGCAGAAATGGGCCATGCAATCCCGGGATGAGTCAGCTGAGCTGGTCTGGTAGGAACCAAAAAGCAACCCAGTCCACCCACACTCCCTCAGTACTCAGTAATGGAGCGAGCTGACTCATCCCATGGCCACACAACTGCTGGACCTGACACGAGGAGGGAGGTAGCTCGGTCCGGGGGCGTGGGGGCACAGACCTTTCCCCGGCACCCACCAGACGACACAGGACATGAAGCTGCACCCTGAGGAGCTGTTGGGGGACACCACGCCACCCCTTGCAAAGCATCCTAGGATCCTGCTGGAGCCTGGACATCATGAGGAAAGGCAGCATAACTACTGCATATCCAGGACAACTGGATAATGAAGCACATTAAAAAAAAACCCAAAGAAATATTTAAGGGGTTTAGCCAAGGGTGTTTTTGCCAAACATCCAAGATCAAGGATGCACTGGATTTGTACCACAATTCAACACCCTCCCCCGAAGAGGCTGTAAGGCAACACCTTCTGCAAACAACCCCCCTGAGGTCTGCCCAGCTGTGCTGCGACACGGGGGCAGCAGAGGGGGAAGCCAGTGAGCAGAGCAGCGTGGGGGAAGGATGTCCAGTACCGCAGCCACACTTCACAGCAGCAAAGCCCCAGGAATCTCCAACCCCACAACGTCAACGCGGTAAGAAAAATAACTCACAGCAAGTGCTCTGCACAGCCACTGCTGGGAAAACAACCAACAGGCAGGAAATACAACTTTCACTTAAAAGAGAAAGCAATTTGGAAATTTAAACTTCTGCACCAGTTACCAGCCACCATGGGAGAGGAGATGGTGGGGCACAAGGCACTGTGGTCAACAATTCTTCACATCAAAGATCTAAAAACCAGCATCATAAGGGTGTCTGACAGAACAGGCTATTTAGTACATCTCCCGCGTGTACTACTGCTGTGCATCAACGTGTACACACACAGGCTGTCTTAAGCTAAAACACCAAGGAGCCCCCAAAGCCTTAATGCACCCAAAAGAGGGCAAAAAAGCTTGAAATACACCACAGAGAGGTTTGTTCATCACATTTCTGTGAACTTTATCTCAGCCACAATGTGCACCTCTGCACGAGCACAGACACCACCAGCACGGTCACACCCCAGCCGCGCTCCTCAGCACACGGGGCAGGGCACAGCAGCACGTTACCTGCGGGGTCGAGCAGCTTCACCGTCCCAGGCAGCAACTGGCAGTGGCCAGGAAGCCTCTGCCAGCTCCTCTGGCAGGTCCACGAGCTGCGTCACAGCCTCACAAACGCTGACGAGCCCCAGTCGACATGTCTGCTTTGCCCTGGGCAGGACTGCAGGACCTCTCACCGCCCGATGCTTGCAAAAGCAATAGGTGGGAGTCACAGGGAGCATCATGACGGTGCAAGAGCAGACCCAAGCTCCCCGCTTCCTTCTCAGGTCCAAGTCCCCCAACCTCAGACGTCGCAGAACTGCAGATGAACTAACTGGGGCAGAGACCAGTCCTTCGGCCACGGGCCCCAGGGAATTGCCTTGGACGTCATCACCACCGGGCTGCCGGAGGCAGGCAGAGCTCAGTGGTGCAGCTCAGCATTATGCAATCCCCAAATGATTAAAATTAGGATAAGCCCCCTCCTACGGGCCTGGAGGCAAAACTCAAGGTGCTGCTTTCCCTTCCAGGAGGGGCTCAAGAAGGTGTCTCAGGCTGCTCCTCTGTTGCAGTTATTCCAGGCCCTAGCAGCTCCCCTCACAAAGGGCTGCTCACCATCTGTATGATGGGCTGCCCCTGCTTTGGAGGCACAGGAGCGGCTTCCCAGAGGCAACACCTCGTCAGGAAATGAGGGAAAACAAGAAAAAGAAGGAAAAAAGGAAGACTGCATCTTACTCAATCCTGTCGCTGTGCTGGATGCCTCTGCATTGGTCCCAGTTCACTGGCAGCAGCTCTCTGTCCTCTAAACCAACTCTTTTGTCACACCATGGTCACATCTGCTGTCAGACCCCCAAACCCCCCTCAGCCTCCACTTCCAGTAGAAGGAGCAAGCACCTCAGTGAGCCCCCGAACTGCTACCCACCAGTGTGACAGCTGCTGCCTGGGGCACGCAGGGAAAGCCTCTCCCTCCCAAAACCCCAAAACAAATTCTGGAAAAAGAAGTCACAACCCCAACAAAGTCAGGAGCCCTCATCGTTCTCTTCTGAGTCTTCCTAAAGCTCCTGGAGTCTGACGACAGCAACCCTTTGCCAACACATAAAAAGGAAAAACTGAACCTGGGTAGACACAGTTTAAAAGCAAAAGTTGATGGGTTTCCCCAGTGCAATGTGGCCTCCTGTGGCTCATCTCCACTGGTCCCACGACAGCTCTGCCCTCTGGTCGGGTCCCCATGGGACAGCCGGTGCAGCAGTTTCGGGATACTCGGCAAATCCCTGGGGTTTCTTTTCATGAGCTGCTGCAGAGCACGGACAGAGGACGGCCACACAGCATGGGCAACCAGCACCCATGACGGCCACGGGCCACCTCATGTTGCTCTGCAGTATTCAAGCTGCAAGAAACAACCTGGTACTTTTTCATTCTAATATCACCAGGTTGTGCCCAAGCTGGGTGATGTTTCCAACTCAGTTGTGTCTTTCCAGCCACTCATTTTCCAAACAAAGCCAAGTTTTCCCTCCATCTGCAGTGAAACACGTGCTCCTCTCTGCTACGGGGGCCATGGCAGGACTAGGCACCACAGTGGTATGCTGCAAGCCATGACCTGGGCCTCCTCGCTGGCTCCACCAAGAGATTTGGCCACAAACAGAGTGGAATGGGGCTGTAGAGGTCAAGGATTGTTTTTTCCCTTGGCGCTTGCAGCAGAGTGTCCCACCAGCCGCTGCTGTGAACCATCTCCCTGCCTGACTGGTCCAGTTTTGGAGATGCTGCACGTAGCCATGGGGTGACCAGGCAGGAACGCCACTGAGCAGGGCCATCCTCCTGGTGCCCACACCAGCAGGTTAAAGCAGGAATGATGCACCAGGAAGGGTCCTCTCAACCTGCAGGAGGGACAGTCACCGAGCCAGCGTGACCCACATCCACCCCAACACACTGACAAAGGCTTGGGATCTCTCCTGCCACCCTCAGGGATGCAGAGCAGGCACTCCACAACACTTTTGGGAAGAAAAAAATAAAAATCAGGTAACATCCTTACACACATCTAGGAAAACAGCTTTAAAAGGTCACTCTGCATCTAGCACACAGAGCAGGAAAAATTTAAAACAAGCAGTGAAGGTGGGAAATACCAGAGGACATCAAATAGGCCACGTTTTCACTGTACACATCTGCTGGCAGCCCAGTATTGGCTAAGATACACGGAGATGTGAGCTGCGATCAGAGCAGCCAGACCTGTGAAAGCCTCACGGATGAATGCACTTGTAACAGCACGAGAAGCCCCACAGGGCTCAGGAATAAGATTAACCGGTAATAGGGCAGCTCTGGCAATTTGAACAGCATTCACATTACAGTCACTTCGTCAGCCTAGAGGACTGGAGTGGGGGTGTCTGCACCAAGTGGCACTGGTGGGGCTGATCTGCTGCATCAGGTACCACTGCTTGGAAGATTTCATCATGACCCAAATCTCCCCGAATCACCTTGAGAAGCGGTCAGCGAGTTCAGCCCTGGAGCAGGAGAAGGGTAAGGGCTCTTCTGGCCTTGGACTTTATCCTGGCATCCCAAGAGCCCAGCCTGACAAGCAGAAAGAGATGCTGAGAAGTAAGACCTTTTCAAAGCACCAAGATGCAAATAAAGGTAGGTAACATGAAAATTAAAAAGTTTAAAATAAATAAAACAAAGATGCAAACCATCCTCCTCATCAACAGACAGGCTTTGTGCAGAACTCCAGCTCCAGGAACTAAGCTCTACAAGTCCAGGCTTAACATACCTTCTCCCAGGCCTGAGGATGTCCCAGCTGCCCTCGACCCCCTCTCTCAGGTGAGCTGCATCCCACGGCTGAACTCTGCCTGATCTGCAGATGTGTCTTTATCTGCCTACTATTTGCAGAGGAACAGAAGGGGAGATTATACCATATTAAGGCACCCCAGGCAATAGCTTCAAGTCTTTGATTTACTCTTTCACAGGTCACTGTCTCTGTAAATGTATATCAAAGGCAATTTCCAGCACAGTCAACAGCTGCACTGGTGGTTGAGCATGAAAAATGAACAAGGCTCTCCTCCCAAATTACTCCCACCTCGCAGAGAAGGCTGCAAGGACAGAAAGCAGGGGAGAGAAAGGAAGAAAAGATCAGGGCAAGCAAGGGCAGGCAGCAGAAAGCAACTTAAAAGTCAATTCAGCAAAAATAGGAGGGGGCAGTGGGAGTTGGACCAGTGCGGCCCTCCCGCTGCCCCAGCTCTGCCCAGGGAGCAGCGCAGGCAGCATCAGGCTCAGCCACGCACCAGGGGGCTTTCAAAAGGCCTTTCATAAAAAAAGCTATCCAAAATGACAGTCAGCAACCCTGAAACTCAAGAAAATGGGGCAAGGAGGGATTTTGGAGGATGGGAAGAAAAGAAATCAAAGGCAGAAGCGACCTGCCAGAACTGGGCTCTTCGCAGCAGCCCTGCATCGCCACATTTCAATTCCTACGCAGTTTATTTCACGCTGCACAGACCCCAGCTGATGTGACCTGAGTACACACAGCGTGGAGAGCAACCTGTCTTCCCTGGCACACAAGAATGTGGCATTACAGAGAAAGACAGGGAGAAAGCAGAGGAGCAACACAGCCCTTTGCCACCCCAGCTCCCCTCCAAAGGCTCCAACCGCACCAGCTACTCCAAAGGGTAAAGCCTCGGGGGCAGCATTAGAGCTGTGTAGGAGATCAATAGCAAATGCACAGAGTCTGAGCGTGCTCCCTTAGCAGCTTGCTGGATTAAAGATTTAATGCAATGTGTCCCTCTGGAAGAAATTACACAGGCTATTAAGAAAGATGCGCCTCTCATCTGATGAAATCCAGCAATCATTGCAGCAATCCGTGCAAACTAAATAGGCTCTGTAGAGCAAAGGGAAAGCTGCAGTTGCTCTCTCGAGTCCTTTCTGGATAGAGGAACCAATGAGTAAAGCAGCAGCTCTATTAGCAGTAAAGCAAATGTGCAGACACAGCCATACAGTGCCTGCAGAGAGCGAGACGGTCCCTGCTTCCAAGGGAAGAAGGAAAACAACACTGGGCAGCAATCGCTTGCTGTTTCCCCCCTGGCATCCAGAGGCTGCTGGAGCAGGGCAGATACCCCAGGGCTGGGAGCAGCAGGAGACCTTTGACACCTCACAGGGACTTGCTTTCCCAAAAAGAGCGAGGGACATACCAGTCGTCCCCAAGGTGGCAGAACCTTGGCACTGTGGGAATCCGAAGTATTAGCTAGTGCTTCTCCTGATCCACAAGCAGGAATTCCCCCCAGCTCCCTCACACAGGGTCAAACCCTGCGGAGGAGCACAGGCTGTCACAGCAGCAGGAACACCATACGCTAAAGCATCTTATTATTTTGGGGGGATAACTACAGTTTAATACATTCAGGGTGTGGCAAGTGCCTCTTTCTAAGCTGCCATGTTGTGCTGCTGAGAGCAGTGCTGGCGACACCAAATTCAGCTCCGACATCCCCTCAGTGTTCAGCAGCTTCACCACAACGGAGCCTGATCAGTAAAACATCAGACTTGACCAAAGGAAACATGCAGGGAAAGAGCTCACACAGCAGAGCTCAGATTAGCATCCACAGCGCCCATTTGTACAGCAAAACCTTCCATGCAGCAAGATGCACCTGGAGATAATACTGCCAGGGAAGCTGAGCTGAGACCCCTGAACTCATTCACACAGGTGCCGTGCTGCTCTCTGGACCCACAGCTGCCAATTCCAACTCCTTTCCGAGGGAACTCGTTGGTTTGGATGGTGTGCCAGGCTCCATGCTGCAGAGATCCGGGTGCTTTCACAAACACGCAGGGCAGGCAACCAGCTCATCTCCGCAGCACTCCCCCAGCCCCCCCCAGCATGCGTGGACACAGGAGGGGTAGCGCCCCCGCTGCACTGAACCGCTTTGGTGGGGTTTGCTTCCCACACACTGCATGCACCTCGAATAAAGCTACTTGAAGCAACTCATCCCAAGACTTGCCTGCCGTGGGGCTTTGCTCTCCAGAAAGGTCATTCCAACAGTCTCAGCCCGGCTCTAGGAACCTCTGGTGCAGCCAAGCGCTACTCCGCGGTGTCAGGCCCCTTGGTCTGCCACAGCGCTGGGCTCAATTCCACCAGCACAGCCCAGCAGCCCAGTATGAGCATTGTAAGGTACACCCAACTGCACATTACATCAGAAAATCACAACAGTCCCGTGTGCTGACGTTACGACAACGCTGTTGCAGCAGCACGGCCCTGCTTCATGGACTGCCCTTCATTCAGTTCTCCCCTGCTGCCCCGCTCCACATCTTCCCAGCTCCCCGCGGCAGGGTGAAGCTGAGCTGCTCACCTACTCTCACCTACCCCCCAACTCTTTCTCACCCCCTTCAAACCCCTCACGGCTCAGGAGCTTGTGTAGAAGCCCCTGCAGAACCCAGATGAAGGTGGACTTACAGAAGGAAATAAAAGCTAAAATTCATAGTTGCTCTGATCAAAGAGTGTCCACAGATTTCCAGACTCCAATGGTGAGAAAGGTTGGGAAACAGAGATGGCTCCAGACAGCGTGAGAAGACGACTTGGTTTGAAACACCAGCTCTTGCAGTGCGTGCAGGAGACATGGGCAGGCGCATGGCACTGCACTGGAGCTGGAGCGAGGTGACAGCAGCTGCTTAACCAGCATCCCCCTGGTCTCTCCGCCTGGCACCCGCAAAGCTCACACAGGGAGCTGCTGCAGGCAGAGCACTCCTTTGCTCCTGGGGTTTTTCTGCGATAGGCATCAGCTGCAGCTCCAGCAGGGAACCATCCTCTCCAAAGCCACGCTGCCCGCCCCACCGCATGGTGTTCTGCCCACACACCCGTGAAAATGGCCCATTTTGGGGGGTAGCTCCAGCAGCCGGGTGACCGCAGCCCCGCGAGCCAGCGGCTGCACGCTGCCGCTCTGCCCACGGCGTTCAGCTGGAACCCTGGGTGTCCCGGCAGCTCCCTTCAGACGGGCAGCAAGCACACAGACAGACCCCACGGCTCAGCTGGTAAGCAGCTATTTGCAGGTTATTAATGAAATCATTTACTGTTTATTGCAATGATTCTGCTAAAACACATGCAAAAAAGCATTACAGTCACTATGAGCAAACCTGCCAGTTCACAGCGTGTCAGGGAAACAAAAGGCATGGGCATTGCCTTCCAAAAAGCGGGTTTACAGGTCCCCGTCGGTGGCCCAGGCTCCTCTTGGCACAACTGCACCTGTCACAGGTACGAAGGTGCCCAGGACAAATGCTGCCAAAACCCCTTATGAAGAGGAACATGCAGCAGCAAAACCCCTCTCCCGAGGAACACGCGTTCACTCCAGGCGCTTCCTGGTGGAGCTGCAGCGGGTCCAGCAAGGCTGTGAGCTGCACCTCCATCTTCCCACAACGGCAGCAAGGGGCAAAGCATCTGAGTAAACCTGCAGGGATGCAGCTTGGGTCCAAAACATAAACTGCGCTGTTTGACAGACCCGCGCTGCTGCTGCCAACAGCCTCTTAACCATGTTTCCTCCCAAAACAGCACAGGGAAAGCAGAGGAACACATAAAGGATAAAAACTGCCAACCTACCCTTACTTTGTTGTTAAACAGGGAATCCGCTTTCACCGGTACATCAAGAGCCTGTGGAGATCAAGGAAATATACTCCTTTATACACTCTCCAGGGCACTTAGCTATTTGCAACCTGAAAAATAGCTGCTGTCACTGCACGTGAGGAATTACCCTGAGCACAGCAGCGTGGCTTTAAAGGAACAAGAACTACCCAAACTGCAGCTTGTTGCACACTCCCTCCAAAGCGGCCCCAGATAGGCCAGCAAAAGGAAAGGAAATAATAATTATAAATTTCGTACTTTTCACTGTGGGATAGTTATTCTATCAGGGAACAGATCCCCTCAAATCTCACTGCTTTTTTTGGAGCCCACCCAATCCATTCCAATTCACCTTGTCCTTCTGCCTCTCTACCCGAGATGACTATCCTCTACCCAAGGACAGCCTTCTACTTCTAAAACACATGAGCAGGATGCGGGCACGGCTGCAGGGAGGGCCAGCAGCATCCCACCCCTGGGGAGCAAGGGTCCCCAAACCCCAGCACTGTCACCAGATCTCCTGCTGATAGCCCTTCTCCGGGGGACTCCAGAGATCCCTGGGGCCAAGCCCCTCTGTGCAAGCCCTGCCCGAGGCGGAGGTGCCCACCCCGAGCAGGGAGGCTGAGCAACGGTGCAGCTGCCATGGGACCTCAGGGACATCAGTCACGAGGACTTCCAGGGAGGCACAACAGCAGCACAAGCTGNCAAGAGCCTCTGTGCATACCACTCCTTGGCACAAACTGTCTTATTGCACTGAAGGAACCGTTTCAGACACAACATGCTGTTAATTTCAGAGAGTTAGAAGAGGCCTAGCTACGAAATAAAATTACTGAACAGAAAGCTGGTTCAGTTTTACCTCAAACCAGGACAGCAGAAAACGTATCACTGAAGACCATGAGGCCAGAACTTTGTTTCCTGCTTAAACAGAGTGAAAGCAAGCAGAGGACCAGAGCAACACACAGAAACGCATCCTGATGAACCCCGATGTGCAGCCGGGCCGCAGATGTGCCCAGCCCAGGGCGAGCGCTGCCGCAGGGCTCCCCGGGAAGGGCCCTGCAGGGACACAGTTGCCTGCAGAGTCAGGAGCAGAGATTACCCTCCTTCCCCACACTCACTGAATAATTAATCCTCCAGAAATTAGTCAAGTCTTTAACTAAACCAGCTCAGCAAATGGAATGAGGAATTTCTAGGTCAGAACTATGAAGGCTGAGGGGAAAAAAAATAAGGAAGAAAAAAGAGCCTTATGGCTCTGTCTCCTGTTCATTTGCAAGGGATTAGCACTCTGCTCTGCCATGCTCAGGCAGAGTCGGCACCTCCAAAGCAAGAGCCTGGATAAGAATCACACCGTGCTGTCCTGACAAGGGCTGACACCACAGCCGTCTTCCAACATCACCGAAGAGCACGTTTTCGTGCAAAGCATCTCTCTCCATCTCACACAGTTCATTTTCCAAAGCAGAGAGGAAAGCACATTATGATAGTTATACTTATGTCCCTGCCGCTTCAATGCCTTTGATGTCTTAACCGTCATCTTCTGTAGAGGTTTTTTCCCCCCCCCTTCCCAAATCTGTAACCCAGGGATGAAGCGCGCAGGAAAAGCCCCAAGAGCATCACATTTCACAGCACCAAGGAGCAAGAGCAGCCCCCTGCAAAGCCCCTCTCAGCCCACTCGTGCAGCACCGTCTCACCCCCCGGCAGCACGGGGGCAGGCAGCTTTCCAGCCGCGGTGCCCTGCCAAGAGACAGCAGCAGCTATCGCAGTGTGCCAGGGGACAGCTGCTCCCTTTGGTAAAAGCTGTATCTATTGCTCGAAAAGCATGAGGTCCATCCTCCCCGGGAGACAACCCTTGTGAAAATGAGTAAGTAATTATTTGCTTAAGCAGATGGATCTTCCCAGAGATTGCTGTAGGTATTCTGGCCACCCAAAAAGATGTGGGAAGAGCATATGGAGCTGTGGGGCCAGGAGGGTGCCGGGGGTGAGGGCAGGGTGGGAGGTGGAGCAGCGCGGGTCAGGGGTACAGGGGCGAGCAGCGGTGCCGCGCTGCCCTCTCGTGCCCCTCGGCCCGGCAGGAGCCCCCCCCACGCACCGCGGGGACCCAGCCCCCGTCTCCTGCCTGTTCCCCGATGTGCTGCCCCCTCCTCTCTGCCCCCCATCTGGGAAGCGGGGGCGTTGCGTGTGGGATCAGAGACAGGGTCAGTGCTTGTAGTTTCTCATCTCTGGGTGAAAGAGTTCAGGAAGAAATTCCATTGTGGGAGCATGGAAGAGGGGACAGAGGACTCTAGTGACGGCTGCTGGACACCCCCTGCTGTCCCCACGCAGCAGGGATGTGAAGGAAGGAAGTGCAGAAGGACCAGACTCCTGCCAGGACCCCATAGAAACCTATTCTCCCCTTTCTCACACGTGTTGAAACAGCCCTGACCACCATTACTACTACCCTCTGGGCAACAGGTCCAGCCCCAAGGTGGTCACAAGCAGCCCCAAGGAAGGAGAGTGGCAGGAACCAGGCAAGGGAACCAGCCCGTGCTGCACCCACCTCCCATCACTGCTTTGTCTGACCTCTTCTTGCACCAGTAACAAGGACCACATCCTGCAGAAACAGCCTGCTCAGAAGCTCCCCCTAACATCACACCATCGTATTTCTTCCTTCAGTTGAACATGCTGGGCACCCTGTCGTCCACACTTGCATTAGGAGAATGGACCATGAGCAGTTACCACATCCACCAACAAGCTCCCATCCCAGCTCCAGCACCCCCAGCTCGTCCCTTCACTACTCACAGGTTGTTTTTCCAACTTCTCCTTCTGCACTTTAAGACAGACATGGACAAATGGAGCCCAGAGGAGGGCAGGGAGTTAAGGTGCAGGGCGCAGAGGATCAGTCCCTCCACCTGGCAGACTACACACTCCCCAAGGGCTCCATCCCTCTGTCCCATGGCAAGAGCACTGAAGTGGGAATATCCAGCACCCCCTTCTCTCATCCGTGTGGCAGAAGTGCACATGGCAAAGGCTGAGGGTGGCACATCTCCATCCAACCAGGATCACATTCCCTTTGGATGAATCCTCCTTTCCCCTCTGAGAAGGCGGACACCCAGGAGACAGGTCCCTGCGGGAGCAAAGGGACCATTGGGGACAGACAGGCAGCAGGACCGGACTCAGCACAACAGCTCTGTGCCACAAGGGCACTGCCTGGCTCCTGGGGGTGCTGGGGGTCCGGAGCACCCCGAGGTAGCAGCAAGGCAGTGGGGGGCACAGCAAGCACACCCTGCCTGTCCCCCCCAGGAGAGGTGGAGGCAGCCGCACACAATCCCGGCATTGAGAGGCTGCTCGCCCCAGCCCATCTGCAGCTCCGTCAGCCTGTGGCAGACAAAGCCAACGTCAGGCGATGGCGAGCCCTGCCAAGGTGGGGGAGACAAACTGGCCTTTGTATATGCAAAGGCAAAGTTAGCTTTGGGGAGGAGACTAGATAGCTCATCAACTGGAGCCTGTGCTTTGGCTGCTTTTCACTCAGAGGTTTCTACGCCATGTGCAGATGACAGCAGAAGTCTCCAACGCTCCCTTTTCCCTTGCCTGCCCCACACATGAGACCAGCTAGGGGTCCCACCCTTCCTTGTAGAAGGGCCTTCATCCCACAGTGCCAGTGCACAAACACACACTCATAGCAACCAGAAGACTGTGCCAAGTGGGGTTGGATCCATCCCAGATTAAATCTATTTATTACCCATGTTTTTATTTTGTCCCCAAGCTGGGGGCTCAAAAGTGTGCCTCCCAGCAGTAAACCAAGTGGGATCTGCACTTCTGCCCTTGGACCTGGCCCATCCTGTCCCTTCCCAGTGCTTGAACTTCACATCCGTACCAGCAATGATTTCCATATGCAGAAAAACAAACCCCCCGGGATAACAGGTTTTCTCCCATTTCCTCACATCCACAGCTCTGGGACGAGAGCAGCCCTCCTGCCTGCAGCGCCCGCCTACCCTCAGTCGTGCCCATGGCACAGACCAGCACGTGCACTGTGTTTACCCCTGTGCCTGTGCAATCCCTCTCAAGTCATCTCAGCACAGATCCTACAGGTGGGAAGCATTTAGCCGTGGCTGCTTGGCATCTGCGCAGCTAGGACAGCCCAGCCCAGTACACGCTTCCCACGGGAACCTCCCTGAAAAGGCAAATCCTCCCTGCAACTTAATGGGAAAAACAAGACCAGATATAAAGTGAATCAGAAAGACATTTTTTTCTTTACACAGCACTCACTCTTGAAAGCTGACATAATGGACTGAGATTAAATATACGTATTTTACCACTGCTGCAGCAAAACCATCAGGTTTGACAGTACATACTGGTGCAAACCCTATCATTCACACCCTCCTTAGTCACAGCTAATTCACGTTGTATTACTCCAATTAAAAAATAAAACACTTGCCCAGCAGTCCCCACTGCTCCCACACCAAGGGGCGAGTGTGTGCCCAGCTGTGGTACCAGTAGGTGTTTGTCAGGCGGTATGACAACAGTGAAACGCAGGGAAAGGCTGCAGCCCTCAGTCATGGCATTTACTGCTCACCCATGCCTCTCCCCGCAGGCAGAGGTTTGCTTTGCAATATGAAAATGGAACAAAGGCACCATGCATGCCAAATGGAGGGCCAGGCCTCGCCTCAGCTTCCCCCAACACCAGCATGCCTCTTCCCTTACCATCAGCGAGCGAAAGACAGGGAGCATGGCACAGCCCCGACTCACCCTTTGACAAGGTCCATCCCGCCCCTCGCCTCAGCGTCCACAGCAGCTCCTTCCGGGCTCCTGGCAGCCAAGAGATCGTGTGCCGCGATGCAGACCTCCAGGCTCCACCATCTCTAGCCACCCTGCACCACTGGAGGGAGAGAGAGATGGAGACCCTGCCTGTTAGTGAGACGGAGCGGACGGAGCCCAGCGCAGCGCCAGCACGTAACGCAGAGGTGATCGAGGCCCTGAGCCCTGCAGAGAACCACCTGCCCAGGGGAGAGACAGTTCCCACCCAAATAAGGCCAAGAGCCACAGAGACATCTGGTCCAGCACAATCCCATCCAGTGGCTTTGGCTCATCCCATCCCTCAGGCCTGAGCAATGAGCTCATTTTAAGGGATCTGAGCAGCCATGAGCCTGGGCACACTGGTGTAGGAGCACACTCATGGTGAGGATGCAAACCTTCCTGTGTTCGCTTGGTACCTCTGACGTTAAACTGGAATGTGCTGTTGTCTTTCTAGATTATTATCAGTCACTGGATTGATAATGGATTACATTAGCTAATGGATTACATTAATTTCTTATTTGGCAGCAAAAAGTAGACAGGTGAGCAAGAACCATGGCCTTTTACTTTCATATATCCTTCCTCCCCTCTATTTGGCACTAGCAGCCAAAATATACTACTGCTTCCTCCTGACCTCAGTAAATATGCATGGCTTGGCAAGAACACCCAGTGCATTTACTCGCTGCCACGCTGACAGTCATTTATTATTATGTGGATGTATTCTCACTACCTGCAACCCAGTACGGTAAGAGAGAGGAGATGCCGCATTCAGAAGCTAAAGCAGAAGTACGAATTACTGGGGAAAAAGAAACCCTCCACCAGGAGTGGGGAACTGTGTGGATCAGTCACCCGAGGCGGGGGGTGGGGGGTGGGGAAGGAATCCAAGGAGGACAGGGAAGTGCAAAAAGCTATCAGGAGAAAAAGCTTTAGCAGAAAGTCTTCCTCCTTTAGGGATAATAGAGAAAGACTCCCCCACTAAAAAGAGGCATCTCTGTGCTTTTTCTGCCATATCACAACGCTGCTCCATTTTCATCTGTTTCAACTCAGAGCACCTCTGCTTTTAGCCTCCAAACCCTAATGTGCATCTCACTAAGCTGCCTGTTGCAGGTTTGCCCTGTGATAGACAGAAAAAGGTGGCTGACAGTCTTCAGCATCGCTGAAATTCAGACAGATATCTGCCTGGATTCAGTCTCCACTGTATAACTGCTGTCTGCTTCAGCATTCGTATTCAAGGCAAATTTGTTAGGAGAAAACACACAACAAAGAACGTTATTTGCAGATCATTATTTTGCTTCACTAGAGCTGGACACTGATACAAAAGAAATATTTGAACCGCATCCTCAGTCACACCTAAGCAGGAAACCTGCTCTCACCGAGCCAGTATCTGTATTAATACATATGGCCAAGGGAACTGCTTTCCCTTGCTACTGTTCCAGCTGCTAAAGCAGCAGAAAGCATCTGGCCAAAAATTATTTACCCTCAGAAAATCCTGCAAAATCCAGGACAATTGTCAGGTGGAAGACTGGAAACCCCAGTTTCAGCTAGAAATATTTTCCTGCTTGTAAATTGGAGGCTGCAACCCTGGCCAAGCAGTTAAGGCTGTAATCACTGTGTCTGACACGGAGAAAGATGCCAGGGAAATTTTATTTATGACACAGCTAATGGGGTTTGCCCTTAAGCACTGGACAAATCTTCCAGCTCATTACCCAACGTTAAGGATCACTTGGACAAATTAGGTATTAGAAAGTCAAGCCTGCAGAGCAGCTCTCTGATTTACCTTAGAGTGACCTACACATGCCCCTCCTGGTCATCCTCCCAACACAGCAGCACTGTGATTAACATCCAGAATGCAGGAGGGTTAGGCCTTTAATTACAGAACTGCTTTTCCCTCTCACTTTCTAAACACCTTTCAGACAAGGGATGCTCTTCCCGTTTGCCTGTAAAGCTAAAGCAAAGCTGGGGCATCCTTAGGCTTACGAGGCACAGGGGAAGCTGTACTTTTTGACAAAGAAGAAAGTCTGAAAGAAAACTCCTGCATACTCAAGCCAAGCAGATTGCAAAGAGAATCTAAAAGAGAAAACGTAGGCTAAAAGAGTGCAGCAAATGGGTCTGTGCGTGTAACTCCCAGTGCCATTAAGGGCATCCTGACAAGGACCAAAGATAAGATTGTTCATCACTTCTCTCCCAGCTGCTCTTACAGCCAGGGAAGCAGGTTTGTTGTAGGCAGAGCCAACGCTGAAGGGAGCTGGGCACCCTGTGACAGTCCCTTCCCTTGCCAGGCTCCTCCAGACAGTGCTTTGTCCAGCCACCAGCTCAGCACAGAGGAAGGTTTCCCATCGCATCACCTCCTCTGCTCCACGCACCAGCAGACACACAGAGCCTGGGCTGCTAAGCCCTGTTCCATCTCCTTCCCACCTCAGGCAATGAACCAGGAGCAAAAGGCAAGGAAAAGCCAATGCAGCTGAAGATGTTCCTTAAACAGTGGCAGCCAAAGGAACCAGCTTCATCTAGTGTTTCAGGAACGAAGACCATAGTATGGCTGAGGGTGGCAGGGACCTCTGGAGATCACCCAGTCCAAGCCCCTGCTCAAGCAGGGCCAGCTACAGGAGGCTGCCCAGGACAGTCTACTCAAGTTTTGAGTCTCTCAAGGCTGGAAATTCCACAACCTCTCTGGGCAGCCTAGTTCAGTCAAAGAGCAATTTCAGTGTTTAAGTGCGATTCCCTGTGTTTCAGTTTGTGTCCATTACCCATGTCCTGTCACTGGCACCCTGAGAAGAGTCCACCTGAGGGCAAACCCCTTCTTACTGCCGCACATGTGATAACGTGGACATATGGGGCTCACTGCCGTGGGGCAAGGAGCTGACACCATTATCGACCCACCAGGATTCTGCGCCACTGAGCACTTCAAAACCCCTGCATGGCTGTGGATAGGAACTTTAGCACCCAGGGGCTGGAAGGAGAAGTTCCAGCGCTCCTCCCCAGTCCATGCAAAGGCAGGTTTTACTGCAGCAACGCATCTTCTCCACCACCAGGACAATGCAAATAAAATTCTCACTGAAGAGGAAGAAAATTTTTTTTCTTTCTGATGATACAAAGCTGGGAGGGGTGNGTGCCCAGGGACAGGACAAGGGGGAACGGGCACAAACTTAAGCAGAGGAAGTTCCACCTAAACATGAGGAGGAATTTCTTTCCCTGGAGGGTGGCAGAGCCCTGGCCCAGGCTGCCCAGGGAGGTGTGGAGTCTCCGTCTCTGGAGACATTCAAACCCGCCTGGAGGCGTTCCTGTGCCCCCTGCTCTGGGGGACCCTGCTCCGGCAGGGGGTGGGACTGGGGGATCTCCAGAGGGCCCTGCCAACCCTATAATTCTATGATTCTATGAAAATGCTCTTCTGCCCTTTATGGCCAGACCCAGAAGGAGCTTGTGGTGGGACCCTACTTCTCATTTTCCCAAGAGCGTCTTTTTCAGCACCTCCAGGTGTGGGTTTGCTCTCAGGAACTCATACAGGCGCAGGCTGGTGAGCAGCCAGGGTTCCTGGGGCCACGAGGGCATGGGCACCCGATGACCAGAGATGCAAACCCACCCAGCAGCCCACACAGGACCTCCTACAAACAGTTGCACTTGTCTCCTTTCAAAAGAGTGTTTAGCTCATACAGTCTCAAGTCATTACATTTTTAGCCAAATCTTGTGCACTATTTGCAGCATGAGGATCATTGGCCTGGCAACCACTGATTTTCACATTAATGATTTTGACTTCTTTGCATAAAATGGTCACAGCCAAGAAGAGCGCGGAAGTAAACAGCTTCAGAAGGTTCCTTCAAAGAAAAGGAAAGAAAATCCCTTTTTGCCAAGAACAAATACAGGCCATTCAGGAATTCCTGGGAGCTTGGGTTAGTTTTGTTTGGCTGCTCTTGCTTTTAATTCATAGTCACTGAAAGAGTTTTGTGCCCTTAACTATTGAGCTTGCCACCAAATCAGCACCTTAATGAGAAGGAAGCAAGAGTCACGCATTCATTGACTGGGTATTTGCACTCTGATGCACAAAGGGGAGGAGGAAGAAGCAGCCTGGCACAGGAGCTGGCACAGGACAGGGTTTCCCACCCCCACCAGCACACTGGCCACGCTCTCCCCACTGCCCCCTCAGCCACCCCTTTGCTGCTGCAAGCACATGAATGGCAGAGGAAAGCCCGTCCCCCGTGCAAACAGAGCCAGGGAAGCAGCCCCATGGCCCTGGGCAGGGACAGCACTGATGGCCCATGCACTGCATGGCCCTGCAGCCCTTGAAGGGGCCGCCCAAGCTGCCACATCCCCTCACCCTTTCCAAAGCAGGCAGCTGGGAAAGACAAGGGTGAATGCCAAATAAGGAGAAACTTTCAGGAGAGCACCTCACACCGATTAAGAGCAATGCCATAAACTCTTACCATAGCCACAAGCCAGCTCAAGGTGGGGACCTGGCGGATGAGGACTGCTGCCAATTATAGCCCCAGCTCAGAGAGGGCGCAGAGATGCACTGTCCATCAGGAGGGACACAGTCCATACAACGCAACGTCCCCCTTAATACCCACAGCAGAAAGGCAAGACATCAGCCAGACAGCGATACACATGCACCCTTCAAAGCGCTTTTCCCTCTTCGGCTGGGCTTTGCTCCCCAGGGAAAGATCAAAGGCTGCTTTGGTTTAAGAAAGCTACTGGTCTGTGGTGGGTTATACTCCCCAGGGGCGGAGCGGGCAGCACCAGGCTCCGCAGGACCTGCTGTGCCAGAGTCCAAAAAAAGTAATTAACCCCACATCCCTCGGAGGCAAAGGCATCTGGGGGAGCCGACAGCCAGGGTCTGCAGCAGGCAAAGGCTGCCTGCCGCCCTCCAGCCCTGCCACAGAGGGGAGCACACAGCCCCGCTCTTCTCCAGTCTCCCCTCCATGCTGTTGCCCAGCAGGAGCTGGGATTGCCACAAAGTCCATGAAAAACACTCACTCTATTAGGATTGGCAAGTGCTCAGGAACAAGCTACTCCCTTCCCAGCCAACTCAATGGGATGGGAGGAAACTCATTAAAAGCAAGATACAGTCACTCCCCAGGCAGGGCAGGGAAGGAGCAGCCATCCCCGGCACCCCGTCTGGATGGGGAGCTGCACTGCCAGCCACACGACAGGCAGATGTGGGGAGGCTGGGCTGCATCACCGCCTCCCCAAAATAGCCACAGCTCTTCCATTTCATTCCTGACTGCCATGTCCACCTCCCCCCTGGCAAAGACGACAGTCCTCTGCTTTCAACTGCTGGCTCCAGACCTCAGCTGGAGGTCTGCAGGGGGATGGGACCATGAAGAGCAGGGACTGTGCCACACTATGACAGTCACGAACTCTATGAAAGAGCCTTTGCATGCTGTTTTGTCCACAAACATGAACTCTCTCTGTCCACTTCCTAGCCATGGCCCTGGCAACAGCCCTGTGCCCAGCACCATGGCAGGACACAGCCCGTGAGCCCCGTCACAGCTGCCACAAGAGGCATCTGCCCATCGATACAGCATCTGGCACCAGAGACCTGCCCACAGCCTGGGGTTTACTTCAAATCAGGTTCCTTTGCCACAGAAACAGAAGAGACACCACAGACATGAAGAAAACTGCAGCCTCCAAGGAGAGCAACCACTGTAACTCACACAGCCCTGAACACGGCACCTGGGAAGCCACGTGTGCCAGGGCTCACCAATGGAGCACATGGTCCTGACAGAGCCGGCTGGGCTATCTGCCCGATAGGCACAAACCCGGGTCCAACCACATCCCCATTTGCCAGCACGACCAGAAGAACACACCTTGGGTTTCAGTTTCGTCTCTTGCCACATCTCTTTTTGATGAAAGGAGAAAAGGGGCATCTCAGTGGCAGGCAGTGATTTCTGACTAGAGCAGGCACAAACAATACACACACAAATGCCATCACCACGACACATGGCAGAGCCCTGTGGTTCACCAGGGACACCCCAACACCCCAAGGGGCACAGAGCAAAGGAGCAAAAGAAACAGGGCTACGTACTCATTCTGCACCGGGGGACCCGCAGGCCACTGAGCTGGGCTGCGGCAGAGCCGGGAAACGTGAGCTCCGTCCGAGTTGGTCCCACAGAGGAAGAATGGCCAGATGGATGGATCCGCAAACCACCTCAGCCCCCCGTTCTCATCACCACCAGCACTACGTCAGCGATGATTTAATTTCCTGATCCAAGAAAACCAAAAAATCTGGAAGCTCACTCTCACCCAAGGCAAATGGCTGCTAACAGAAGCAGCCTGGCGCAGCTGCGCTCCCCCAGCACACAGAGCCCGGCTCCGCGCAAGACTCCAGCATATCAGTGAGCAAATCCTCTTTGCCTATGGGCAAGGGAACTGGAAGGGGGAGAAAAAAGTGCATCAAGAAACAATTTGTCTACAAACATCCCAGGCGGGCGCACGTGCAGCATGCGCTTCCTGACGAGGGCGGAGGGGGAGCCTGAACTTCAGAAGACACCATTTCCGGCTGCAGCTCGATCCGCTCACTTATTGTCTTCTAAAAATAAACGTAAACACTGAAGAAGAGCTCTTTGTTTTTATTTCTGCTGTGTCAGAGATTTCTCTGGTAGGAAAAAGTTGTGGGACCTCTTCCCAAACCTCTGGGAGCTTTCCCTGAGACCAGAGCAGTCCCCAAGAAGCTGTGGGTGTCCCAGGGACCGGCGAGCAAGGAGGACTATCCCCTCTTCCCTCCACCCTGTTCATGGTGGCCATGGTGAGGATTACCTGCCCTGGGTTCCCACCTCTACTGGGCTAATGTCCCTTCCCCTCTGCTGCAGGTCAGCAAAGAGGGACATTGCCCAAAGCCCAGGAAACCTTCATCTAAGCCACATTACTCCCCTTAACACAGCACAAAAGCACGGGGAAAGCCAGGGCAGTGGCCTTTTAAACACATGAAATACATATTTTAAAAGTATGTATACGTCTCACTTTTTATGCTTCCAAATCCTGGTTCCTGACAAGCCCAGCGGCAGGCAGCATTAGCTGGCTGAGGAGGCCAGGCCTGAGCCCCAAGCAGCCCCACACAGCCAACATCAGCGATTAAAAGCAAGCACAAACTTCCTCACCAGGCAGCTGCCATAATCTTAGCATCTCAGTGCTTTGCCAGTTGTTTGTTCAGGCTCTTCCTTTACTATGGAGCTGCTGTACAAACTGCAGGGTAATGCAAGACAAACACAATTATCTTTTTTTTGACTCGCACAAGGAGTAAATCCAGCATTGAGAGCCCAAAGCTTCAGGTGTCCGCCCTGATTTTAAAGTTGCTTATCTAAGCAAAACCTTGCAGGGACCAGCCTCAGTACACAGCACAAAGCTCTTCCCCCACACCCTCATTAACAGTGTTTCTCTAATCTGCCAGCTCCAAAAAACAGACTTTTTTAAAATTAAAGGAAAAAAAAAGGAAGAGAGACATTTGTTTTCCCCATTTAAGTGCTCTAATCCACTTCCTGCGGAAAGCACCATGGGACATTTCATCAGGCTGTTAAGGACACCTAGGGACACCTCGCAAGGAGCAGCCAGGCTCCTGGGTGACAGGAGTTATCCAGTCCAAAGGCAAGGGGCAGCTTAGAGGGACAGGAGGTGACACAAGAGGAGCCACAGCTGCCACCTCCTTCAGCAACAGAGATCTCCCCAGCTCTGCCCTGCTGCACGCTGGGCTGCACCGGCCCCTGCCCTCCAACTTGCCCAGGGGCAAGTGCATTAAAAAAAAAAAGGGCTTGACAGAGCCCCAGCTCCATTACAGCAAGTCTGAGAGAAAAAAAGGCAATGGGCTCGTCACTGTGAATACCCTCCCCAGGGCCCGATTACCCCCCAGAGTAAGGAAGTGCAACGAGCAGGCCTAGACAAGTAAATCACACAGCGCTGTGCTGTGAGCTGGCCTGTGAATGCACACTGACAAAAGCACCATAAACTGCTAAACCATTTGCCTCCTGGCTACCAAGTTACTCACAATGTGCTTGCTTGGGATTCTTTCCCCTCCAGAGCACTGACCGTGACCTGAGACGAGATGGAGGCTGTGGAGCGAAGTGGGCACTGCCCAGCGCTCCCAGGGCTCAGCAGGGCTGGGGAAGGGGACTCTCCCCTCTCCAAACACACTCAGCCTCCCAAAAGCCCAGCAGGACTCTACAACTGGTAACAGACGTACCAGTTAATGAGGACCAGAGTATGAAAAAAAAAAAAATCATTAAACAACACTTTGTGTGTGCATGCATGCAGTCATGTGTCAGGTGGTGACTCTGGGGGCTCCACAGGGAGGGAGCCGCTGCCCCCCCAGCCCAGGCAGCGCCATCCCCTGCAGCTAATTCTGACCAGAGTATGAACCGGGCTCTCCATGCCCATCCCCACTGGGCTGTGTCACGGAGGGAGGACTCAGTAGTCTGCAGCCTCCCCCCAGTCCCTTTCAGCATTTTTCTACCCTAACAGCTGGGTCTGGCGCAGGATGGCTCCTTTTCCCCAGCCATCTAACACCCACCTCTTTCAGCAGCTCTCAGAGGCTGCACATCAGCTCTAGCGACCTGTCATCATTTCACACTGCACAAAAACCCCACAATCAAATCCATGAAGCAGCTCTACACACACCAAAAAGAGTGAGAAAACAGCTTTGTCGCTCAGTAGTTCACCTATGAGCCAAAAAGTCAAGCCATCCCAACAAAATTTGTGGGCAAGAGAGGCAGTAGGCTGTTTGACTAACAAGCCCCCAGCATCCTCCCTGCAGCAGGGAGAGCCCTGGGACCCTGCCAGGGCTGAGCAGAGGGTGAAATCCAGGCAAGCCAAAAGTCTGCGTGCCCAGAGAGCCAGCCTTCACCCCTCTGCTCCTCCATGGCGCACGACCCCACGCAAGTCCCAGCACAGAAATCCCCGAGCCTGGGAAGTGACACCGGGCGCAGGGCTGGGGGCAAACCAGAGAGCAGCTGTGGCACGGGGGGACCAGCACAGGGAGGTGACCCAGCTGTGCCCGTGCTGCTGGGAGCGCTGCCAGACTGCACAGGACACAGTGGCAGTCAGGGTCAGGCTGGGCTGGCGGGAGCAGAGATGTTCTTAACCAGGAACTTTAAAGCCGACTGTAACTGTTGCTAAAGAAAACCCACAATTTTTAACATCCCAGTAAAAAACCGAGCAGCAGTGGTGTGAAAGAACAACGCTGTCCTTACAGGAGGACCCATTTATTATGGCTATAAACTTTTACGATGCTCTTATCTCGCAGTTGTACCAGGGTAAACTGCATGCATTGTTAAGTTGGGCAATTACAGTTTTACATGCGTATGGATTGATTTACTCAAGGCACATCCCTTGGGAACCCAGGGGATGCTTGTCAGCGCCTGCCTTGGTCCAACGCACAGCCCGGAGCCAATGGAGGCACAGAGGGACACTTCACACCTTAAGCACTCTGGTGGGAGTGACTCTGGTAGGAGCCGTGGAAAGGCTTTGGCTTTCCTCCAGTCATCATCTTAATTTATTTTAGCGTGCTTCCTGATGTTGGCACGAGAGGCAAAATCAACAGTGTAAGTTTGCCAAAGCTCTCAGCAGTGCCGGGGCTCCCAGCAGGGCAGGCAGGGAGAGCGCCCCAGGGCAGGGCCAGGTGCTGGCAGTGCCGCCAGCCCGACGTCCTCCAGCAGCCTCCAGCACTGATGCTGCTGCCTTGCCCCTGGAAAGGGACAACCTCCAACCCCCCCCAGGGAACAGGCAGGCGCTGCTCCGCTTTGGGGTGCACACACACATGGCTGGAACAGGACACTCAATAAGGCGGTGTTGCCCCTTAGCTGCCCTCCCATCCCTCTGCTCCTCACCCAGCTACCCTGGATGAGCCGAGAGCAAGAACCCCCAGCGCTCCCATGGGACATCCATCACGCCGTGGCAGGCGTCCCCTCCAAGACCACTGGCAGACCAGGAAGGGGAGCAGAGGGGCTGCCTCGCAAACCATCACACCCCAAAGGCACCGCACACCCACCCATCACTGCCAGGGCACAATCGGCATTCCCTGGAAAACCCACTCAGCCCTCACCCCTGCTGCCTGACACATTAGGCTATGTGCAGGCAGTGTCATAGCAGCCAGGATGGGCAATTACTCCCTGGCCAGCTATCTACATTTCTGTACAGGGACAACCTGCTTCAAAATTCAGGGAAGGGGGCAAAAGTGGTACAAGCACTTTTATACCGGCTGACCCACAAGCAGCCCACCCAGCAGACCCAGCTCATCCCCAGCACCCCCTCTGCACACACAGGACAGGGCAGGTCTCCCATCCCAGGGGAAGGAGGGCACAGAGGGGTGACAGGCTCTGCCCAGCCAAGCGGGTCATGCTCCCACTTCCAGGTGCCCTGCCCATTAAGGCTCTCCATCTGCAGCCATACTGGTGAGGGGCTGGACCACCGAGAAGCAGGACAACTTTGCTGGTTTTGAGCCCTAGTACTTCCAGCCATTCTTTGTCTGCCACCAACAGCTCATTTCTGCCAGCACAGGATCTTTTCTGAAGCACGTTCACCTGCTCCTCTGCCCTTTCAAGTTCGCATCAACATGTTGCAGCGCTGAGCTGCGCCAGCGCTCGTGCTGGGCACCGAGGCAGGGAGGACACGCTGCCTGACGATGTACCAGCAGCAGGGCAGACAGCTCCAGGAGCAGAGACCTCCCAGGGGGTGGAGGAAGAGCCCAGCAAGCCAGGCATGGAGAGGGCAGGGCTGGCTTTGACCTCCCCAGCTCTGCCAAACCTAACAGCACACCCCTGCTACAAGAGGTTTCAGCTTGTAGACCAAAGACCCTTCAAACAGAAAAGCTATTTCTTAGGGATGTAGTACAAGGCATACCACCACAGCTCCATATGCATTACTGAACAACCCACCTATCTAAGAAGTTCCTACTGGATTTCACACCTCCACTGAAGCATACCTAGAAAGCCAAGAGTCAAAAGAAGTTGAAAATCTTTTTTGCATCATCATTAAAGAGAGGAAAAGGAGATGAAGAATCCAAGATAAGATCAAGCGCATGTTCTGTGGGGCTCAAACCAGCCTCAAAATTAAGTCCCGAGGTAAGAAAAGCAAATAAATTATTTTACCTCTCTGAAAAGCTTTACCTTTACTCACAACAAGAGCATTCGTGTTCAGGACTGGGTGTGTTCCAGGGAAATGCTCTTTAATGCAGTTAGTGTGGCACCAAGGGAGAAAAAGAGGGGAAAAAAGGAAAAAAAAAAAAGAGAGAGGCAAGCTCACTGCAGACCTTTCCTCCACAGCGTCATGTTTCTGCATGGATGCTCGTAGTTGAAGACAGGCGTTTCTCCAGGACAGAGAGCAGGGTCACATGTGCTTTTCTTTCCAAGAGCTACAGTCCCTGGGATGCTGCTGAATATGGGCTCCTTGGCAGGGGCAGCCTGCCAGTACCCGAGCCCAGAGGCCCCAGGCAAGGGAGTAGGTGTCACCCTCACCACTTAGTGAAGAGGCTTTTAAGCAAGTTGTATCACAAATGAAGCCAGGAATCTCTCAGCCTGGAGGGTAAATACTGTCCGGTGACCTTACTGAGTCACTCTCTGCTGACTCACTCACCGGCAACTTGGGCAGCTTGGCCGAGTCGTAGGCAAGGAGACGTCATGGTGATACGGACTCACAGTGACTCTCCCCTAACACAGGAGGCTTGCAGGATCTCCAGGGCAGGAAGGGCTTTTTGCTTGTGACAGCCATCACCCCTTTTGCTCTTCTGAACCCTCTCCCTCCTGCTCACACCATGCATATGCTGCTGGGGGCCACCATCACACGCGACAACAACTTCATCTGCCCTTGTGTCGAGATGGCTCCCAGCAGAAGCAGGTGAAGCCGTATCACCATTCAACACACCAAGGAATCAAGTGAGAGGAGTAAACCCAGAGCTCAAACAGCAGCCAGCCCCCAGGCACTGCCGCGTGGTGGCCCCAGCGCCAGCTGCCACAAAACCCTGTCTACAGCCACTTGCAGGGCATGGACTAGAACCTGCACTGGGCTCTCCCTGACAGAAAGTCAGCCTTCTGCGATCGCTGCCTCATCCCTGGGGAGAGAAGAGGGATGTAATCACCACCGGCACTGCTGTCCCACCCCCACACACACCCCAGTTGCAAACACAAAGATCTCTTCACAGGAACCACAGGAAAGGGTTGGTGTCAGCACTTGCTTTGGGAGCAACACAGAGGGTCAAAGCTCCAATATTAGAGCAAAGGCGATGATGACAGGGAAGTCGGGAGGGAACCAGAAGAGAATCACATAAATAGCAGCATTGTCCTTACTCCGTTTCACAGGGCATCAGATGTCAAATATGATCCTTCACTAAGAGCTGAAGTCTCTAATTGATTCCCATCTGATAGTTCCTTATCCAACAGTTGTTATCTGTCCAAACAAGCTGAGTAAATATGCTTTGCTCTACCATTGAAGTTGGCAACGAATCATTGGTTTGCAACAAAACCAGTGTAAACAGCATCGTTTCTCCTGGGCCAGAAAGCCTACTCCCATTCCCCTGACCTCCTCCCTCTGCTGCACTTTGATGCTCCGCCAACCCTGCTCCCAGCACGGGGTAGAGATCCAGGTAGTGGGGACCACCAGCAGCCCCCTGCACACCCTTTGGGCTCTCAAAGCACCTTTGCACACCTCAAGTGAAACCTGCTGCAGCCTAGTACATTCATTTAATAAGCAGAGAGATTCATATAGATCATGGAAGGAGGGGCTAGTCACTTGGGAGGAATATAGGACAGTTGTCAGAGGATGTAGGGAGGCAACTAGGAAAGCTAAGGCCTCCTTGGAACTTAACCTTGCAAGTCGGGTTAAGGATAATAGAAAGGGCTTTTTCAAATATATAGCCGACAAAACTAACACTAGAGGCAATATAGGCCCATTGTTGAATGAGGTGGGTGCCCTGGTGACAGAGGATACAAAGAAGGCAGAGGTGCTGAATGCCTTCTTTGCCTCTGTCTTTACTCCTGCAGGCTTTCCCCACGAGCCCCAGATTCCTATAGCCCCAGAAGAAGTCAAGATAGAGAAGGAGTTTACCATGATAGATGAGGATTGGGTTAGGGATCAGTTGAGTAATCTGGACATCCATAAATCGATGGGTCCAGATGGAATGCATCCAAGGGTGCTGAGGGAGCTGGCGGAGGTCA
>VXBO01008481.1:0-15412 GCA_013400135.1 Rhinoptilus africanus | reverse complement strand
TCGGTCAAGAGAGGTTCTCCTCCCCCTCTATTCTGCATTGGTGAGGCCACATCTGGAGTATTGTGTCCAGTTCTGGGCCCCTCAGTTCAAGAAGGACAGGGAACTGCTTGAGAGAGTCCAGCGCAGAGCCACAAAGATGATTAAGGGAGTGGAACATCTCCCTTATGAGGAAAGGCTGAGGGAGCTGGGTCTCTTTAGTCTGGAGAAAAGGAGACTGAGGGGTGACCTCATCAATGTCTTCAAATACCTAAAGGGGGAGTGTCAGGAAGATGGAGAGAAGTTGTTTTCAGTGATGACCAGTGATAGGACAAGGAGTAATGGATGTAAATTGGAGCATAGGAGATTCAAGAGGGATATCAGGAGGAATTTTTTTGCTGTGAGAGTGACAGAGCACTGGAACAGGCTGCCCAGAGAGGTTGTGGAGTCTCCTTCACAGGAGACATTCAAAACCCGCCTGGACACGTTCCTGGGTGATGTGCTCTAGGTGACCCTGCTCTGGCAGGGGGCTGGACTAGATGATCTTTCGAGGTCCCTTCCAACCCTATGATTCTATGATTCAATCCACAGCCTGCAACAGAAGTCCTTACATGAGGCAAAACCCAGCCAGAGTAGAGAAAGTTCAGCCTGACAGTGCCTCGACACATCTTATGTTTGGGCAGAGTTCAAGAAAGACTGTGCAAGTTCCTGCTCTGGGCACGTTTGTCTGGCCCTTTGGGGAGTCCCCTAGCAGACTTCAGCACCCTATGCAGATCATGCCTGGCTTTTCTGCTCTTCTGCCTCAACCTTCTCCAAAGAGGCTGTTTAGGGACAGGAGTCTGGGCACCCCATGGTCCATTCCCTTGGATTCTCCCAGCATGCACAACTATGGGATGAGGCATGTCAGTGGGTATACCCCAGACAAGTCCTTTTTGGATCCATCTATAGACCTGCTGGTGAGGAGTCTGCCCAGTGCCTTTCAGATGAGCTATCTGCCTCCACACCCTACCACATCACCAAGCTCCAGGCATTCGCTACCTGCTCAGTGAAGCGGTGACTTCTTTCATCTTCTTTCAGTTTCCTACACACTGGTTTCATTGCCATCTTCTAGGTTTAGTATTGAGAGATGTGGTGACCAACAGCTGCACCTCCGTCTGACCCACCGCCTTCATGATTTTGTAAGCCTAGATGAGGTCACAGCTCATTCCTGTTTTCAGATTGGTGATGGAGCCCCCACACCAGTCCTTGGGTGGCCCCATCATTGACTTCTCCTTCCTTAACACTGAAAAGGTGACCATGCAGCCTACCCTTTGCCTTCCATCATGCAATGCCCTTTCCAATACCTAAAAGACCAGTGCCTGCATGCCATCAATAAGAAACAGTGCCCCCGCAGGGGCACCAAGCACACAGGACCAAGGGTGCTGCTCTCCCAGGACCACTGCACCACCAGCAGGCGGGTGCACCTCTCCACCCAGCCTGCACCCGTACACAGCACCACCACCAGCACACACCAGACTCGACAGGAGAGCCGGCTGCTGGAGCCCAAGGGAGGGATGCACACGCGTGTACCCCATCTGTCCGGCTGCTGGCTGCATCAGGCTCGGAGGCTCTCAATTATTCTGCACAAAGAGCTCAGCGTCCTTTGGTGCAAAGCTCCCAGCTCACGCTTCTGCTCCTGTGACCGACAGCTCAAACGCAGCTCGGGCAAACAGCCGTTACCCATCCTAGCAAGCGATCAGTGCGGCAAATGAAAACAAACACTCTGCCCCAGATTGGGCTGGACTATCACCTTCACCAGAAGGCTTTGCTTAAACACTCTCTGATCCCAGTGTAAGCTATGTCTCTGCTTCTCGACATCTGCAAAACCCCAGAGCACTTGACTTGGAAAAAATCCAAAGCAACAAGCAAAAAAAAAAAACAACAAAAAAATTGGCATTTTTCAGAGATGATTGTTGAGAGCTAGTAAGACTGTGCACTTTTACAAAGGTCCCACTCAAAGCATGCAGCTTTTTAAACGCAGACGAAAGCAACTGCTGAAATGGCAGTCTTGTATTGATTTCAGTGCAATGACCAGTGCCTACCAGTGAGGAGGAGGGAGAAGCTGGTAAGGGTGAGGATAGAAACGTAGTATGGATATTTGCTATAAGGACCAAAGGCCCTAGCTTAACACATGCCTCTTAAAGAACATGTCTGAAAATATACTAAGGAAGCACAAGTATAAACTTCTACCCGAATTCTATTTTAGGAAATTTCATAAATTATGGCATTAGTGCTGACATTTGACATTTTCCTAATTAGAGCTAAAATCCCACATTCCTCGCACGGCCCCAGAGGCCACGGAAGCAGCATGGAAGAGCCCCAGCATGAGCCCAATGGGTAGGGATGGCTCTAACCAAAGAGGATGAACAGGATGCCCATAGAGTGTTGCAGACTGGCTGCATGAGAAGGGACATGGAGATGAGTTTGGAGTTGGTTTGTACAAGCAATCCTCACGTTAGCATAAGTTAGCATAAGTAGTAGCAGTTAGCAGGAGTAGGCCGCAGAAGAATTGCAAGTCATGCCGACCTTGACGAAAAGAGACAAACAACTTTGAGAAAGTGAGAGCGTGGAATGAGGAAGAACCCTGAGCTTAGAGACCACAAGTAGGAGGAGTATGTAAATTGTAACTTTTAGAGCTTAGCCAACGATAAGTTGACTAGTAGGCATAATTAACTAAGTGTCTAAAAAACTGAGCTATCCGAATAAAGTGGGAAGCTTGCTTTATCACTCATATTGAGTCGACTGCTTGCTTCCCCTCGTTCGTCGCAATAGAGGATCTGTTTTCTTCCCAAATCCACTGGCAGATGCTGACACAACCCTGCCCAGGGCACATCCAGACGGTGCCAGACCCATAACCTCATCAAAGCCTCATGAGGCAGGGCCACAGCCATCACTCTGAACGTGGCCACCAGAGCCACCATGCAGGGATGACACCCGGTCCCCAGCTTTGGAGGACCCCAGTGCTTCGTCACTTGGAAACGCTGTCATTGTCTCAAGGGAACAAGAGAAATAATATAATTACATATTTCTGATATCTCTGTTTAAAACTAAATTTCTAAATCCTCCCAGAAAACATTTCTTGGGAACATTTCCGTAAGTATAGCTTTGCTGGAAAACCTGGGCTCTGACTTGGAGGTTGCAGCAAGTCCATCTCACATCGCTTAGGGCAAACTGGGAGCAAGTGACAGCCCAGGGCTCAGCTAAGAGGTCGAACAGGCGGCTCAAACAGGAGAAAGAGGGAAGGGAAACTGGGAACATCCTCGGACACACACTCAGCTGATCACAGACGACCGGTTTAGCACACTCTGAGCTCATCTATGTACACACATGGCACTTAATCCCACTCTACTCACAAAACCCACCTCAGTCTATGGCAAGACATCCCCCCGCCCCCCAACTTTGCTGTCACTGGATTTGGCCCCAGGTAATCCCTCTGATTATGCCAAATTACTCACACTTAAGCCCTGTTCCCAGGATCAGACCCATTGCAATTGTCACTTCTGCAGAAGGATTTCTAGTTGTGTTTGAATTCTAATGTTCCAAGGAGAGTTTATGAACCTTTAAAGCTGTAATCTTTCCTGCATTGGGTACGGACGTGCTTCATGTTTGTGATATGCGTGGAGGTAAGATTTATGATGTCTTTAAACCATATGCTTGCCTGCTTTTAAGTGTCTGGGTTTTCTAAGAGATGCAGGACATGATGGCCCCCCACACCGCCATCCCTCAGCAACCCTCACAGCTTGTCTCAGCTGTTGGAAATTTCCCATCTCGCCCCATCCACCTGGCATAGATGCACAGAAAAATTTCTTCCGAGGTTTGAAGAAGTGGAATGGAAAGACTACCCAACTCAAAGCAGCAGACAGGTCAGTCAACGAAGAGTGGCTGAAACCCAACATCCTCGGGTTCCAACTTGTGGTGCTCCAAGAGGGGTGGAAGCAGCACCTTCACACCGACCACGTACCAGCACTTCACCCTCCCCTCCAGCCAATAGGGGCTTTCTCTAATGCTCTCCGTGACCGAGAAGCAACCTTGGTTTCCAAATACCATGCACCATCCCCACCTTTGAGAAAGGCATCCTCCTCCACCTTGTCACGCCACCTCTTTACATTCAGACCACACTTAACTCCTCAGTATTTCTATACAACATTTCTGTATACACTCCTACCAAGTGTCCTGTCCCAAGGGATAGTCTAGAAGGACAGAACTGCCTGCACCAGGTCCCAAAACACTTGTCTAGGCTGCTGGGATTTCACTAGACTCCACATGCAGCTGCAGTATCAGTCCCCTGGACAAGGTGCTTAGAGCCCAGAACATGCAGCTCCCTGCCAGCATCTGCCTGCATCATAGGCAGATACCAGCATCACCCAGACTGCAGGACGGTCACAAGCATGGGACACAGGACTGGCAGAGGTGGCAAAGCCCTTCTAATTCCCTGGTTGTGAAAGGCCAGCCTTGTCTCTCTTCCAAGCACTTCAAGATCTGAACCTGAAAAGCAGAGCAAGAAAGGACCACACATAACCTGAAACCTCAGGATTCACAGAGCTCTTTTCTTGGGGAACTACAAACGTTTGTAGTGTTTTATCCAATATGCTTCCCTGTTTGCCCAGAGCCTAAAGATAGATGAACAGTTACGTGCACTTAAGATATAAAGATTTCATAAGACTTCAGCCAAAGCACCAGCAGGGCACTGTTGCCACACTGAAACAATCCAGCATTATCAGCACACAGGGACGCAGACTGCCAGCCTCATGGCAGGCTCCCCTGCCCATTTGGTCACCATCCTCTTGCCAGCCCAGGGATGGATGTTCAGATCACATGCACCAGTTTGTCCATGTCAATGACCACTGTCCCCACAGCCGGAGGAAGCCACCCTGGATTGCTGAGGGAGCATGGGCAAGGCAATTGCCGGAGGCAAGTGATAGCACTTTCAGGAGGTGAGGTTTGCAGCCAGCTCCTCCAAAGCCTCCCCAGGTGCCAGATCATGGGGCGTTCCCAAGCTCTTTGCACCGACCAGTGACAGAACAGGTTGTGACCCTCATGTTAAGTTTGTAGAGCAGCACCCCAGAGCCGGTCCTGTATCTCCATACAGGAAGGCAATCCATCACCACCACCAAAACCTACTCCCTCTACATGCTCTTTTTCTCCAAGAAACTCTCCTGACTGATCCTAGAAGCTCAATTACAGAGCTCGGGTTCCTTCTCCCCTACAGCCTGTTTTCAATCATGTGTTAAAAGGGCAAGTAATGCAGCAACAGATCTGCACTAAAGGTCAGGTAGCTTCCCCCACCCTGCAAGGCTGAAGGAAAGCCACTCTGGTTGGCTGGAGAGGGCTTGGCACAGCAGAATCCCTCCCCCAGCCCCAGCTACATCACCCTCCTGCACCGACAGCCACCCACCTCAGACGCAAAACAGGCAAGTGAGGCCAGCGCTGGCTGAGCCATGGCCGAGAACCGTGTGCCACCCCATGGGGTAGCCCACACTGGGAGATGGCCATCACTCCAAAGCATCACCATTACAGAGTTTCTAACTGCCTCTCTGTTCTCCTGGACATGCTGGGGCCCCCAAAACTGCCCAACAGCATCGTACCCAGCACCAGGATTGGGTAACGTGCCCAATCCACCTAGGGCACTCTGCCAGAAACTGTCATGGAAGCCCCGTTCAGCAGCTCTTCCCTCCTCCTGCAAGATCTCCCCTGCCGTGCAGGCAGCAGCCATGACTGCCAATTCAGAGACACTAACTGACCGTGAAAATAGAGAGCAAGACCACTGCTAGGAACTGCTGCCCACCCTTTTGCTTTCGCCCCCAGATCCCACTCTCTCCGCTTGAGAAAATAACAAGTTCACCCTTAAGGCCTGCTCTTTCTCCCCCGCCCCAATAAACTTGTTCTTCCCAGACAGCAACCCCTCACCCTGGGCAACCCAACTGCCAGATATGTGCAAAAAACAGAGCAACCTCAAGCCAAGGCAAACAGCAGCAGTAAGCAAAACAGCACAGGACTTATCTTCTAAGTCAAAAGTTTGAGCACAGGGACTCTGATATGCTGAGTTTCGGGATAAGTGATTTCCTCCCTGAGCTGGAGATGCCACAGCCGGCATTCAAGCACCAGCCCTGAGGAGCTGCAAACCAGAGCAGGCACATAGAAGGACTCAAGGAGGGAACAGAAGAGCCAGATCTCAACTCCTGCTCCTCCAGAAACACCGGTCTGCTGGATGGTGACCATGGTGAAGCCCCAGTCAGTCCCTGCACTGGAGATAAGGAGCTGGGAACAGCGCGTCCAAAGCTTCCCAGCAGCCGCAGAGCAGGGGGCTGCTGTGAGCTGGGCCATCGACACAGACCCAGGAGGGCAGGACTAGGTCTGGATCCACAGACACCCGTGGGCCCCCACAGCTTGCAAGCATGCAGGAAAAGGAAGCTGGGGGGAGACTCGGAAGATTTGGCTTCAGCTGAAGCCAGCCTCACAAGGTCAACGCTCTGGCAGGGACTGGGAAACTTCTGAGATGATGTCTGCTATTTTAATTTTAAAATGTTGCTGGAATGGCCCAAATGGCTAGTCCAGCACTACCCCCAGCAGAGGAGGGAGTCAGCATGCTGCACCCCAGATCAGTCCTAAACCGGACCCTCACTACCCTGACTTTGGCACACCAGCTTGCTGTGAGTGGAAACACAAGCTTTTGTGCAAAGGTCACTCAACTTTCCCCAAGGGGTTTCAGTCCTCTCTGGCTTGGTAAACCAAACAGGAGCGCGACTTACTTGTGCTCACTTAGGCATTTCAGCAGGGAAAATTACACAGTAAAAGACAACTGTCCAGAAAAGATGAAGCCATGTTCAAAAGGCATGACTGCAAACCCAAATTACCACTTCCAAACCAAAGCAGAACACCCCCAAAACTCATGCCAAGATGATATAAAAGCACTGTCTTCCCTTAACGCTCTGGGTCCTCCTGCAGCCCTCCCCTTGGAGAGGGCAGCAGCAGACAGCCCCACAGTGCACACCCACACCATGGAGACCAGACAAGCTTTACCATGGTTGTGGTTCAGGGTGTATTTAGCACATTTTTTATCATATTATGTATTTTTGCCCAATTCATTTCACTACAAAGGGAGAAGAGAAGGAAAGATACGCTTAAGCTGCAGAAGCAGGAGTGGTTAAGAAAATAAAAGATCAAAGGTCCGTCATTTAAAATGAATTAATTCAAACCTGAACTATTAACATAAATTAAAAATTCAAACCACATACAGGGGTACATTTCTTTCCAAGTAATTTTCAAGAACCTCGAGTGTTGCAAGATAAGTTAATCACACATTCCATTAATTTGCAGCATGCACAGTGGAGGTAAACCTCCTCTTAATTAGAACTAATTTTAATTTTTCTGGAATAGGGCAAGCACACTTTATAAGAAATCCCCTTGACAATACACCTCAAAGGGAGGGAACAGTAGCTCTTTATGCTGCCTCTTCCCCTCTCCCTGCACACATCATCCAGCTGAGACTGCAGGAGCGGCTGCAGGGTGAAGAGCAGAGCCATTTCACAGGGGATCACAGCCACCGAGGAAGCAGTGGCAATAGAAAGAAGAAAGCAGATGATTTCACTTCCACAGCATTCCTGCCAAGGGGAATGGAGAGGCCCATGGACACCAAACACACACCAGAGCTCTCGCAGAAAGGGTCACAGAGCTGATGGACCAGATGGACATTGCACCCTGGTTTGCCTGTGAAGTAATGCAGAAAAAACAGTGCTGAACCGCGCTGGAGTTGTGCCACATGTGCAAGATGTGACAGCTAGAGAGGTGGCAACGTGGAAAGGACCAGCCTGGGGACAGCCCTTCCCCAGCAGCCTGTGCAGCGGGGTGAAACCTCGCTGCTCTCTTCCTTCCCACCTGATGAGGCTTCCAGCCAAACCTGCATCTGCTGGAGCTGCCGCGGCTCTCAGGGTGGCCAGGTCTGGTTGCAACATGACTCCTCGGCTATTTACACACAAGTCCTTCCAGACTCACCATTCATCCTTTCAGCAGCTTGATGACACCAGAGCACATGGCTGCCTGGGCCCTGTTAAATCCCCACCACACCAGCTTCACCACCAAGTCCTCACCCACCAAACCGGCCTGGGCTAGGAGCCAAGGACCTGACTCGGAGCCTGGGAAGGCTCCCGGCACCTTCGTGTGCCGCCAGCTTTGCCTCCGGGTATGCTCGAGCCTTCTCTGGTGTCCTGCCATCAGCTCTGCCTCTTCCCTAGCCTGGCCCAGTTTCCAAAACAGTTTCATGCACACTTTGGTTTAACCTATGCAAAAAAAACATGCTACAGGGTGGCCTCCAGCTCAATTAACCCAAATTGATGCAAACCATAATTGTTAAAGACATCCACCCTAAAATTTTTTACATTTGCCTAAACTAGTTTAAAGCCTTAAATCCCCATCCTGTTCAGAGCTCCTCCACAAGCAGAAGGGTTTGCTGCAAGGCTGCAGGGGGCTGCAATTCCACTGCCCTGAACCAATGCCACCCCCTGGAGCCCCTTGGTCCAGCAAAGCAAGTGTCCCTGAGAGCTGCGGGGCACCCATGCCTGCCTTCCCCAGGGGTTAATGCCAGCCACACTGTGCCTGCCTGGAATCGTGTCCCAGTCACTGGCTCAGCCTGCGTTCCCAGTGCTCACACCCTGCAGAGGGCAAGGACCAACTCTCGGAGACTCGGAGATCCCTCTCTGGTGACAGTTGTATTAAACACTGACTGCCTTGTGTGTGGGGCAGCTCGGCCACGATGAAGTGCCAGCCTGGGGACGATGCCCTGCACACCCAAGACAGAAGTGCCCACTTGCCTTCTCACTGCCTTTAATCTGAACTTCTCATCCCATCCCCACCAGCACCACTAACGTCACCTCCTGCCACCACGCAGCCAAGTAAACTATTGACTTCATCACATCTTCCTTCACCTAAATTGTCTCAGGAGACCCCGCTGCTGCTTTCCAGTGGGCGCAGCATCCTCCAAGCACAGCTGCACGGCCCCCGCTTCCTTCCTCTCCACAGACCTCTGGTTTGCATCCACCGCTCCAAGCCCAGCACGGTTTTAACCTCAACCTCCCCTTCACCAATATGAGCTCCACAGTGACGCCTGCATGCTTTGGGCCAAGGAAAACCAGTAAACGAGCAGTACACCTCCCTAGAGTCCTCCTCCCCAGTGCTTCCACACACAGCAAGCAGCTTCCAGGGGCTCTTCGGGGTCATTGGGACCGATCAAGACGGGAGCTGAGCAGCCCTGGGGAAAACAGGCAGGGCAGGAACCACCAGCCCAGGCTCAAGCCCAAGGACAGGCAGCTTCATCATTGCCACTCTCCGCTCCAGCATCAGAAACTTCCCAAAGCATCAGGCAGAGGCACATTTGCACACAACCCACCTTGTCGACAGCACCCAACAAACATGGGATGGCATCAGCACGCCCGGGTGGCATAGCACGGCCAGCTGGGGAGGGAAAACACCCGCAATATCTGCAAAAAAACTGGAATATTTTGGAAAGAGATACTCTGAATCCTTCCGTGACATTTTTCTGTGAAGCACAGTGAAAAGGTGCTTGAAACAATTTGATTTCAAGCTCTTCGAAGGACCACGTAGAAGTGTCTAGGCAGAGAGCCACTCCCCAGCGCCATCCCCAGCAAGCAGGCTGGTTCCTGGGCCTTCCTCTGGACCTGGACAGGGCTCAGCAAGGACAATTAAAGCAAATATATTTTGAACAAAATTAGCCCTTTGCTTTCAGGCTCACATGGTAGCTTTTACCAGGCCTGCTTTCCCAGCCCAGAGCTAATCCATCAATGAAAGTATCGCCACCGATTTCGAGGGGCTTTGGCTCAGCGCAGGAATTTTAACATACATCTGCCCCCTCGCACACGCCAAAACTGCAGGCCAAGATTGTTCTTCAGACAGGGCTTTTATCCTCAAAACACCCCCCCAAGTTTCAGCCAGGCTGCTCCTTGAGCCAGCATGTTTCACTCTCAAGAGGATGCATTCCCACATCTCCCCACTGTTTAACGTTGCGTTGCCGCGGTTGGTTTGGGAGCCGCGGGCAGGGGCATCGCAGGGACCCACAGGCCGGGCTAAGCGCACCGGGTGCCGCAGGCTCCCCAGGAACAGCCAGGTGACTGACACACACCTGGGATGCTCCTTAAGAGTGGAAGGGTGACAATTTCAATCAATCCAATACAAGACGGCCCGCAGACCACAGCATCACACACAGTGTGTGTTGCTTTTTTTTTTTAATAATTTTTAGGTTTTATAAGCTTTAAAAGCTCTATTTTCCCCTTAATTGATGCAATTGTTTTTAACCCTGCTCCTGGAGCCATGTTGCTATGGTTACCCTGCACAAGCCTCAGCCAGCGAGGTGTATTTTTAGAATTGCCAAAATCCATGTCTCTAACAGAGCTTTTCTGTACAGAGCTCTCCTTGTTCCGTGACACAGGAATTAAGGGCATTCAATGGAATTAAAATGTGGGAAATTCAAAACCGTGGTGCAGCTAGAGTGCGGCACGAGCCCCCATGCTCCAGGAGAGAGCAGGGGGAAGCGGCTTCCCCCCACCTCCTAGAGACAGGCCCAGGGCATGGCTAAGGCCGCGGCCTCCCCAGGACCACAGGACGGGGCGGCAGAGCTGAGATGACCAAGTGCTGCGATGGACGGACATGGGGTCTGTGGGACAGTGAGGAGGAGGAGTCGCTTGGAGCGCATGGGCCTGTGCCTCAGGACAACCAACGAGCTGATCGAGCGCTTAAGTCTCAGGGTGGGAGGACAGATCAACACGGGCAACGCTGTGGTGTCTGCCATAGACTACCTGATTAGGACAAAGCAGAGGAGACCTTCAAATAACCAGAAGCAGCCTCATGTTCTCTGATGCCGGTCCTCAGAGAGAACTCGAGCAACCCCAGCATCTGCTAGAGGAGTACCGCCGCCGGGCTCAAGCAAGGCAGGTGGTTTCTGGTGAACTGACGATGGCTTCCTGACACAGGAGAGCAAGAGGCCAATGCGAGCAGACCCTCTGCTGGGCCTAGAACTTACAAACAAGGAAGAACTCGTCAAGGGTGTGAAGGTCAAGAACAGCCTTGGCTGCAGTGGCCGTGAGATGGTGGAGTTCAGGATCCCAAGAGGGGTGAACAGGACAACTAGCCTGCAGACCACAACCCCGGGCTCCAGGAGAGCACACGCTGGCCTGGTCAGGGACCTGCTTGGAGGAATCCCATGGGACACAGTCCTGGGGAAAACAGCCATCCAGGATACCTGGTTGATCGTCATGGATCACGTCCTCCAAGCTCAAGCTCAAGCACGATCCATCTCCACTTCCTGGAAACCAAGCAGTAGTGGCAGGGGGTCTGCACAGATGAGCAAGGAGCTCCTCACTTATCTCAGACATTAAAAAGAAGTACACAAAGGGTGGGAGCAAGGGCAGGTGACCCAGAAGGAATATCAAGACACTGAGTCTGTCACAGAGGGTTGTGCTGCCATTCAGAAGAACCCTGACAGGCTGGAGAAATGGGCCAACAGGGATCTCAAAGTTCATCAAGGAGAAACATCAAGTCCTGCAGCTGCCCCTTCCTTGCCCTACACCCGTGCTTCTGAGCCCCGGGACTAAAACCACCAAAACCACCACCTTACAACACCAGTATGCAGCTTTTTGTCTGTTCTGTGTCTTGAATTGATTCACCACAAGAGGAGAACCACAGCAAAAGCATGGGAAAGAGCAGGAGGGCTACCACAGATGGCAGCTCAGCAATGACAGCCTCAGTGTTTGTCAGGAGCTTTCACAATACAGACAAGCAGCAGCAGAGGAGCAGGTCCAGAGCAGTCAAATCGCCAAAGCTGGATTTGCAACCTACAGACACAGCATCAGGACACAAACTTGTATTCAGGTATTTCCTACCACTGGTTCTTATTTAGGGAAGAGTCCATTAGATCACGTCCAGCACCCCACACAGGTGGTGGGGGACACTGATGGAGCAGCAGACCCAGCAAGCCCCCTGTGTACTCTGGACAAATGATACTTCACCATTTATGGCCACTTAGACAGGCAAACCGGCAGTTGCCAAGATCGCAGCCTGCAAACCGCCTCAGTTCCAATACACCTGGCTCCTCTCCAAAAGAGAGACACTACCCAACACCACTTCCCTCAGTTTCAGGGGAAAAAGTACATCTGAGTGGAGCCATAAGGAAATACTAGGAAGGAAGTGAAAAGTGCAGCAAGAATTAACAATATTTTAGCTGAAGTCAGCAAGTGGATTAAGGAGAGGGAGAGCTGGGGGCTCCAGCTTGAACTTGTCCTTTTGCAGAAAGGACAGGAAAGGACAACTTCAGTACAAGCTGCTGAACTGCATGCGCTCAAAGGGCCTGACCCAGGCTCCTGCGAGGACCCACCAAGGAGAAACGGGAGCACAACAAGATGAAGGCCACAGTCCCGGCAAGAGCTGTTCCCCGCACTGACTCTGCACTGCTGCAGCTCTGCTCTCCCCTCCAGCCTGCTCCAGGGGAGCTGCCAGACAGATGCTGGAGAACAACCACTCGCTTCCAGCTCATGTGGGATGGTCAAGTTCAGCCTGAATTTTGATCAGAAGCTACACCCTGACTCAGTTTACAGGTATGGGTCTACTGAGAGAAACTGAGGGCACAGCAGGTCCTGCGCTCTTGCAGCCTACCCCTGCTCCCAAGCAAGGCACACAAGAAGGTGCCTGCTGCTGCCCATCATCACAGCTCTTCTCTTGCCATGCAGCAACTGGATATGCGATGTCATGTGCATGACCCTCTTCTGTCAAGCACACCATGCAGCCACCTCCATCAAGGAAAAGCATGGACCACTGACAATCCTTTCCCCTGAGCCAAGTCACCACCACAGTGCGAGGTGAGCAGTGGCTTTCAACACCCCATCCTCTCGAGCTGCCCTCAGCCCGGCTCACCCATCCTGACTGCCATAGTTGCCTTTTCAGAGAACACACCACTGACATCAGAAAAAAAAAAAACAAAAAACAAAGAAACGATAGTAGAGGTGCAAATACCTAGGAGGACATTTTCTGTTTTAGAGAGCGCATATATTTGACAGCCCCTGGGGTCTTGACAATTTATATAGACTAAGAAATGGAGAGTTCAGAGAAACACCTAGCATGCTGCATGTCAAATGGGATCAGAAAAATGAAGACAGCAGCAGCAGAGTCCAAAGATGTTCCTGCTGCTAATGCTTCTCTGAACACCCCTAAGGACAGCTCTTTACAGAGGAGCCATGCTACGGACCATGATCACTCCTGGCTGAAGCTGAGTTCTGCCAGCATCACTCCAGGGGCACTGTGCATCTGGAAAGATGCCTTCTCAAAATAATCTGCACAATTCATTTCAGAGACGGAGAATTCTGCCAGCAGCTATATTCCTACCATCCCATCTCTTTCATAAGGACACGAGTAATTACTGAGCACTCTAGCTACTAAAACTGATTACAGCAAAACAAACTGATTGTGTTATAAGGCAATGATCTGACCTCATTAACAATGTAACTCACTAACAATATTTTTCTCTTACACAGCGATGTCTTTCATTAGATCTCAAGCTGTTTCATAAAGAGCTCAGTACATTCCTATAAACCCATTTTGCATAGGAGGAAACCCAAGCCAGCATCCGCATATCCAGAGCACTGTTCCCTGGAAGCAATCTGCATCCGATGCTGTAAGAGAGCATGGAGAAACACCACCCGGTCCAGCCAGAAACAACAGCCCAAGGTGCCGGCGCGCTGAGCAGCCTTGTACCTCTTCAAAGCAGGCACCGGGACTAGCAGGTACACCCCAGCCAAGGCAGGTCCCTGCCAGACCTGCACAGCAGGTTTCCTCCTCCTTAATGACAAACCCAAGTCTCATCTCTTTAATGAAGAGAACTACTTTGGACATCCAGACTTACTGTAAAACCTCACAGCAGTTAAGAGATTTTGCCATTCTGTGACATTTCACAGCATGGTTATTAACCTCAAGAAACACTCCACTGAACCGACCAGGAGCTCCCTGGAGCTCTCGCCCCTCTTTTAATAGGCACCAGCCACAAAATAAACCTACCAGCTGCCCTCAAGTTAGTCCCATCCTACATGCAGGACCAGCACACTAGCAAGGATCCTTCCTAATTACTTCCATGAAGAGCCACCTCCACAGATAACGTTTTCCCCTTTGCAAGCATTAGTGTACTTAACATGGTAATCTCACCTCTGCGACAGCGTAAAGCGCAGACACCGCTGCGAGTCCCAAACAGGGGGATACCCATGTTCACTCTGCAGGTAGCAGCTTCAGGGCCTGAGGAATGAGCCACCCCAGCAAGGGCATCTCTTCTCGCGCCTGGGAAGAAGAAGATATGGTCTGTCAGGTTTTGAGAATGAAGCAGAGGGAAGACCCCTTGAACGAGGCTGGGACATGGATCCTGCTGCTCACCAGGGAGCAGGGCTGGGACCCCAGTGAGTAGCAACAGGCAGATTAGGAAGCAGGCTGCAGCACAGAGGGGTTAAACGTTCCTCACTCAGCATCACCTGCAGCCAGTACCTGATTTAATCCACCCAGCATCACCCAATCACCTCCTCACGGTGATGTGTACCACCACCCTTGTCACAACACAGCTCCCACTTCAAGGCCAAGTCAAGGTTTTCCTCTGTGTTTGCAACAGCAGGGACAAAATGACCTGAAGATACTGCTGCCAGGTAACACACACACACTTCCAGCACCCCCCTTCCTTCTGCCCTGCAGGCAAAAGCCCCCCAGCACTTGTTAATGACTAATTAACAAGGTCCTACAGCTCTGCTCTCTGGAACCGGGGAAAAACAGTTCTCCCCATCTCACATATGAGGAAAAACCTCCACAAAAGAAGATGACTCTGTTTGTGGTCCCCACAGGCTACAGGCGTGTCTGGGGCTTGGTCACTCCGGGGAGATCGCTGGCCACTGCCACCACGCACGGCACTGCAGGGTCGCATCTGCTGTGACACTATGGGGATTTTTTGTGTGCATGCGCCTTACAATCCCCAACGAGCCTGACAGGTGGACTAATAAGCAGTACCCATATACTCAGCTTATGACCCAAATAATGTATTTAAGGAAGTGCCATTTCCCCCTTGTGCACTACGGGTGGAAAGAGATGCTTTTGCACCAAAACAGCAGAAAAAAGAAGAGGTCCAATCTAAGAAGCTCAAGCCCAATGTGCTGGTTTTGTCTGGGACAGAGTTAATTTTCTTCATAGTGGGTAGTATGGGGCTACGTTTTGGATTCCTGATGAAAACAGTGTAGATAATACCCAGATGTTTTCGTTACTGCTAAGCAGTGCTTACACAGAGTCAAGGCCTTTTCTGCTCCTCCCCCTGCCCCACTGGGGGGAAGGGAGGGGTGCAGGGGAAAGGGGGGGGGGTGATGAGAAGTTGGGA
>VXBO01008480.1:0-16202 GCA_013400135.1 Rhinoptilus africanus | reverse complement strand
AAAAAACCCAAAAAACCACAAAATTAGAGGAGCACAACATAGCAGATTGCTGGGGTATTCTTTTTGGCTTGTGTTTTGTTTTGGCTTCCCTGTTAATTTGGAGTGACTTGAAAAAGATGAAAACTCTTTTCACTTTGTTGGAAAAAAAAAATAGATACAAAACACTTTGTATTGTTTTGAACAGAGATATTTTTCTCCTGACTTTTCAGATGGACCGTCAAATCAAATCAAATTGGGAGAGTAACCATATAGTTTATCCAGCCTGAGAGGTAAGTTTAAAAAAACCTTCTGAGCTCTGCATATATATGATGCGTATATAAGAGTGCAGTAGTTGAATAGAAATGAGGTATCTTTAAGTGTTGCATACTGTAAAGTACTCTGTATGGATGTTTCCAGATCTTAGAAAAGTTTAAAAAGGGATCCCTGCTGTAACTAAACTTCCATCCAGAAGTAAAATTTGGTATTAATTTTTACTTTTCCCACATAGCTGTTGCTGTGGCTTGAGTGCTAAGACCTGAAATAACCTTCAGATCAGTTCTGAGAGTTTCCAGTATTGTTGTATGTCTCTGGGAGTTGATAGGTGAAATGGAAAACAATAGAAAAGCTCAATTAAATATAAAAGAGGATGGATTTTGAATAAGTTAGAAATTGAAAGTTGGAGCCCTAAGAGGGGAGTAGGAAACATGCCTGCCCTTAATGAAATATTTAAATAGAAGGATTGAACTCAAGACCTGCTTCTATCCAGCAGTGAAAGAAGCTGAGAATCCCTGCTGAAGGGCTGCATCTGTTATGAAAATCATCTTCCAGCCATGGCTTCAGTTTCTTTTGCAAGAAATCAATTCCTTGGTGAAGCTACTTCTCACTTACAGTGTAAGATACCGTAATAGACTAGGAGAAAAATGCATTTTTGGCACCTTTTGGCTTAACCTACTTGAAAATGAACTTCTCCAGCTTCCAAAATGAGCAAACTTCTCTGCAAGAAGGGTTGCAAGGGGAAGTCAATCTTTCTGTAGAGCAGTGAAGAAGTGTGATAAATTCAGATCTCAAAATCTTCAGTTTATTACATGGTTCCCACTCAGGCAAACTTCTCGCTCTCTTAATAACCATCGTACTTTGATAGGAGTTGAGTACAGGCCTCAGGATTTGTCCATATAGCCTAACAAATCCTAGCAAATATTGGTTAAAACTGAAATGAAGCTAACAGGAACAGTAGAAGCTGACTGCCTAATGCAAGTGATTTATTACCCAATGCTTATGTTTTTCCTTTGGCTGGTGCGCGTCTAAGCTCTGAATGCTAGCCCTGAATTACAGGAATTATTCTGTTCAGCCACTGAACAAATTCTGGCTGATGCAAATACTTCTTACTGAAGGAACTGAGTCACAATTTCACAAATAAACCTTTTCCCAGCTTTAATTGCCTAAAAAAAGGAACATTTGAACGTTATTTCTACTAGCGCCATCTGGTGATTTCCCGGCAAAGGCTCAGGCTCCCCAGCCAAACGACAAAGCCAGTTCATCTTCTACATGTTCCTGTAAGTGCTCCCCCAGAAGTTTGTGCAAGTATAAAATACATAGTGGTAATTTAAGCTTTATAAGTATCCACTTACCGCAGAGAAATACGAGCGGAATTTGGTTCTGTATGTCATTAGTGCTGTCTCTGCCTTACTTATCTGAAGATCTCTGTGCCTTTTCCTAAATCTAATGTATAAATATCAGCCCATCCTTTTCTGAGGGCTCTTAACATTTTTGGCAATATAAGCTAGAAAACAGAGATGAAGAGGAATAATCCATTCCAGTCCATACAGCAAGGCAGAGCCCAGCTCCCACTTTCCTGGACCTGTGCTCTTGTCACTAAAGCCTATTTGCTCTAGTAATCTCATCTCTCCCACTGTTAATTCTGCACTAGTTTCTCTGTTTTGTTAATAAAATCAAATGTCAGCCTTGCCGTGAGGAGAATGTATTGAAAGCTATCCTGCTATAAAGCAGCCAGCGATGTTGGAGGTTTTATTTGATAGAAGCAGCAGACAGCCTCCCTCTGCTCTGCACAGATAGTTCCCCCGCTTCCCAGAGAAGTAAACAGAGAAGTTTGCAACTTCTCTGGGTGCCCAGGTAAGGGAGAGAGGTAGAGACATCAGTGACAGGGTAGAGGAGACTGCTTTACATCCCCTGCAAGCTCGCAGAAATCGGGAAGGTTGTGCAAAAGGCAAGGATGCACAGAACTTGGCTCTAGGTGTTATATCCGTACAGTGTCCTATGTGTGGAGAGTTTGGCTGCCCCCGTGAATATCAGTGAAAAAGATGCAGTTATTCAACGCAAGCAAAGATACCCCAACCAATGGTGACTTCATTGCCTCTTGAAATAAAAAAAAAAAAAAAAATCTTCCTTGCTTGGACCAACATAACATCATCCAGTGGAAGAGATGGAAGATGGTGTAGACACATTGATGTTGGTTTTCCTTTCAGTTCCCTGCTAGGAGGAAATCTCTGTCAGACAGGCTGTATAGCGTCTCCACACCAGACCAAAGCTAACTGCCTTACCAGTAGGATTTAAGGAGGTGGGATTTCTTGTGCGCGTCACATGCTCCAGGGTGCCCCTTACTATCTTCCTCTCTAACTTAATCACACAAAAGCAAGTTAGAGGAAGGCAATTTTCAACAAGCCCATCAGCATAAAGAGATGTACTGTCTAGACGCCTACCTAGGATCGATACAAAATTCAGGATAAGAAATTCAAGGAGAACTCAGCTTATATTAGAAATGTGGAGTAGCAGAAGCTCTGCGTGGATTTCAAGTGTAATTCAGCACATTTTTGCCCTGCTGTGGCAGACACATTTATTTGCAAGTGTGTAACTCGCATCTTCTCTGCTCTTTTGCCATAAGCTTCACTCCTACGAATTTTCTTCTTTTTATTTCACTATTCAGCAAAGCAGAGACATAAAGCATCGCCAGGGATGGTTTTGCAATCCCAAGGCCAATGTTCTAAGATAAGATCAGCTGTTTCAGGCAGTCTGGGCAGCACAAGTATTTATTTATTTTTTAAATGAACACAATGTGTCTATATTGAATGTGGAGGCTTAGATTGTTCTATCCCTTGTGTAGAAGGCTTTGACAACAATAAATCATTGTATCATTGCATGGGTGACGGTGGAGCTCCAATAACCTTTTACAGCACACTATCGACTGTGAAAATGACTTCATCCCGGCCAGCTTCCTGTACTGTAAGAAGCAGAGTTGCAAATGGCAGTACACCTAGCTTACCTCAACATCCTTGTAAATCACAAAAAGAAATACCCTTCTATCTCTCTCTCAAAGTCTTTCACTGTAAGAGAAATTAATTTGTCTTACACATCAGGCTGTTTTCTTACTTTTGCAAGTTTTGAATGTGCCCCAAGAGGATTTTTTTTTTAAATTTAATTAGAAATTTTGAATGAGAAAATAATTGTATCATTTAGGATAACTGGCAGTATTTTTTAAAGAGAATGGCGAATTCCTATTGGATGCTGCATGTTCAAAACCAATGGAAAAGATTCATGTTAGTTCTTTTTCTCTTTTATTGTAATTACGTGCAAATCACGGTTCCATTTTAGATACATGGAAATAAGTTCTCCAAGTGCTTGATTATGTTTAATAGGGACATGCAAGTCCTATTCTGGAGGCTGGAATCCAAGCCATAGTAGGCAGAAGTAATGAAAGGACTGATATAGAAGCAGAAATTAAGATGATCTTTAGTATTTCTGCTTTCTTTGATTTTTTTTTTAATTTTTTAACCCTACTTATACAAAACGCAGTGCCATTGGGAAACTCTTTTCTAAATAAGAAACCCTTTTTCTCTTCAGCAGGGCAATTCACCTTAAGTAGTTTCAACACATTTTGAAAAATGCAACAATTTTCGCACACACAAAAGAGAAGATGGAGGAGTTTAAGGTTATTTAACATTACTTAAAGAGTTATTCAATATACAGTTAATGTTTCTCCACTAAGCATACCAGTGAGTTTAGGTTGTTGATCCCAGGTGTGCAGGTATGTGCACACTCATGTACAGTTAAGTTCAGTGAAACTCTGACAAATATTGTCCATATCCAGGGAAATTTGCAAAATTGCATTTCCTGATGCTCATCATCATCATTGTTCCTAACTCACAAATGTGTTCTTACACATTGGTTTGGTAAGCAAGTGGGATTCTGAAGGCCAATGTTATCAGGCTGTACTGGACAGGATTCCATGGCAAAGGTTGTTAGCATAAGCATTTAATTCTCCTCAAAGCCATCTCTCTGGTTGCTTTTGTCTCCGTGCCATAAACCGCCTTTGCTACCCTGAGCCTTCTGCTACAGCAGCTGAACCCTTGCTTGCATGTCAGTATTTCTGCCATCACCCAGCTCCAAGTCAGCAGTAAAGGTATTGTGTTTTGTTCCACATCAAAACAAATCTGAATGGCAAAACTCTGACATCTTTTGCCCAACGGAATTGTTGGTTTTCAACCAGCATTCTCTGGGAGATCAGGATGATCCACTACAGCATGACTTGCCCATTAAGTGGGCGACATGCCTCCCAAGCCTTCTTTTATGGATCAAAAACATTGCGGAACTTTAAAAAAGTGACAAGAAAAAAAATCTTTAGTGTGTCCCTGATGCAGCATCACTCCAAGGCAAAAGTATTCCCTCAGCTGTTATTCCAAGTGATCTGCCAGAGTGCTTTTTGGGAAGTGATCTCACTGGTGAGGGCAACTCCATGTAAGCTCAAGGCATGCAGTGCTTAAGCACGAAAAAGAGAAAGCCTTCCTCAGGCCAATTGCATTTTGTGGTTTATGCTTGTTTTTAGCTGGTAGCCTCCAAACATTAATTCAAGAGAATGGCCCTTCCCAAAAGGGTGTAGGAAGGCCATGAATAAATGCCCACTTGCTGTTAGCAGTGCTAAGTGGTATTTCCCAAGGAGGCCATTGGGTAGCAGCGCAGGGACACAGCTAATTGCCCCTGTCTTCTATAATAAAGCAACTCTCCTAATCTGGAGAGAAGCTCTCAGGCCCACAGGAGTGGCCATTCATGTTGGTCATAACTGGGTGGAAGAGGGAGACCAGCCTAAATGTTCAGCTGTGCCATGTGAAGGCCCTATCCAATTTCACATAATAGCAGCCTGTAGAATCCGAGCAACTGAACGCTGGAAAAGCTCATTTACATTTTAAATGAACCTGCTGATGCCTTTGGGCAATCTTGATGGTTAATAGCTGTATCAGTAAAACATACCATTCTTTTCTCCCTCTAAAACAAACAAACAAATACATCTAAGGCATCAAAGCATCTCTTCTCTGGGTAGATGCTTTATCTCTAGTATGAGGTCTGCATTTTAAAGGTGTTCCTAATGCTTTAAGCACTTTTAAAGTCCCTAATATAGACAGTGACAGTGGATTTTTTTTTTCTTTCCTCATTAAAAACCTAAAGCAAAACAGCATCACACACACATAAAAAAACCCTTCACAAAAATCACAGGCTCCTTGTCATGATCTCCACAGAGGACAACTACACACTGACATCCTCTTGTAGAGGAAATACAGTTCAATGTCACAGCACTTTCCTTAATACCTCAGTAATCCCTAGAGCTACTTAAAGAAGTAAATTCCACCGGTAATGGGGAGATGAACTGACTGTTTAGCAGGTTTCCCTCCATGCAACTTAGTTTCTAAACAGGATCATTGTGAAGGGGATTTGACTACAAACACCCATCAGCTACATTAGCTGAGAGGAGCAAGTGGAGCTTTGTGTGATTAAACCTTCTCTCAGAGATGCCTTAGTCAATTTACAGTGATTGCCCAGACGGTTGGCTGAAGGTATTTTTGTACCCTGTTCATCCTCACGCAGCAGTTACCTTTGTAGATTGTACTCATCCATCTTCTGCTGGACAAATTTTCACCCTTTAGCTTCTTTCCACAGCCCGTATCCTGTTTCCGACTTGCTGCCATTCACTTCAAGGGCATCTGTGTTGCAGACAAGTCTTTGTACAAATAAGCATCAAACTACTTTCTTCTTCCTCATGTAGGCCATGGCCATGACCAGGAGGGATTGCAGAAGTCCTGAGGGAAGATAATGGAAAACATCACATTTTGCTGTTAGTCTGACACTCATAGCAAGCTGCAGATGAATACTTTTCTGAATGAATGATTATAGATACAGATATGGCTTCTCACAGATACAGATATGGCTATAACTAGTCAGATGATGATAGCTATACATCTTAAAAAATCACCACTGTCTCCAGTTCCTTCAGGAAAGATGTAGACTTGGGCAACATAACACAGATCACCTATAGGCAGACTGAACAATATCAGATGATGGAGAGGGAATTAAAGGAAACTGTGATGTTTCCTCTGGGGGTGACAAGAGCAACATAGTAGGTCAAAACTGAGCAGAGCAAGTTGTACAGCTCTCTAGACAATTAGATGCATAAAAATTAGGAAAAGAAGATGCCAGCTTGCCAGCCAGGTTACGTGGTTCCTTTGAAGGACCCCCTCAGGGCTGGTCCCATCCATTGTGTCAGCTCTCTGGAAACCTCTGCCATAAATGCCTCCTTCCGAGCATCTCAGAGTGAAGGAAACATTCTGAAAGATGTTGCTCTGAATTTCTTGTGCTGTAGTCAAATGATTTTTCTAGCATTTAGCACTCTGAAAGGCAAATGTCAGCACAGCACTTTATCCAACAGTCACTGCAGAAGACAGAGCTGACATCCTTTTAAGTGTGTCCAAAGGCTACATACAAGCAAGTGTTCTGCCTTATGGTAGAGACACACCATTGCTGTGTGTTGCTGAAATGAGAGGCTTTGGTCAGGCTGCATGACAGGAAACCGAGTGGGAAAATGTTGGCTCCAGTTTCACTCGAGCCTCCCACAGCAGATGGGTCGAACATTTTAATAAGTCTTCTAAGCAGATGAGCTAAATGTTTTAGACCACATAAGTGCTGATTAGAGAGGCCTTGTGTGTGTCCCCATGCTAACATGTCAACTTTGCCAAAGCAAGAAATACAAGGTTGCTGTAGTAACAGAATTAAAATGGCAAGAGAGAAATCAGCGGAGGGTAAGGGAAGACTTTGAAAGAAGAAAACTCAAGCCTGTCTCTTGGTTTCTAGTTTTCTGTTGAGATGGGCTGAAGCAGAATGGAAACTGAGATGCAGATTTAAGAGGTTAAAACTGATTATTCAGCAAATGATAGGTTGCTAAGAGGCAAGTGCTGATGAAAGCTAGGTGTGTGACCTAAAAGGAGAGGGGTGTTTTCCACCAAAATACATTATTTAGTGGGGATGCCATATTGGTAACATCACTGGGAGCCCAGAATGTGCAAGCCTTGAAAATCAACTTTAGCAAGGGAGAGGGGAAAATAGTCTGTTTGTTTACTGGAAAGCTCTCCCAGGGCAGCAACACCCTGCAATATTTATTAGGAATAGAGCGAACACGAAAAATGGCTATTAATTTGTAAGATGAAGCTTAAATGATTTACAAAAGGTATTGTGTGACACAGCTACATGTAATTGGTACTCTGTGACTTAGAAGTCCTTTCTTTGTCCCTCTGTGTCATATGCATTATGCTCTCCCCAAGCTTCTAGCACTCCACTGGCAGGGACTGACCCAAGCAAGACCAGACCTTTGGGGTTTTTCTAATTACTACGATTTGTAGAAGCTCAAGCACACTCACTCATGGTCATGAGGATCATACGGCACTGGGATCTAGGCAGGAGTATTTGTAGGGGTGGATGATGAGAGGACAGAGAACAACCTATTAGTCACCCACAAACTAGAGCCTTTGATAGGGTTTGATCTGAGAAAACAAAATCCTTGAGGAAGGGAAGGAAAGGAATATAAAAATTGAACATTGGAAAGAAAGGAAGTTAACATTTTTTCATTGCTGTTGTTTTTTCGCCTATGGGACAGAAACAAATGAGGGACCAAAGCCCCTCCTGGAGTTATCGGTTAAACCAGAAGAAACACATCAGAATGGAATTAGACCTTATGGGCCAAACTTAGCATTCATCTGCGAATTGTAATGTATCAACAGTGTTCTCACTGAGGCAAGACACTAAAGACAGATCCACAGAGAGGTTGGGTCAACACATCCATTGGCAAGCAATGGGACTCTGAGACCAAAATAATGAGAATTTCACTGGATCATTTCACTCATGTCTCAGTTGGAGGGAGACATCTTGTAACTTTTACCCCTTGATTCCCCAGCCTCTTCCCTTTCCCCTGAGCTCTGCAGAGTTGGTGTCCGTTTTCAGAAGGGAAACGTTTTCTTCCTCAATCGTCCCTTTCTCTCACAATTCATTTCTTGATCAGGAAAGTAGAAATTAGAGGAAATGTTCACCTCAGCTGCAGAAATGTTCCTGAGAGTATAGTATCACATGCATTTGTCAGTCCTGCTCTCAACAGCTAAAGGGAAGAGGTTTCCATCACTTTTGCTATGGCAACCACTCCATGCGCTTTAGTTAAACTTCACTTAACTTCTTTTCCTCTGATAATATTCAGCTGGATTTGTCCTTCCCATGGTCAAAAAGCCTGCAACAGCTACTCTGAATTCTGCCTGCATGGACAGAAATTGAAGGCTAAACCAGCCCAGACACTTTGACAGTGCAAACTACCTAAATTAAAACATCTGCAATGTCTATACCTAGGCAAATAAATCCAAATTAATCCAATCTTACAGAGGAAGGTTTGTTTATTCATTACACAGAGCAAAACTGTGAGTCAATTTGTAGACATCTGGGCTGGTATCGGCCTTCTGACATTACAATGTGAAACTGGCAGCCCACGTTCAGAGCGAGCTAAGAAATCTCACTCTTCCATCTTCCAGACAAACAAAGAAGAAGGGAGGAATCAATTTTAAGGTGCCTCTTTCTTTTTTTCGGGTGGTGATGAGTCATCAAGGAACCTTCTTCAGAGTTCACCTTCTCCATCCCACTTCTAGTGCAGTCTCTTTCCACATTTCTGAAGAAAAGTAACTCTTCCTGCACTTGAATCTCAAACTTGTGTGCCAACCTCTTCCTCCCTGTCTGTGCTATCCCTGTGGTCTGTCTTGGAATCATAGAATCATATTGATTGGAAGAGACCTTTAAAATCATCAAGTCCAACCTTTAGCCTAGCACTGCCAAGTTACCACTAAACCATGTCCCTCAGCACCATGTCTACGCATCTTTTAAATACCTCCAGGGATGGTGACTCCACCACTTCCCTGGGCAGCCTGTTCCAGTGCTTAACAACCCTTTCAGTGAAGAAATTTTTCCTAATATCCATCCTAAACCTCCCCTGTCACAACTTGAGGCCATTTTCTCTTGTCTTATTGCCTGTCACTTGGGAGAAGAGACCGACCTTCCCCTTGCTACAACCTCATTTCAGGTAGTTGTAGAGAGTGATAAGGTCTTCCCTCAGCCTTCTTTTCTTCAGGCTGAACAACCTCAGTTCCCTCAGCTGCTTCTCATAAGATTTGTGCTCCAGAGCATTCATCAGCTTCGTTGCCATTCTCTGCACTCGTTCCAGCACCTCGATGTCTTATTTGTAGAGAAGGGCCCAAAAATGAACACAGCATTTGAGGTGGGGCCTCACCAGTGCCGAGTTCAGGGAGACAATCACTTCCCTAGTCCTGCTGGCCACAATATTCATGATACAGGCCAGGATGTCATTGGCCTTCTTGGCCGTCTGGGCACACTGCTGGCTCATATTCATCCAGCTGTCAACCAACACCCCTGGGTCCTTTTCTACCAGGCAGCTTTCCAGGCACTCTTCCCCACCTTGTCCACAAGATACTCCTAATCAGGGTATGACTAATTGTACACTGATGCCAACAGAAAAATACCCTCAAACCTTGCCATCTTTTTATTAGGTGCCTGTCATCCAGATTTTTACCTGATCCTTTGGAGCTGTCTTACTCCGAGGAGTGTGTAAAATTGTATGGTGAAACAGGAAGAAAATTTAGTTTTTATTTTGTCAGGAAAGAGTTATGAGCTTCTGAGGCCTGCTGTCAACTTTTGAGGCACAAACTAAAAGGAGTGACATTTCTGTTCATTCCGTCAGAGCCATCTGCTTTTATTTCCTGCTTTGTTGCTAATTAGTCTGTTTGTACTATTTATACATTTGAACTGTCATGAGCCTGAGTCTGATCCCAATTACTTCCCAATAAATTGGGAGTAACCTTGGTGAAATCAGAGGCATTCCAGGGGAGCTCAGATGCAAGCCTAACTTCCAAAACCTTTGTCCCCAATGAAATTTCTCTGCCCCAGAGGGATACAGTGAGTGCATGCAGTCAGTTTAAAATCTGGATATCAAACTCTTTGCAGTGCCTAGATCTAGTCTGTTTTACTCTTCTACCATGTCAGTATTGTTAGTCCACTCCCGCACAGAATTTTACCTGGTAGTAAATAGATTTGCCTGGGGCTGCAGATTACTTTGCAGTTTTTGTCCTCGTGATATTTGTAAACACAGACGGATAACCCAAGAGGTAACTTTATATGTATAGAGATATACATACTCAAACCATTTCCGCAACGTTATGTTAGTGGCTGCTGAGATATTGAGATTCAGTGGCTTTGTGTCCTTAAGCAAGCAACTCTGAATTGTACAGAAATCACTGGAGACAAGAATAGTGTGTGCAGGTGCTGGTGCAATTTTCTTCCACGTGACTTTGCCAGTGCTGAAGGGCTCCTGGTATTCCAGCTCCAGGTTCCAAGCAGACACACTGTCATCTAGAGGAGAAAGTATGGCCATGCACATTGAGATATAAAGGGAACATATTTTTATGGAAATAAATGTCCTGAATGAAACCAGTGTCCGTACTGATGCAAACTGCAGTCTCCCCTCCCTCATTATCTTTCTGGGTTGTGTGTGTGTGTGTGTAGGGGGTATGACATGAAGGTCTCTTGGGAAACTCCTTTGTGATAAACTATAAAGAATATCTCTCTGATCTGGGTCATTTCTGTGTTTCTATTATCTCCTCCTTATTTCCTTTCTCAGGAGCATGGCAGGCTAACAATAACTTTTGATAGTTCAGTGCCCAGTTTGAAATGCTGTAGAAATAGCTTGGATAGCGAATTATTCCTTTGTAATTGGAGACGAGAGCCAGCAGGAGCCAGAAGGAAGATGATTGGCTTGCATTCAGGTTCTCCTTCTAAAGGCCCTACTATTTCTTTGCTTCTACTGTACAGGAAGCAGACAAGCTGTTATTTCTAGTTGTTGAGTACAATAGGGCTTGGAAGAAATGTGTTGGGTTTATATTAACCTCCTGTATTGAAAATCTTGGCGAAGTTAACTCAGTCCTGTACCCTTGCAAGACGCAATAGATAAATGAAGTATTGAGCCCTTCACTGCATGGGAGGTTTTTCAGTACCACTGTAGAATAAAAGTGCTGTTCTGCATGGGCATTTCAGGTAGTGCAAAATATCATGCTAGTTTTGGCCAAAGTTTCCCTTTTTGTGTCCCTGCTGTGCAGCCTCTTCTACTTTTGAAGAGCTGGTATAATTTGTCCCCAAAGATGGATATACTTATTTTATAAGGCACACAGACAACTCTCTGGCATTTATACTTCCTAATGATAGGCATTTGGAGAACATTAAACATAGTGGTCCTGGGGTTAGCTGCTTGATTGCGTGTTAGGATTTCACACTGTGTAGGAGGGGGAAATGGGGAGTAACAATAACAGCTTTAAAGTAGGCTCTTCAGTTAAAGGAGCCTATGAGCAGTTCCAAAAAAGGCTGGCATATGGGAGAGGCATTGACACACGCCTGGCGGGAACGGTGATCTCAGTCCAAAGTCAATTCTGCCCAGGTCTTAGAAGATAAGCAAGATTCCATAAGCAGGAATAACTTTGCATGAGTGATTTCTTCCAGAAGAATTGCAGCTGTCAAACTCATTTTGAGAGCATTTCTTCAGATGCAAGCAGCTGCCTCTAGGCTTTGGAAACGCTATGTTATTTAGATGTTACCTGATGGGAAAAGGCATTTTAAAGACCCTTTGTTTAAAATTATTTGTTTTAATCAAGCCCAGCAAAGTCAAAGCTGTCCTAGGACATCATAGGATCACAGGAGACGCACAAAGATCACAAGAACCCCACTTGGTTTAAGAACAACAGTGAAGGATGTGGCACTACTGGTGCAAACAAAACCAAGCAATAATCAAGGATACCCCTGACAAAAATATTCAATTCAAGATACGTGCCAGAGATTCTGGATTACAGGGTTTCAGGATCACCACTGGGGGACATGAAGGGTCTTGAATCTGCATGAATGGAGGAGAAACAGCAACTCTAATTTTCATGTTTCCTCTTTAATAGAGAGCAAGTCTAAGTTCTTCGTGCCACTAGATCTCACATCTGCCAGATACCTGCTTTTGGCAGGCATTGAATTCATGGCATTATGTAGCATAAGAGAGAGAGCAGGACACATGAGGAACTCAACAATAAGACTAAATTCTTATCAGATCATTGGGCAATATTTTTTTTTTCAGATTAGAAGTCATAGAGGGTTTTAAAAGGTGTGGTTTGTCTCAGAGAGCATGAGTTCTTGCAAGAAGCACCTCAATTCTTATCTGACACAAGACCAACTCCAATTTACATTTAGAGGACATGAGTAGGAGGTGGTATGGGCATTTCTTTGGCAAGCAGATTTATTAATAGTTGAATTTATAGTAAGATTAGACATAAGGCTGAGATGTGATGAACACCTGCTGATCACTTGCAACTTTAGTGACATGAGGGGCAGTTTGTAGGATTTCACACGTCTCTGGGTCTGATCTTCCAAAACCAAGACTGTTTTGGAAGGTTGCATTAAGTATGAGTCATCTGTAAAGAGCACGATTTGATGATTGGCTCCTGAGCTGTGCACTTGTTTGGCCAGACACTGCTTACGCTCTCAGTCTGTAGTCAGTGGGATTCAGTCGTCTCATCCATAACACTTAGACTCCACAAGAATAGCACATTGGACTTAGTCTTCTACATCTGGTACATCAGTTCATTTTTCTTCAGTATCATCTACCCGTCCAGCTATCCCTATCCTGAGTACACACTGATGGCTTGGAAGAGTCACTCTGTGTTGGCCACTCCACAGAATCATAATTACGCAGGTGATTACCGAGCAATTGTGTGCTTTGGGCTACATGTGGTAACTCCTGCAAGCATGCTGATGTTTTACTAACCAGCACTTTCTTGTGCGGTAGTTGTTTGGAGAAAAGTAGAGAGCTGAATTGGTTCAGATCCTGATAGTCAGAGGCATCTCACTGGGATAGACATGAGTATGTTAATGAGAAGAGCTCAAGAGGGTGCTCCAATTGTTATCATGGAGAGGGAGTATACATATATTTTATAATCACATGAGATCATATTCTAGGATTGGTCTGTTACTCTAGCTTATTGGGTGCAACAATGCCGTAATAACATACTGGTAGCAAGCTAATTAATACTGGGTTGGGGGTTATGCTTAGCATATGAGAAAGCTTACATTCTGGGAAAGGGAGAGAATTAAAAAGGAGAAATCCTATTAGATCTTGTCCTCCACTAACACCAGACATACTGCACATCAAATCCTCTGCTTGTATGTTAATGACCACACTCATTAAGCAGTAGGAGCTGATTAAACAAAAGTCACTCAGAGAGTCTGATGATGGAGGTTGTGTTAAGATCCAAAGCAGATCAAATTAGATGGATGGATAAGTATTTGCATACATTAACATTAACTAGACCTTTCTTTTGTAAAGACTCAGGCAACATCTTTCTGGGTGCAGCCCAAATCATAATTTTAATCATGTTCTCACATGAATAGTTCACTTATATTTCTAATACTTGATGTCTGTGGCTGCAAAGTAAGAGACGATATCACATGAAAAAAATCATGAATAAATATACATTAAGCAGTTGTAAAGCTTGATGGGCAGCTTGTCCCTTCTAAATGAACATGCGTGGGACAGTTAGAGCTACATTTTATGTTGCTACCAGGTTCAGGAGTCATTGACATCTAAATCAAATAACCTAAAGATTATTCGTGTTCGGTCTCTTGAGTCATGCAAACTGTATATTCGAGTAATGTGTTAATATCAGTGCTTCTGCGCTTCAGAGCATGGGTTACCGAATCCAGCACTGCCATTTCAGGTCCCAGCCTTACAAAAACCTGTTGTGCCAACTCAGGTGCTATTAGGTAAACCATATGCATAAGTAATATTTACCATTTTCTGTATTGTTTTTGACATGCTGAACATTCAGGGATCCTACTGAAATCTATGGAAGCTGCATGGTTTTTGCACTCTGGAAAAGGAAAGGAGGTGCTTCTGGCACTTTCATCGTGGACCACTCGTCTATGAGTGGTTGTCAGTAGGAAAACTTAACACCTTCATACACATTGGGAATAGGACTTTCTGGTGTGGATTTCTCACAGAAAAATGAATAGGAAGCACAAAGCAGGAATAAAAAGATCTGCCTTTGCTAAGACTACTTCTTTCTTTACTTCCAACAGGAGAATATCTGTGCACAATCATGGTCGCCCTCCATTTGTGTCAACTTAGCCAGTAAATCCATCGTAAGAGGTCACTATTATCCTGAGTCCCCAAGTATAGAAGATTTAAAAAATAGCAACAAAAGAGGAAAAGGGACAAAATTGCATCTATTTGGCATGTTCAGGCAGCATAAAAAGGTGAAAAAAAGAGAGCAGTGATAAAGCTTTATCATTTCTTTCCTGCAGAAGAAATTCAAATGCACTGTACCCTATCAGTTTTAGGCAGACAGATGACAGATGCCCTCAGACTAGAAAGGCTCAATAATGTTGCATTATTATTATGACTTCTTTAGAGAGGATAACATTTCAACTATTAAAATCACTTGCTTTGGCCTGGCTCATTGTTAACGACCTACTTTATCACCATCAGTAACCCAAATAGTAATGCTCTCACTGGATATGGTAATCAAGAATCGATTTGCAGTCAGAGCTAAGCCTAGCTGCCATTATTGGAGTCTCAGTTGGTTGGAGATGAGAAGTGATTTCCAAGCTGTTCATTTGTTCTTTCTGCTTTAAAAGCTGGCTAGGAACAGACCAGCACCACCTCACTAGTACATGTCTGAATCTTTCTTACTGGAAAATAAAACTATCTGATCCTTCTGAGATGAAACCTTACAAAAGTCCCAGTCTATGAGGATTTGCTGTCAGACTGCAAGTTGTTGACCCAGTCAGTGGCTTCTGACTGGTATCAAGAGCTGAGAAAACATCTTCCTGGAAGAAAAAAATCTCCTTGCACCTTTACCCAAAGTCTAAATATCCCTGTGGCTGGACTGAATGCTGGGCCCTTCAGAAGCTCAGGTTATTTGGACATGCCTTCTTGATGAAGATGCAGGTGAAGTTTGGAGCCTAGCCTTTCACAATGTATATTCACAGTCTTTGTTTCTGTTATAGTCAGACAAGGGAAGTGGGCTTCAGGAAAATAAGGGAGGTGGTGTTAGATCAACTGAAAGTGTCCTTTGTAGCCAGCAGAAATGGATATTTGATCTCTTGAATACAGTGTGCATTTCATTCATTTGTATTCAATTAAACATGAGCTGCTATAGTGAATTAGGCTGGACAGAAGAAAACATGTAGTTTCATTCCCTTCTGCAAAAGGACTCAGAAGGGTTTGATTGTAATGAAAACATAAGGGACCATGGGAGGTAGTTCTACTTTCATGATTTCACTAGGCATAATGCCTACAGCTGCGTTTCCTCTAACAGAAAAGCTTTCCTGGACAGCTGGAGTTAGAATTAGGGAACAGCAAATTCATTCATGTGGCTGTCACCTCAGTCACTTCTCATCTACACCGTAGCCCCTGGCCAGCATCAGGATGGAGCCGTTCTCTTGGCAAAGAGAGACAAGGCATAACAAAATCCCTCTTGAAGTTGGGTTTTAACCCTCGTTTCTAATGTAAGTGGAGCAGAATCCAAGATTAAAGTTCCTCATGCACCTTTCTTCTGAACGTTGCTGATTCCTCCATTGCTCCCAGAAAGATCTCTGTGGTACTTCAGTCTGGGTTTGTTCTGCACTGGAGCTAACAACCCTTAGCTAGTCTGGCTTCTGGGGTGAGTCAGTGAACAACTATTCTTAGTTAGGGAGAACACCAAAACCTAACACTGTTAAGGATATATTGTTTATTGTCATTTTATCATGCTGCTAACAGAAGAGTGGAAAAACACATTCCAGTGGAGCTAAAGAATAAAATAAAATGAAATAAA
>VXBO01008468.1:15792-28482 GCA_013400135.1 Rhinoptilus africanus | reverse complement strand
AAAAACCTTCAAATCTGAGTTGTGTGTCTCTATTTAAAAGAATTCTTCTATTGGTTTAAACATTTTTGAGAGAAAGCATTAGTCTGGGATAGTTACTATTTCTTAGAAAATAAGAAATTAGGTCTTCAGTGAAACACATTTATCATGCTTTTTGGTTTCAGCGAATGTAGGCTAGAATGGGTATAAACAATTATTACATAACCATGGATTTGGAAAAGCTTTTGGATATATACCATTGTATCTTAAAATTCTGTGATGAGTCAGATTCTCACTGTTCTCTCTCTCATCCCAGCCATTTCTTCCGAACCTGAGCTTTTGTTCTGACTTTGGTTTGATTTTAGCTTGCCTAACTTCAAGTGCTTAATAAAGATCCATAAATGAGGTGGGTTTGGCCTAGTAGAGAGATGTAGAGAGTGAGTCAAGACCCTGTGCATGGGTGTCTAGTTAATTTTTGGTTGCTGCAGCATATCTGAGACATTCATATCATTCTGGCACATGTGCAGTGAAGCTCTTTCTGAAGTTCCAGGACAGATAACCCAGGAAACCTTAAAGGGCATTAAATGCCTCTGTTTATACACCTGAATCTCACTCTCTTGTTGCTTGCACAAAGTGATTCAGCCTTTCTAAGACCTGAGCCACAATAATATTTATTTTTTTTTTCTGTGACCAGTGGCCTTCAAAACCAGCACAAAAATGGCAATACGAGGATAAATTAATCATCACAGCTTCTGAGCAATATGTAAATGGGAATTTTAACTGTAATGTGTGATTGGTTGCAGAAACTTTCTAATGCTGTTCTAGATGTGCTGTGCTACCTGAGATATTNTGCATTAAGGCCTTTGAAGTTATAATGCAAAGGAAAATCATCTGTTGGTGCGAATGAGACAGAAAAATGGCTTTATATATCTTTTTACTCTCTTCTATTTTCCCTCATATTGTAGCTTTTTTTTTTCCCTTTTCTTTTTTGCTCACCCCTCAGGCACTTTGTTTGATCTCTTACATCATATATGTGGCTCTTCATTGCTTTCCTTATTTGCATTTATTTATCTTCTGGTGACTGCATCACTACACAATGAAACAAAATTATTGAACCTTGAAACAGTTCTAGATTGCAAAGATGACACCATAGTAAATTCACATTTGAAATAAAACCTAATCAAATATTATGAGGGGTTATGTATCAAATCAACCTCCCAAGAGTGTTTGCAATATAAACTTGATTTTTCAAGACTATGTTTGCATTATAAACGTCCAGCCAAGTTCACCTCCAGTGCAACCCATACCAAAGTCAACTGAGTTACATTAAGAATTAACTGGAGCCTATTCATCTATCACAGGATTATCTGTTAGCTTTAACTTTTGTAATGCTAGAGATAGTGAAAGCCTGTAGATGACATATGTTTTTAGTATTAGATTAAAATAAATATTGAGAGTTTATCTATTTTCTTATTTAAATATCGACAAACAAAGAAAACAAATCTGTGAATGATATGTAGAAATTTTTGAGGAGTCTCTGTCTTTTTCCCACCAAATCTAATCTATCATCAACCCATTTCTGAGCAGAATATAAAATGAAATTGTGTGTCTAATCTAACAAATAATTGAGATCTGGGGTAAGGGAGAAATCTAAAAATCTAAAAATTGAATTCTGTATTCCATGTCCTTGGTAATTGTTTTCACAAAAGAGACAGTGAAACTAAGTTTGTCCCTTAACTTGCCCTTCTTACTAGCTTCTTCCTTTTTGTGACCCTTCCAAATTTTCTTTGAGGAATCACAACATTGTGCTACAGGAGCTGTGGATGCCACAGATAAGCGAACACTTTTAAATTATCAAACAAACACTTTTAAGTTATCAAAAAAGAGCATTAATTCATCTAGTTCTTAGGTGTACCTTGTCTTTTCATTTCCATGTCCCTTTTACAAAATGGGGGAAGCCAAAACAGTTCTGCCTCACACAGGAATTCTGATACTGAAGTTCTGTCCAGGCCTTAAATTACTGTATATCTTACTAAAAACAAATAATCAAACAAAATCAAACTGTAGAACTATTCCACTTATGGCTTTCTTCTGTGTTTTTTAGGCACTATATTTGAGATGATAAGCTATATATATCACATTATGGAGTGGGATTATCATGGTTATTGTCTCTTCCCAGTGGTTTTACACAAAAATCAGATCGGAAAAAAATTACCTGGAAGACCTCTGGTACAGTGTGTGTTTGGGAATAAAGGAGAAAAAACATTCAAAAAGGCTAGCAAGGTTTTGCAACCATGCCAGCAGTAGCTCAAGCATCTAATGTAAGCAGAAGAATAGCCTTTGAAGCTTACCTTTAAATCTTTTATCAGATGGACACCATTATGATTTCCAACAAAACTTTCAGTCTTCCTGAGAAAGCTATGAATAACCTGAATTGACTTCTTAATGATCCTTGTTTGAGCAGGAGGTTGGATTACACGGTCTCCTGATCTCCCTACCAACCTGATTTTTCCCGTGACCCTACCATTTTATAATATAACAAAGTGCACACCAAAACATGGTGACATGGTCAGCAGTTGTAAGACACATGCATGTACCACAGAGACCCTAAAGTAAAGGATCTCTATGCAGGGTTAAGAATCAAGAGGTGGAAGTTCTGTCCTTGGGATCCCAGCATAGGATCATACCACGGGGCTAGAAAGGATCCATAGTAGTTCCTAAGGGAACGTCAGCACCTACATCTGAATATTTTTTTCTTTTACCTGGCTGTGATTCAGATTACCATGCAACCCTTGTCATAAATTTGCTGTAGGCTGATGAGATGCACCTGTAGGTACTGCAGTTGAACCACACGGGAACTGTATTGGCCACTTCCAGTACTGATAGCTGTTCTTCTCCTTCCTCTCCCTCACTCAAAGCATTGTGTGACATGGACAAGTCATATCTGCTTCACACTTTTTATGCATTGAGAAGTAAACAGGATAAAAGCAGTCAAAAAATACAGCACTGTCATCAGAGACAGAATATCCTTCAAGGGTTTGCCATAGAAAACCTTCTCTGTCTGTGACATTCAGTCAGTTGAAAGCATCTCTGTAGAAAAACTAAACTTCTTTCCCTTGAGGATCAGGGCCTGGGTCTCAGGCAAGTGAAGGAGAGGGGAGTATAATGAAGTGCTGTGGTGGAAAGCAGATCTGGGAGCTCTGGAGCAATGGTTTGTTCTTTCCATGTTTTCTGAAACACTTTTCCCTCTTCTCTATCCGGGACCTCACACACACCCAAATTCCTCCACAAGTGCCATGAAGCTTTATGGACTTGTAGGTGCAGCATGAGAAGACATTCCTGGCTGTTTCATACCCCCAGCAGTGTGCTGCCCAGACAGTTGTCTGCTTTGTCTACACTTACACACAGCTCTGACACACAGATAAAATACTTGCAAGTGTTCAGCAAGCAAGTAAATAATAATCTGTCTGTGCTGAGCTGTCATTACTTTTGCTTAATTAGAGCAGGAACAAGCCAACATCCAGCATATTTTGAGTTGCTTGGACTAGTGCTGTGTAAAGCCTAAAAGGTGCAGCTTGAATATACACACACACACACAAATACTTCACTTCTGTCTTGATATATTATATTTGCTTATATTTATTTAGATATGTTTATAAATATTAGAGGTAAATAGAGGTAAGTAGAGGTCTGGAGCTTGTTTCAGCATTCAGGCTTTTAAAGTGCTTGTGTAACCATTTGTGCACTTCTTGTAGACAGACAGTCCTAAAAAATCGCAAGGTGAAGATTTAAGAAGTCAGTGCCTCTCTAAGCAAACGCAGGATGCCAAGGACTCACTTCAGAGGAGAAAAGGGCATTGTTGAGAGTGAATCACTTGTGAATCACTGCTGTGAACTTTTCTAGGAATGCCAGTTCGGTCATTGCAATGTGAACTTCAGAGCATAGATTTTATATGCATAGGCTTGTCATAAATAAATCATAGGGAAATGTAATGAGAAAATATGTAGCACGATGTAAAGCAAACGTCTATATGGAACGTCAACAGAACTTAATAATTCAATTCAGTGAAGGTCTGTGTAAGGAAAAGCCAGTGATCTGTGCGCTCTGTACTAGAACGTGAAGAATCATGTGAGCTTATTGCAAGTTAATAAACTATTCAAATTCAAATGCATATGTCATTGATTAACAACACTTCAGATGCCAAATAAATGAATAAATAAATAAATAAATAAATTTCATTATCTGTTTGCTCCTAGGATGTAAGATTGCCCTGAGATCAAGAGTAGGTGTAGATATTCAATCCACCTCAAGGTCTTACCTAAATAGACATGACAAACACAGGTTGATGTGTTCCTGGATTTGAAGGCTTCAGGGATTCTTGAGGCTGCAGCAGTGAAGCAGAACTGGGGAGAGTGGGTTATACTTCCAGTACTGATGGTGACTTTGACCAAGTCTTAGAGACCAAATACTCAGGACTCCTTATCTACAGCCAGGTTTTCAGAAAGAACTCAACCTCCAGTCTGTGCAGAGCTGAATTCTTATGAGAATTTGCTCTATGCATGCCTTTTTTTTTTTTTTTTTTAAATATTAACCTATTAAGAGCACTCTGATTCAACTTTTATGGGAAACAAGAGTAAACTCGTGCCTTCTTTATTTATTTCTAGCCAATTTAGACAAAACTTTTTTTTTTTCAGGGAGTACTACATGGTTAAGTGTCTGTTTGACTTTGGTATTCAAAATACTTGGCTACCGTTAACAGCACATAGGGTAAGTTTGTCTATTCTGAGAAACTTCCTGTTTAAAAGCAGAATAAATCAAAAAAGGCAACATGCAAATAAAGTCATCTTTCAAGCCCATCATTGAGACCAAAAGACAATAATGTTAATGTCTATCGAATTTGAAGGGAAAATGGGGCTACTGATGGGGCTACTGATGAAAACCAAATGTAGTGAGATCAGTATGGCACAAATGGTACCACAACATTTTCTCGGTCTGTGTCCTTTGACATGAAAAGTTCTTTCCTTTCCTTTTTTTTGAGTGAAAAAAAGATCAATGACATTTCATAAGTTATTCCAGGGCCACATGCTGAGCCAAATTCACTATTAGGAATATAAGAAAAGCATTTTTTTGCTAGCATTATTGATACAATTAAATTGTTGTTTCCACTTCTGCAACTACATGATAACAAAGTGTTAACTTTGAAATATATTAAAGGCAAGATTAAGTTGCCTGAACAATGACACCTACTCAGATGACCTGTGAAGTCTGAGATATAAAAATAAGAATGACAAAATATAACATACAATTTATATGAAATCTAAAGTCTTCCAGAAAGTTGCCTGGAGACCTAGCCACTAGTAATCTCTCCAGATATTGAAAATAGGATTAATATAAGAGGTGGAGTATATATGGCAAGCAACAAACATAAAAGAAAGCTCTTGAGTTGTCAAGTTCTGATTTGGCTGTTCAGTCTTTACCTGAACTAAAAAAAAAAAAAAATTTGAGGAATAGCTTGGGGCTGCTGATTTAGTTTTTTATTATATTCAAATGTACTATCTGTATTTTCACATATACATACTTNTCTGGCAGTGGGGGTTGGACTAGATGATCTACTGAGGTCCCTTCCAACCCTATGATTCTGTGATTCTGTGATTCTGTGAGGCTGAGGGGAGACCTTACTGTCCTCTATAACTACCTGAAAGGAGAGTGCAGCAAAGGGGTGGTCACTCTCTTCTAGCAAATAACAGGAAACTGGGCATGAGAAAATTACCTCAAGAGGTTTAGACTAGATATTAAGAAAAAAATTTTACACTGAAAGGGTTATTAAGCATTGGAATCAGGCTGCCCAGGGAAATGGTTGAGTCACCATCCCTGGAGGTATTTAAAAGACGGTTAGATGTAGTGCTTAGAGGTATGGTTTATTGATGTTTTTTCTCAGAGTTAGGTTGATGGTTGGCCTAGATGATCTGAAAGGTCCCTTCCAACCTAGGCAATTCTATGATTCTATCTCTAGCAGAAGACCTTGTGCAAGGACAGAAGAAAAGGGGAAAAAAATCACCTCCAGGAGAGAACAGGGTAATAAGATCTGACTGAATAAACTGTCTGTCTGTTGTCAGTAGATCAGTTTCTCTGTCTATCTGTCTTTGCAAAATGTGACCTGTATATATATAAAAAATCCAAATGTAGAGTTACTTCAGCAGTAGTTTTGTCTTCTAAGACAGGCAGAATCCTTACAACTTGGAAGCTGAAAGTAACCAACAATTGTAATCAAGTGCTGTAACAGTAGCAGATAGTTTTAGAAAGCATTGGAACAGTATTTTGAAGTGTTTTATGCCTCATATCTTGAAAGAAATTAAAGTCTTACTTAACTTCAGAGCCTGCTAAATATCTGAATGAATGTGCTGCATAGTTCTGGGCTATAGTGCTGACCTTGGAAAAGTCATCTCATCTCTCCTTGGTTATCCATCTAGAAAATGTGAATATAATATGTCTTTCCTGTCTATTTACAGTGTTGACTTTCTGGGCAGGGACAATGTCCTGCTGAGTGTATATATCACCAACCACAACAAGACCACAATTGCTAGCAGAGTTTACGTGAGCCAGTGTGGATTAATTAACATAAAATTCATCATAAGATGCTGCTAATAATCCCATTATATTTCTTTATTTCTAAAGGAGATCCCTGTTTCCTTTCCCTTTCTGATGTTCTAGCTAAATTCTGACTTCAGCAGTGGCTTTTTGTTGCCTAGTTTCAGTTTGTTGCTTTTGGGACAAGAGCCATGACACCAGCTTAAGCAATACATGGATGAATGTTTTCTGCATCCCATTACAAATATATTCTCAAATGAATTTTGTGAACAATTTTCTTTCATGGTTTATAAGTTTCTTCAAGTGTTATGGAAACCCCAGAGCTCTCCAACCTTGTTCTTACACTGATTTACATTTTCATGCTCTTTAAAGGCTCAGAGCACTGCAGAAATCTTCAGTAACATACCAAGTGACACAACTACCCAGTGAGGTCTATAAGTAACATTGATTTCCTTTGACACATGGAAGATTTGTTGCAAATCCTACAGAAAAGGGGAAGAACCTACATCTATACCTCATAGTCTCTCAGACAGTAAATACTGTTAAAAATTGTATAAATACATGCCCTTTGAGGCACCTAAATTGCCATGTTGAATTCAGTCATTTCTGATTGAAATTAAGAGCTTGAGGCTGATATTGAATAACAATGTTCCCATTATTACAATGCTAGTTTGGAGTTTAGCTATGGAGAAGGTTCATATCAGTACTGTTCTTTAAATTAGATGCTATGAGGTAGTGACATGGTATGAAAAGCGGGCTCTTCTAGGAACAAATTCACATAAATTAATTTAGGTACCAAACAGACTTTCCTAAATCACAGCCAATAACCTTGTGCTGTTCACACATCCACTCGGGAGAGAAAATCCATCCGAGACCCCTCGTGTGGTCTATGTTTTCTCATTCAGCACAGGTAAAGCATAAGGTAAGTATTTTCCTAATGTAGGCACTGCCATTAAGAGCCTACAGTAAACTTGGATGAAACTTACTTAGCATGTTGAGATCANTTGTGGAGCCACTAAAAGTTTAAAAACATGAACATACTAACAATTCTTTTTTTAATATAACTGCAAAGGGATAACTGAAGAGGATGAGCACAGGAAATAAATATGCTGTTTGGGTTATTCATACATTTCTGATTTCCATTCTATGATTACTTGCAGAGTCTCTCAAGATGAACCTTGTATGTGCTTATGCTTTTTCCCTTGGAATAATTTGTCAGGCAACAGCCTTCCAACTCTTGTCCTTCTCCTTGGTACCCTGCCTCCATAGCCAGCCAGTGATCGGCAGCTGTTAACGAAACTGCAGACCATACAACCATCACACTGCATTGCAAACACAGAGTTGGAGACTGCACGCCAGAGTGCAAGAACAGCCAAGTGGCAAGGTGACAAATAATGTTGCCCCCACTGAAAAGGATAAATTAGCAGAGTCTTATTCTGTTTCCGCCAATTTCCAGGGGTGAAGCCAAGTGACAGCAAACTTGGCGTGTATCTATCAACAGGAACATGTCTGCAGCAGTGCCAAGATTTAGAGCCATCATGCCTGCCATTTCCTAGATATTGAGTGGCACAGAAACAAAGGCCAGGACTTGAGTCATAGTCTAGTACCGTACAAGTGCAGAGAAGAATCTAAAACCTAGGAAATAGCTGTATTAAAACAAAGAAAACTTGAAAACCAATATATACTTTTAGTATAAGGCTGCTGAGCACCCTCAAAGGAAGAGGAGAGGAAACGCAGGTGTGGATTTCATTCACTTTATTTTAGAAGTAATTAAAGGAATTAAGAGACACCTGAAGATCTCTCTGCAATTAAGATGGATAAACACATCAGAAAGGTGTCTCAGACCTCCTGAATCATACTGCTTCCCTGTTCCTTTGCCCATGCAATATTGGAGCATACTGCTTCCAGTTGTTTTTATGTCAGAAAACAACATGCTAACTTCACTCTTCTGATTACACACCCACTTGTAACAGGCAGTATGTTGCAGTTCACTTGACATATTTATTAACTTTGATCTTTAATTCTCAATAGTATTTGGGTAGTCAATTCCAGTGACTTCAAGAGACTTGCCCAAAGTTACCTAAGGACCCCTTTGCATATCCACTAAAGTGCTGAGTTTGTACCTTTCTTGTTTGTCTGATCCCCAAGTATGTGCTTCCAGTATGCTCCCCTTTTAAGTTGCCAGAGATACTTTCAAGTATCATGTTTTGTCAGAACACAGAACCAGCCTCTAACAGGACTTTGTTTCACTGATCATTGTCAGTTCAAACAGTTCCCAGTCCACCTTATCTAGCCCATCTTCAGTTATCTAGCTCATCTAGCACTTAGCTAGCCCACACTTCATCAGTTTGTCTATGAGGATGTTACCCAAGACAGTGTCAAAATCTTGGCTGAAATCAAGATTAAGACTATCCACTGAACTTGTGTGTATCCTGTTTTTTTATATGTTCCCTGTTCCCTGTTCATGGTGGGAAAGTCCTCCTTGCTCCACAATTTTTCTCTTGTTTCAGAGGTCCGGGACTCCTGAAGGATGCTGAAAACCACCATCTTATGGTCACTGAAGTTAAGGTTGTCCCTGACCTTTACATCCCCTATAATTTTTTCCTTGTTTGCATGTGTCATGGTTTGGCCTCAAACGGCAACAAAGAACCATGTGTCACTCGCCCGATCTTCCCTTCAACAGGGAAGAATCAGAAGAAAAAGGCAAAACTCGTGGGTTGAGACAAAAGCAATTTAACAGAACAGCAAAGGTAACAAGAAAACAACAACAATAGCACAGATAGAGGAATATACAACCGCGACAGCGGAGCCGCCTCTCCTCACTGCTTCCTGACCAGATCCAGACGCGCCAGCCCGCTCCAAGCAGCGACTTCCTGTCCCCTCGCCCGGAAGCTCTGGGTGTGCATGGCTCTCATGGGATGGGATACCCGTGTCCCTGCCCAAGTCCGGGGAGAGTTAACCCTATCCCTGCAGGAACCAGGACAGTATGCATGAGGCCCAGCAGGTCTCCCAACATCAGCTCCTCAGTCACTTGTGTTTGAAAGTTGTCATTAATGCACTCTGGAAATCTTATAGACTGTTTCTGTCCTGTTGCACTGTCATCCGGCAGGTATTAAGGGTGGTTGAAATTCCTCATGAAGATCATGTCCTGCAAACATAAATCTTCATGTCTGAAGAATTTTCTACTTATCCGAAGAATGCCTCATCTGCTTCATCCTGATGAGGCAGACTGTAGGAGGTACCCACAACATCAACCATCTTGGTCTGCTTTCTACTTACATGCTCTCAGATATCTCATTGTCTGCTCCTAGGCAATAACCCAGGCATTCCTATTGCTCTTTTACATCAAGGGTAGCTCCTGCTCCTTGTCATCCCAGTCTGCCCTTCCTAAAGAGCCTATGTCCATCCGTGGCAGCATGCCTGGCATGTGAGCTCTCTCACCACGTCTTTATGATTCTAATGAGACTGTAGTGCTGCAACTGCATGCAGCCCTCTAATTCCTCCTGCTTGTTTCCCATGCTATGCGCTTTAGAATGCACGAATTTCAGAGAGGCACAGAGACATGCTGGTTTCCCAGAAACAGTATGAGGAACTTTCCACATAATGTTGTCCTGATGGCACTTCCTTATTTGTGTGCATACACCACATCAAGGTATGCTGCATGCAGCCTTGTTTTGTTCATTAGGAGGTGTTCTACTTAAATCACCCTGCAGTCTTTCCTTGCCAAGCCAGCCCACCGTGGACTCACTTTGATTGTGGTTCTTTATCCTCCCTTGTCATGTCTCCTTAACATATCCCTCATGTACATCTCCCTACAAGCTTCATAGAGATTGGAGATATTCATGAAAGCCTCTAAGAAGTTATAGGAAATAAAAGAGACAAGTTGTTTAGCGATCATAATTATTCAGAAGTTGGGTTAATTGGGTTAATATTCTCAATGAAAGCAAGTGCTCTTTCTTGAAGATGTGACATCTTCCTATTTCTGTCAGCCACTACTCCCTCACTACACTCTCTACGGACTGGCATAGAAATTCAGCTGCCCTTCCATTTACCTGTTAAATGTCTGGCATTTTCCTCTGCTGAACTCCCTACCTGCTGTGTGCCTGGTCTTGTTTCCTGCTGTCTACTCCACCTGTCCACTTTACTCTTTTATTTCCTCCTTAAATGTTAACATGGCACAGATGGGCTCTTACTGCCTGTGACTTTCTAATGGAGTTGTTGAATGTTAATGATACTTTGGAATTTAAAAAGAAAAAGAGACGGACAACCACTAAAACACCAAAGAAAATAAAGGTCTGCGTCCAGTGCATCCATCTGTCTGTATGCGACACACTGAAATAGCTCACTAGAATGTTTATTGTTGCAATATAGAAGTATTGATGGTCCTCAGCCAACATGAAGAGTTCCCTGTAGACAATGAAAAAAAAAAATTGCAAATTATTACTTTTTCATTTCTGATAATGAATATAAATTTGCCAGACAAACAAATCCATAGCATAAAAAAGAGGGTGAAAAGTAAAGATTCTTCAGGGGTAAAAGAAGTCTGTTCTTTTGCTTTGAAGTCTAACTCATCTTAGAAGGAAAGTAGCCAAAGCATTAACAATCATACATTCCAAAATTTTTGCTTCTTTGGAGGGCCCTGTCATTTTCATGTTATCATGCTTTTAGAGAGCAGATGCAGCTGCTGGCATACTCGCAGCTGCCTCATCTCTCTTGATGTCTCCCTTTTCTTACTTAATAAAAAACTTCTGTCTGGTTCAGCATCACCTCCTGTCCCCTTTTCTTTCCTTTTCTGAAACTGCTGTATGCCAAAGGGGGCCAAGAGTCACCCACAAGGATATTTTAGGCAGCTGGATGGCTGTAGTTGCTCTAGTTCACAACCATAAGGTCCCTGCGAGACAATGCAGCTGTTACCCTGAATGAGCTGCCACTGGAAGGTCGGTTCTATCCTCCAACCTTAAACAATCCAGAAAATTAAAGGTCTGAAAAAAATTACTTTTTATGCTGAAGCAGCTGAAGAGTCTCTGCTCATGGTTTTATACCGAGACATAATTGAATGTGTGAAAGCAGACTAACATTCCAGATTTGTTCATTGTAGCATACATTTAGCTTCATTTTGTTGAACAGAATCCTGAACACCTCAGCAAGGCCCATACACCTGCACCTTCATCTTACCTGACATTTTGATCTAGATGTAGGAAACTAGAACACGCCTACATCTAATTTCGTGTTTGCGGGTTGAGAAAGAAGATAAAGAGGATTGTCAACATAAAGCATTTCATAGGACTGAACTAAAGATCATGTTATTTGAAAATAAAATCAATAAATTCTGGGCCCTTTTATTTCCTAGATCCTGTTTGAGATATGTTGATTAACCTTTCACATCTATTTCCTGCTTCGGTAATGGCTAAAAGCAATCCTGCCTTCCTCCCCTTTTTTCCACCCCCTTGGTCCCTTCCTCCATTCCTTCCTATCTCCCTTTCCACTTCCCTTTCTCTCTGAAAATTTAAGAATGAGAACAGCCCAGCAATATGATGCAGATCTGCAGCTTTCGGTTATTAGTCAGTGCCCTGCTTTGCTCAGTATTTCTATACAACTTTGGGTGAATTGTTTCAGTTCTTGTTTTCTCATCTACAAAAATGTGAACAATGTACAGACAGCCTTTATAGAAGTATTGTGGAAATTCATAAATTCAATAAATAAAGGTAGCTCAACTGTAAAAACAGGGGACTGAAAATAATATCTGAAATTAACAGTCAAGCTCCCTTTAATACAGTTATGTCATGCAACCCTGCTTATAAGTACATGATTTCACATCTTAAAACAATTTTTTATCCACTCTGCTTCTACCAAGAGGTTATTTTTCAACTTCAAAACTCAGAAAACTAGCAGGTATGTTTTAATTTTAAGCTGAAATTGGATTTTATTAAATCCATTTTTATGTTTTCTATTAGTTTATTTTCTTTAAATTCCCTTCTCATATTTACCACTGTTTATCATTGGATTTATAGACTGAAATCATATTTCACTCTCAGCCTTCATATAGTTGAGGCAAATTCTTTTCTTCATTTAGTGTAAAACTGCTTTTCTTTTTTTTTTTTTTTTTTTTTTTTCCCCAACTTTTTT
>VXBO01008465.1:341306-358387 GCA_013400135.1 Rhinoptilus africanus | reverse complement strand
TGTTTTGTTTTATTTAGCGCTTGGTCAAAAATATCTTCCTCAAAGATCTTTCCAGGTAAGTCAGGAAGCTCATCTGCCATTTCCTACATGGGGGCGGGTTAGGCCTGAATTTCTCTCCATTTTAAAGTCTAGCTCTTCACTTTATGGCCATCAAATTCTAGGTAACAGCAACAGAATTAAACCAATGCAAAAGAACCCACAGAAACCAGACTTAAGTGTGCGAGCAGCGTAACGGGCATGGGCAAAACCACTCGCTGGGAAAGAAACAAGGAATGGAGCTGAGGAGGTACAAAATGGGAGGAGAAAAGAAACCTCATAGAGGGAGGAGAGGAAGGTCAGCACATTATGAAAGGGCAGCTTTTACCTGGGCCAGCAAAATGCCCTGTGTATATAGTGACAATGACCCAAGCATCTAAAGCGGTTAAAACACAATTTCTTAAACTAGGTCTTAAGCTTTTATTTTGATCCCAAGCATCAATTTAATTTTTTTTTTCTTCCTGCCACATGTAATAAAGAGGAATCTGCTTTCGACTGCCAACAATAGCAGTTTCCAGAGTTGGGTTATGTCCCCCTGTTTCCTCTACTAGTGGCAAATTAAAGAATGATGTGTCTTGGGTACTGTTAGAAGGGAAGGCCCCAGTAACAAAGCTGACATTCACTGCCATTTTGTGTTGCAATTTGAAGTTTTTGTAGTTATTGTAAAGCAAAACTTGCTTTTGAGACTATAAAAAGATGATTTTTACCCAACCAAAGCAATGATAGGATTATACTGCTGTAACCTGCCTCATCCTCCTACCATTCCCATTGATTCTCTCCATTTCTTGACACAGTGTGGTGCTGTCAGTGGAGATACAGAAGAGAGGAGGGGCAAGAGCATTATGAAGGAAGTTGAAAAATTCAGTTTTAGGAAGGTTACATGTGAGTTGACAGTATGTCAGTTTTAACTGCTTTGCCTCTTAATCTACCAAGTACTAATTAACATACAGTAAAAGATGAAACCAAGAAAAGTATTTGGTTCCTTCTCCATCTTTTCTGAACATTACCTGCTGGATTTTGCTTCCAACAATTTCATATCAAATGTTTCACTACCAGATTTTTGGAAATCAGTGTAATTCGGTTGTACGGCACCAACTTGGATTCTAGCAATCGAGATAGAATTCTCCAATTTCTATACAGTAAAAGAAATTATGCAGTGTAACTACGTTCCTCACACACGCTTCACTGGCATCTCCTGCCTACCTGTGGCAAAAAATAACTGACAGTGTATTTAAAAATAATGGCAAAGCGCAGGTCACCCTGCAGAAGAAAATGGAGTTTATCTAAGACCCTGGGTAAACCATTACTGTTTCTGCATGTCTCGCAGAACTAAAAAGCAGTATATTTTACTTTTGTCCTCACAACAAGATACTACTCTTAAGTTCCTGAGGACCATCTTTCTTGTGATGTCACTTTTCAGTGTAGAACCAGGACTTAAAAGACCTCTTGGGTCTAGAAGCCCAGAATGATTAAACAGAAGGGTGCTTTTTGGCTTGAGTACTTCAGTACTTTTTGCTTTTAGAGGGAGCGTATGGTTTAGACAAAGTGTTATTTCCTCTATTATTCACTAAAGGTTACTACGAGAGTATTCGTGAACATGCCTATGACCAAAGAAATGTTATTTCTTGTTGAGTTAGACCCTTTACCAGAGTTATTTAGAATGACCTTTGAGAGAAGCCTTCTAGACACAAGATGTTGTTTCAATAAGGAGAGAAAATACTGCCAGAATTTTTGGCTGATGACAGCGAACAAGCAGTTTTGCCATATTCTCTTTAACGTCAATGCATCTCAAGATCTTTTCACATGACTGTTACATACTTTCTGTTCAGTACAAATTCTTCTTGAATGAGGCTTTTTCCTAGAATTTTTTCCTATGACTAGTAAATACTTACTCCAGAACTTCCTTGGAAGCCATATTCAGATAACGAGGAGACACCCACTGAATTTCAAACCAGTCTCTAAAGCCGTTGTTTCCACAGCATTGGAATCCAATTTGCAACATATCCACTGTTTTCTTCAAGAAACATCGTCCAGGTATGTCCGTGTCCTTATAGAACTTAATAGCATCCCTCAATCCCAGATAGAGAGACTCTTCCAGCTCGTTCCTCATGGTATAGCACATGAGAGCACCCACCAGGATGCAGAAGGTAAAACAGAAGGTACATACGATGTATGGGAGCATAACTAGTTTCCACCGAGAGAACTTGTTGGCGTCTGAGCAGTCATAGCAGATTTTGCCACCCAGAAAGTTGATGATACATGCTATGACCCCTACAGAGATCAGCATGTTGGGGACAGAGTTAATGTCCCCTTTTGCCATCACTTCATTGCGCTTCTTAATCTCTATTTTCAGAAAGAGGCCAAGGCTGAAGAGAATGATCCCGCTCACAACAGAAACCCAGTTGAGGATCCATAAGATCTGAGCCAATTTGTCCCTTTTAGTTTTGGTGAATTTTACTTTGAGGACAGCCATATTTAGATCAGTGTTAGGAAAAGAAGCGTAGGTCAAGGAAAGCTCGTAAGCTGATTAGGAGCATGTATGTATCCAAGGCATGCAGACGACATCTGAAGAAGAGAGAGAGAGAGATTACTGTCTATCTGACTGGGTATTTATAGAGACTACAGAAAACTTCCTGTACAGCCTCGCATGCTGGAGTCCTGCCAAGGGAGTGCCCCACTGAAATTACTGCTTAAATTTCATACAATGTCAATCACTTAAAAAACCCCAAAATTCGAAAGACTGACTAGAGCAATCAAAACCAAGGGAACAGTAGAACCGATGAATTCTGGATTCCTATGGATTTTTGTCAAGAGCAGCATCTGCTGTCTTTCCCTCCAGAAGATTCATGGTGCCTTTCGCTTCCATTTGTTGCCTGTATTTTCTTGATGATTCTAGAAATTTATAATTCTTACTGTATCAGGGTCAGATTTGTGTTCAAAAGTCGAACAAGCAGGACAAACAAGCAGATAAATACAGCATAATCACATTAGCCTTTTTTTCCATATGGAAAAAAAAACCCACATGAAAATAGTACCAGAAACACAGTATCCTATGGGTATTTTTAGTTATTTCATTAATTTTGTGCAGTAAACCATGATTTTGCTAGCAAAAAGCAGTTTCGTTTCTACACTGCTCCTGCAGCTGAAGTTCCTTTTTCTTTCCCTTTGTCCTGAGAACTGTGGTAATCACACCTTATTCCACCCCTCCTACCACCTGTAGACTGGTTTTCTTTCTGAGTTCCCCATATTCCAGTCAGAATCCTAAACTTCATTCCTGTTTGCACTTTCTGCAATAACCTTGACTTCTTCACCAGCCATTGGAGCTGCTTCCATTCTCCCATCTGAAGAGGACTCAGCAGCCCAAGGGACAGCACAATATTTTATAAAAGGGGAGCTATTTGAAAAATGTCAGAAAACTACTCATGTTTTTTGTAATTTATATCTTGTGTATTTTATTAGTTTGGTTTTGATACACCTACTCTTACGTTATTAGCAGTCCTTTAATAAATTTCCCATGTGATCTACAGACTCTTTTGTTTTTCTCTCCAAAGATCACAGTGATGGACATAAAATGTATTCAGAGAGACGACTCCTGCCCTGAGTTTCAAATCTGATATTTCAGAGTTTCACAGCTGAAGGAGGACTTCTGTGTTTCAAGGTCTGTCGTCTTTTCCCCAGCTATTAGCGGATCTAAGAAAAGACAGTATATTTCCCATCTCTTTTAACCTTGCTTCTCTGCAACACTACTAATAACTTCTGCTTCGCGCTCCAGTTATATCACAATCACAGGCAGAAAGCAGCTAATAACATCCAAAAATCTAAAACCTGTTAGAGCTGGAGCCAATGTGTTTTTGGTGTATGTGATGTGGATGTAGAACTATGCTGCAGTACCTCAGGATCAAACCATGAACTTTTACCCTTCTTCAGTGCTTCCGATACTTTGCAATTGCCTTTTCTCAACACGTGCAAGATATCTGGAGTTCTTTCATTGCTCCCCAGAATGCCTGCTCTCAGCATGGTCTTGTACTAATTCAGTAATTTTCAGTAGAGTGATTTTATACTATACAACAATGTGTTTATATGATTATACAGTTTTCTAATTCCTCTAATACAATGGCATTTATAATGCCGTAAACTTAGGGAAATAGAGAAGTATAAGCAGCATTATTCTTGTTTAATATTTTTTAAGCTAACAGATTCTACCACGTAATCTGAATAAAACTGGTATCGGCTAAACCAGCATGAAACCCACCTGCAGACAAGCTGTACAGAAGCAGGGCTACACTAAAGGATCCCCAGCAGCAATGAAGCTCAACACTGGGTAAGCAGATTGTTGTAGAGTGCAGTTTAAAAAGGTTCCCCAGCGTCTTCATCTGTGTATGTTGGAAGGAATCAGTTCTGTGTGTACAGGCAAGAAACAGGTTGTTCCATTCATATCAGGACATGGATATCTTCATGCACTTTAATATTAAAACATTTTAATGCCTGAGAGATCTAATTCATTAATTTTGCATTTATTTTCTCCTGTATTTACAGAGGAAACGAATTCCTCTCAAAACTATTAATCTCTGAATATCTTTGTACAATATATAGAGTAGTATGCAAAATGCACGGTATTTTTTCTTGAGGCCAGCAGCTCTCTGACTTTAAAAACAAGGTCCTAATTTTAATGATTGTTAAGGCTGTTTATCAATTATGGTTGAGTATTGATTGTGATCATATTGCAATAATCATATCCTTTATCATGATGAAATACTGATTATCGATAGACATCTCTGTACAAACAAGTCCAGAGAACAGTCATTTATAAAATGACAACTCCTCCTTCACACCATTCTTCTATGGTATCCTTCAGACCTCATTTAAAAGGATCATGCTCCGCTGGCATAGAATCAAGCCTCCATACGAATTCAGCTGACAGCCTGTCTGCTAAGCCCGGAGACAGTATCTTTGATTGCTTCACCAGTTAAGCAGTTCATGACTTGAACTTAAATAGCTGTAGATGGCTGCCGCAAATAGGTTTATCTGCCCCTGATACTCAGGTCTCAGATCTCACAATAGCGAGAATCTGTTGTGAAATTTCCTGGCTGCTGATACGCAGTTTGCATTCAGTGGCCAGTGTATATGAATGCATCGCTCACTGTTCATGTATGACATCATACATATATAATTCATACATGTATGTGTTTGCAAAATGCCTCTAAATTGTTAGGCACGCATATTGTTATCGCGTCACGGAGAACATCCTACTTGCTAAACATCTTTTGCTTTAACATTTGGACAAAATTTGTAAGCAGTTCTACCTTTACTTAAAATTCATTACTCAAGAGGCACTTGTTGATTTTTGAAGATGTAAATTTGAGACTTTCTGTCATATTCTAGCCATAAAGAAACTTGAAGCTGAATTCCATAAGCATCGTACCTCATGTAGCTATTCTGATACAGCTCCTTCCCCCTTTTTCAGATGCCTAAAGGTAAAAAAATGAAAAACTTAACGTGCAAGAACAACTCTCCTAGTAAGTCCTTGCCTCCAGTAGTCCTCGTAAGGTATTTCCTGCTTCGCTGTTGCAATTTTAGTATTGTTATAAGACCAGGTTTCATGGAACATTCACATTCATCTAATAGAGGTACATACACCACAGTCCTCCAGTAGTATAAGATCTGCTATTTCATATGAGCCATGCTGCCAGAGGAAAGGGGAGGAATGACTGGTTGTTGTAGTGCAGTGACCACTCGTTGACTGGCCCTGGCCTTCACTTATATACTTGAGATTGCACAAAGGATCTTTGGGACAACTGTGCTTCTCCTGAAAGTTTGAGTGCATCAAGAAGAACTTACCTACTCTATTCCTGTGTTCCCAGCTTCTACATAGATACTCCTCTTGAGATTATTTTTTCCTGTGCTAGCAGTTTACTGAATTTAATTTAGATAATGAGAAGACTCTCTTCCCATCATAATCAATTTTGTAAATACACCATAACATTATTCTTTCCCTAACTGTTCAATGAAGTATTGAATACATCTATTAGCATAAGTTGTATTGCAACACACGTACTGCTGCGTAGTAGCATTTTTGGAGCACCATGAAGAAAGTTCTTCCAGCTGAAAGAACTGAAGTGCAGTTATGAGCTAAAACTGTCATTGTCTTGCTCTGCAATATGTATCTGTTCTTCTCCAAGTTAATTTGGCAGTGAGCTACCGTAAAACCACAAACACTTGTAGGAGTTCAGTGGAACTAACATCTCTAGTTCCTGGAAACACACCTCACCATTGCACACGAACCACTCCAGAGTTATGAAGCATATACACACAGACATCTTTTTCCCTAGCTAGGGGACAGAAAGCTGGATTTTATTTTATAAAAGGAGAAATATTTCTTTCAACAGAAGCAGCCAAATAAAAGTGGAAATTTCTCTCATGTTACCAATACTGTTCTCAAGCTTTCCTTGTCTAACTCACTTCAAACACAGCTTCTATCAACATACTGTAGCTTTTTGCTTCCAAGATGCCGCCTACCTGTTCCTTTCCTATCAAACTCCCATAACTATAGAGAACAAGACATAGCACAGCTATTTATACATTTATAATGCTGACTTACCAGATTCAAATTGTCCAAAGAAATTTGGCTTGCAGTTTTGTCATAAACAAACCACATCTTATCTTAAACAATTTCACTAAAATCTGCCATTTTAGATAAACATACATTCCTATCTGTGACGTAATGTAAAAGAAACCACAAACCTGCTTCAGAGGACTGAACAGGATCTTGAAACTGGTAACTTGCTGAGAACAAGGGAGAAAATACCTGGATCAGGCATCCTGAAGAAGAGTGAAGAACTGATTTCCTGATGTCTGTGTAGTTCTTCTGTCTTTACAGTAAGTCACCTGTGGAGATGGAGAAAGAGACTTCAACTCTCCTGCCCATGCTAATCTCTCTTTCATCTCTAATCGTAGCTAAGAGATTTATTTCAAGGTTCTTATGCCACCAGGCTAAATCCTGCAAAACAGGCCACTTAACTGAGTGTGAACTGAGATCTCACTGATAAAATGGATTTATGCTAACTTCTTTTTCCTTTTTATCACCTCAAGGTTTAGGCTAGTAAGCAACAGAGACTGTTCTTCGGTACCTGTTAATGTCTTCATTATTTCTTAATTTGTTCATAGCAATAAATATAAGAGAGAGAAGAATGAGAATAATCAAACTTGGTGCATCTGTGGGAAGGGAAAATCTATCATAGGCAATCACATCATTTACATTCACTATTATGTGCCTTATCCATCATTCCATATTTTGGCTCTTTGGATGGAGTTTTCTGCCCTCTGTATATTGACTGTGACTGCATCCAAGGAAGGAATTCAAGTAACCAAGAGCAATTGGATCATCCTGTATGACTCACAGTAGATTCTGGTTTGGGAAGCTTTCCAGGTTCAAGAACAATCTAGTAGAAACCTCCATCCTAAACTCTTAAAAGCTTTATCCTAAGCCAGAAGCAAAAGCATCTTGTCCTCCGGCAATTCTGAGCCCAGCACATAGCAATTTGTGGGATGGACACTGCTGGGCTGAACTGGCAACAGCAGCGGCAACAAGCTGAGTCTGCAGTGATGCTCAGTCAAACTAGTGGTGATGTCAGTACCAGAACTGAATCAGTAACCAGGACCAGGTTTGGTCTATAGGGTCCATACTACCTCAGCAGTTCAGTGAGCACACATGACTGACTGCAAGGGACCCTGCAACAGAGATTATCATGCATATGAATATTCTCAGAAGCATAAACTGTCTCCTCCCAGCTAATGATGAGCAATAAACCGATACCATGATACTACAGTAACTCTAACGCTGCATTCTTGGAATATGCCTGTTCATCTCGTTTATGGTCTCATGCCTTCATAAAGACATGCATGCATCAGTATTCATAGAATCATAGAATTGTCAGGGTTGGAAAGGACCTTAAAGATCATCTAGTTCCACCCCCCCTGGCATGGGCAGGGACATCTCCCACTAGATCAGGTTGCTCAGAGCCCCATCCAGCCTGGCCTTAAAAACTTCCAGGGATGGGGCTGCCACTACCTCTCTGGGTAACCTGTGCCACTGTCTCACCACCCTCATGGTGAAGAACTTCCTAATGTCCATTCTGAATCGACCCATCTCTAGTTTTAATCCATTCCCTCTAGTCCTACCATTACCCGACATCCTAAAAACTCCCTCACCAGCTTTCTTGTAGGCCCCCTTCAGATACTGGTAGGCTATAATAAGGTCTCCTCGGAGCCTTCTTTTCTCCAGACTGAACAACCCCAACTCTCTCAGTCTGTCTTCATAGGAGAGGTGCTCCAGCCCTCGGATCATCCTCGTGGCCCTTCTCTGGACACGTTCCAGCACATCCATATCTTTCTTGTAGTGGGGGCTCCAGAACTGGATGCAGTAATCCAGGTGGCATCTCACGAGAGACCAGGCACAGAGGTGAGACTTACTGGCCTATAGTTCCCTGGTTCATCCTTCTGTCCCTTTCTGAAAATGGGGATTATATTTCCCATTTTCCAGTCAGTGGGGACTTCACCAGACTGCCATGATATTCCAAAAATGGCTTAGCAACCTCATCCACAAGTTCCCTCAGTACCTGTGGGTGTATCCCATCAGGTCCCATGGACTTGTACACTTTCAGGTTCATCAGATGGTCATGAAACTGATCTTCACTTGCAGTGGGCAGTTCTTTCCAACCCCTGCTGTTATCTTCTGTGACTCCAGGGCTGCGGCTGGAGCCCTTGCCAGTGAAGACTGAAGAAAAGGAGTCGTTGAGAACCTCGGCCTTCTCCGTATCACTTGTCACCAGTTCTCCCGTTTCGTTTCTGAGGGGGCCCACACCTTCCCTAGTCATCTTCTTACCATTAATATACCTATAGAAATTTTAGTTGTTTCCTTTGATCTCCCTGGCTAGATTTAATTCTAACTGAGCTTATTATTATCACACTTATTGTCAGGGAAAGGTGAAAGATTAGTTATCAGTGCAACTCAGTCTATCAAAGTCTTGAGTAAAGAAGAGACTGGAATATGTAACTACAATATTCTAAAAAGAAATAACAATTAAGACTTGTTCACTTGCCAGAAGTCATTTCATACATCACTGCGTGGAAGAGGGAGGCTCAGAATTGCCAGCATCCCTCTGTGCCTCCACAGGGTGAAAATTCCCAAGGACATGCCCCGACAGGATAAAGTCATACATACAGTGAAATTCTTTCCCTTGTCACTTTCTCTGATACAACCAAACTCATAACTAATGTTTATACTGAATGCTCCATCCAACAATGCATCCTCTGGGACCATATGGCAAACTTATACAGAGCGGCTTCCTTGCTGTGTGTGGGATCCCTGGAGCCATACAGGCTCGACGTGCCTTTTGCTGGAAACTTCAGTTCAGAAAAATATAATTTGCCATACCTTCACCTTTTTAAAGAAAATATCTGAAGCAGGCCTCCCAGCCTTCTATCTTGCCTATGTGCAGATGTACAGCGCATCCAGGAAACTTCAGATCCAAGAGCATCTGTGATACATCTGGGACCTGTTGGACCTACTGCATATGGACCACACAAATGCTTGCATATGATCGAATGTACCCCAACTGCATTGAATTAGTCCTATGCACACAGATCATTCACGTTTTGGACTTGGTGTACTTGTGAAGACCACAAGGAATATGTTAGATCTGTTCAAATGTATCCACTTTTGTACGGATCAACTCTACAGAGCATAATCAACAGGCATAATATATTCCTGTGGACCGCACAAGTACACAAGGTTACACATTTGCCTCCTACAATTTTTGAGATATTGCTCTGGCTGGGATGTGATATATTAGAAATCCTGGACAAATGTCTGAAGTCCTTTTCTATGCCCAGAAGTTGTTCACGTTATAAATCCCCCCTCCCCAGTCTGTGGAACTCCAGACATATGTTATCCCTGAGTATTAGAAAATGGTTTTGCCTCAGATACCTATTAGTGGAAAAAAGTACCTTTCCTCTTGTTGCTTTGCAGTATAAACCTAGTACTTGCATGCATGAAAGAAAGCAAGCAGAAGATGGCAGTGCTGCTGTATGTGGAGTTTTTTCTACAATGCAAAGTAAGAAGCTTTCTTTTCGTTGTGTTGGAGAGATTAGAGGTCACTCACACAGCTAGTGGCAGCTCAGGAAGGCATCATTGTAAGAAATAACTTAAAACCATTCTTAATGCAATTAAAAGTCAATGCTACTTGTACTTTTTGTTCTGTTTCATATTGGTAAATGGTTTCAGTTGCAAAGTTAATATTAAAAGTTGAATTCTTCAAAAATTAGGTTTGTTTTACGGCCATCTATAAATAACCATGCTGCACTTCCTTACAGACCTGCTGGGAAACCTGGGCACCAAGATCGTGATGACAGAGTGGCATTTTGTAACCCAGCAGGAGTGGTTGTACATGTGGGACTGCTCTCTCTCTCCCGGTGGTGTAGAAAGAAAATGCACACTTTCCTGCTAACAGTGGAGATTGCTGTGCTGTGGCTTTGGACCTGTGGGAGGTAAATTTAATAAATGTTTGGCCAATTACTTATCTGTTCAGTACCATTCATATATGTCTGCAAGCAAGCACAGATGTATTATGAATTAGCCTAGTTAAATAGCTACTTGGGATGATGCATGCTGCAAAAGTGAATTTTACATCTAGTTTCTAAAAATTAATGGCTTTTATATATGTATATTTGGATGGCTTTCCATATCACCTTGTAGTTAATGTAAATGATAACTAAAGAGAAGAGATTTTCGTGTAATGGACTAAACCTGGAGGCACAACTGTTCTTCAACATGTGGGTGCTTCAGAGGGAGAGTCCATATTGTGCCAGAGAATCTCTCTGATATGTGTGAATGGGAAGAGGGCATGAGAAAGGGAATTCAGACCATCTGCTTTTTTTGGCTTTGGTAAAGTTGTGACCCACACAGTAGATACTGAGAGGCGTAAGTTATTAGACAAATAGAAGCAATTGGGTCTTTACAGAATATTCATCTCTCAATTACATTTTTGTATAATGTATAACGGTATCTAGATGATTGTAGTTGTTTTAGTTAGATGAAGATACCTAAGTTAAATTACAACATCTGAAATTCTTATGGAATTGCAGAGATGGCAGAGGGAATGTCAAAGCTCCAAGGCAAGAGGTAATGGGGATAGACAGTAATTTAAAAGAACTCAGTTTGTACATCAGAATGCCAGAAAGCTTACTGCAAACTAAGTTAACTATATGTTTTTACAACTAGAGCTATACACTGTACCACAGTTGTACCAGAAGACCCGCTGTACTATTGCATGCAAAATACAAATACCGTAACTGTAGCTCATTTCATTGCCTGAAAACCATCACAGACTAAATGAATCAGAAAAATATGTATTATAATTCTCATTTTTCATGTGTTTAAAGGTTGTAACAACACAGATGATGGAGCCAGTCTCAGGCAAAAAGGAAACTATAGAAGACTTGCATGAACTGCACTGCACATGTACTGCTAGTCTTCAGGGGTCCTGTATATTCCGGGAAACACCGTGCAGGTACCTATCAAGCTGGCTCTGATTTCAATCCATAGGAGCTGTACTGTCCATAACCTCTGAGTCATCCACTCCTGACTCATGGTGAGTCATTACAAATGGAAAACTAAGGCACAGAAATACTGTATTCACCTTAAAATCAGACCAGCAGTTTATGGTAAAACTGGAAAATGAACCTGTTATTTTAAATTGGTTAGTAACATAAAATTTCCATCTTGGCTGTCACTTTTTTTCTGAAGACTAGAATCCATTTTTACAACCTTATTAATAATTAGACCATGCAGCAATCTTGCTTTTCACGTTCATACCTTATTCACTATGGACTGTCGTGAGGGAGGTATCAGTCTCTTCTCCCAGGTAACAAGCGATAGGACAAGAGGAGGCAGCCTCAAGTTGCGCCAGGGGAGGTTTAGACTGGATATTGGGAAAAATGTCTTCACTGAAAGGGTTATTAAGCATTGGAACAGGCTGCCTAGGGAAGTGGTTGAGTCACCATCCCTGGGGATGGGTAGACGTGGTGCTTAGGGACATGGTTTAGTGGTGGACTTGGCACTGCTAGGTTATGGTTGGACTCAATGATCTTAAAGGTCCCTTACAACCTAAATGATTCTATGATTCTGTGACCACAAGCCAGTCATCAGGAAGCTTTTTGCAGAATGGAATTATAACCGTATTATGAGGGCTCCCAACAAAATTCCCTTTACATAACTATGTAAAATTTCCTTTTTCTATTCCATATCTCATAGCATCAATATATTGGTGCACTGTACTGACAATTAACCCTTCTTCCCCTAGCAAAGGAGTCAGACATACACTCACATTTCTCCTTGAAGAGACCTCCGATACTAATCAGAAAGTCTCCCTGTCCGCGCCTTACTATAAACCTGATGTTGATGCTGGTTTTCGCCCCTCTAGACACCATTTGAACTAAACAATATTACTCAGAACATCTTGTAGGGAATCTGAGATTCTTTTAGAAAGAAAAGAGACAGTTAAAAAAAAAAGAAAAAAAGAGAAAAAAAAAGAGAAAGACACAAACTTTCTGAAGCTGACAAATAGACAAAAGCCAGCACCTATACACAGGGCTCTTAGTGCTCTTCTGAAAGAGATCCAAGATCCCTCTGTCCCTTCAGCGGTGACTTTATGCTTATTGACACTCTTTGTCTAGAAATCCTGATCTATGAAAAAAGACTGAAGGAACTCGGTTTTCTTACTGTAGAGAAGTCTGATGGTGAGAGGTAAAAATTGTGTTCAAGTAATTTTAAGGTAGTTGCGCAGAGAAAGAGAATAAATTCCTTTGGTGACAGGAGGAGAAATACTGGGTGAAATCTTGCTTTTAGTGAGAACAGTGAAACAGCCCATGAAAAAACTGGATTTCCATCAACAGACTACTTCCAGAAAAGGCTGACAAATACTACCCAGGAATGTAGTTGGTCCTTCCTTGGAAAAAGGGCTGAACTAGATGTCTCAAAGTCTGTACATTTGCTATGAACTGGACACATGCTTAAACATCTACAAAAGTTTGTAAGTGCTATCCCATCTTTGGACAATACTTCTTTTGCTCATTGACTTTTGCCTGAAATGTGAGCTTATAAAATGTGTTTGACTTTCTACTTTTCAGTGAGAGCACTGTTTCCACCTCCGTTTATATATTCATTTTTAGTTGAAATTTTCAACAAAATACAGGATTTGGTGGATGTTCATTTACTGACTAACCAAACCTAGGAATTTTCCATGTCTTGGGAATGAACAATTTTGAAGTCTGTGCACCTTACTATCTACCCTCTCCTTTTATTTTTTCTTTCTTTTTCTCTCTTCTCTTTTCTGACAATCATTTGATTTCTGACACTCCAAAAATTTTTCTGGAGCTTTATATCTTACTTCTGTGGTCAACTAAGCAGAAACATTATTCAGAACTTCTGACTCATACAGAACTAAATAAATAACCCCAACACTGATGTCTAGGCAAAGAAGTTACAATAAAAGTATTTGAAACCAAGCAGTCTGTACTTTGCAGGATGAATCATCCACTCCCGTACGCATTTATTTCAAGAAAATAACAGCAGAGTTCAGAAGGTCTTACACATTGTTAACCATGTCACCCTTCTCCATTGGCAGATAATATGCATATGTTTGTGTACAGGTGTCATTTTTAATTTTTAAAGATTCCTTGAAGAAACACTAGATCATTCCTTTCAGACAAAAAACACTGATGAAAATTCTCGCAACTCCCTTATCCCACAATGAAGAAGATTTCCAGGAAAGCAAACTCATTTTTCCATGATTATCCATGAAGCCTAAGAAAGCAGAAGTTGAAACACTAGAGAGCTGTGTTCCATCTATAGACAATCCTGGAAGTTCACAGAGATATTTAAAAAGCTTCAGAACAAACGCGGAGTTGTCCATTTGTGGTGGCTTACAGCTATTGACTAACTTCATTTTGCCTCTATTTTGGAAGTAAAACCCTAAAGTTTCTGACTTCAAAACAGTTAAACCAGCAGACAGTTGTTTCCAGTACTTGTTCTTCTCCATCCCAAGCTGAAATTCAGCTCTTGGCAAGATCTGAACCTTTGTTGATGCACATAATGATTTCCCCCTTCCTGTGATTTTAATCATTTATTTAGAAAAGTAACGTTTTTGATATAATTTATGATAAAAATGTGAACTCAGTTTCAGTGTAAGTGTCTCTCAGGAATAATGAAAGCAATGAAATACTTGTAAGAAGAAATATTTAGGTTTACTGTTTATATGCACAAACAGGTAAAATGCACATACAAGGATTCACCTTCCAGAGAATATTCATGGTAGGAATAGGCTCGGAGATCTGCAACTGATGGGAGTTAACAGCTCCTCTTCTTTCCCCTTTTCTTTCTACATAAGTATGAGTAAAGTAAAATGCCTAGATCAATTCACAGCCACATCAGAGTTCAATGTTTATCTGTGCTGCACTTCAATATGCTTGCAAGAGCTTCCTAGTTTTATAGGAGGGCCTAGGACGCTCTTATCATTCCATGCAGACTCAGAAGTGTCTCTTCACTCACATACATTTGATATATCGATTCAAAGGCTGCATGATAAACTGAAAAAAAAAAAAGAAAAAAGAAGTTGTTACATCAGGACACATGAAATATCCTTCAGGGTCAGACCAGTTATCTACCTGGCTCTCTAGTCTGTCTCTAACAGTAGCAAGAGTAGATACTATTCAGAGGTACTTTTTACACTTAATACTCCTTTTACTCCCTCTGCATCCAAAAGTGTTCTTAACGGCATGTTTTGGAACACCAGATAATTACCACACAAAGCCAGATACAGCAACAAAATACAATTTTTGTACATTGAGATAGCCAGTTAGAACTAGCAATGTAAAACCTGAATAAAGGGCTTAGGACAGTTGTTGGCCCCGGGTAACTTTTTCCAGGCCCAGTCAACACTATGCATCTAAGCTTAACGACCTGTATTACTGCAAAAAAGCTAGAGCGGCTTGATTCCATAGTTACACAGAGATTTCAATGTCTTGGGCTTTTTTTTTTTTTTTTTGTGGTGAAGATATTCTGCAAGTTTGCACTGATAGAGGAAATGCTGGCATCTGTTATATTTACCATCATCTTTGAACCAAAAATAGTAGAACAGAAAGCCTTGAAGAACCTCTTGGCATATTTCTGGAGCAGTGAATTAAAAAAGATGAGATCTTTTCTGTAAAGATGTCCTGCACTTCAGTGGAAAGATATTTTCCTTTTGAGAAGACTCAGTTTTAGTTTGGTTTTTTTTGCTGCTTGACTTCTATTTGAACCATCCAGGTTTTGTCTGCTTACGAAGAGTCCATGGTAATTTGAAATCTAACAGATCTTTAATTTGAAATCTAACCAATCTTTAATTTGAAATCTAACCAGAACTTTAACAGATAATGAAGAGAAAGAGTCTTTGGTCTTTTGAAGCTTGCAGCGTGCATGCTGACTTAGAGTATGCTAAGATGGCAGGTATTCATGATGCTATTTCCATGATATTGTGCATGACAATGCAGTTATATTAGCTAATGAATTAACTTGTGAAGTTACAAAATGATGAAAGAAACCATGTCCCTTGGATTAGCAATGTTAAACGCATAAACAGACAAACCAGATAAACAAGTTTGTTAAGGCCTTTCCATTCTCTTTAATTGAAAATTTTCCTGAAGAACCGTACGCCTCAGGCAATGTGTGAATTATTTGGGTAACAATGAAGTATTCTTCACAGATGGATTCATATTCATGAGCTCCCCATTACACCTAGCACACAGCAAGTTTTGTTGTCATTACTTAAAATAAGAGGTGGTTAGGGCATTCATCTACCCTCAGCTGTAATTTGGGAAAAAAAGTACCGTCAACTTTAGAGGGAGTGTGAAAAAATTGTTTAGTGCATAAGAAGAGTAGGTATAAGGAGTGGGCCTATCCTAGAATAATTGTCACCTTTGCAATGCCTTTAATACAGGTTTGGAAGAATATGTAGCTTCAATAGAATATTTTCCATCAGAGAAACTGTGTCTATCAAAGGTAAGCAAAACGCATAACTCCACTTTTCAATTGGTGAAGAGATATACTATTAAAAATAAAAAGAAAAAATAAACCCTCTCCAACTATTTCAATCAAGGTTCACTCAAAAAAATGAACGTCTCTTCATAGTATAATCTTTCTTATTAACTGCTTCAATTGTTAGTTAGGACACATTATACATACACACATTCTCTCTATACAGATGAATATATGCGTATCACCAGTGCTGCATCCACACCACTGCACTGCTTGAGGTTCTTTGAGAATGAAGAAGCACATGACTGAAGCTGACATTGAGCAAGTCACAACCATTTGGGCTCACTGTAAGGTTAGGTTCGCAGCTCCCACAACTCATTTGTAAACTACAAGCACTAAGATCTCTCTACTCATAGAGCAGCAGTAGGACATAGTGGTGTCTAACCTTACTCTTTGACTATGATCTCCTTCTGATGAATGAAAAAAGGGCTTAAATTATTCACGCTATCATCACCTCACCTCCCTGGCAGTAGGGAAATACAAGCTTTCTTTTTTTTTAAAGAAACTTCACGTGAGGGGAAGACTGCAGCGTGTCTACTCACTTCATACCAGGTGCTGCGAGCACAGCAAATCTGTCCTTCCCCTTTCCCCCAGAACGGGTCTCTCCCGGCTGTCAGATGGATCCAGCCGCTGGGCTGACACCGTATGGATCAAGCCTCTGGGCTGACACCGTGTCCCACCAAGGCGTCCCGTCGGCTGCTGCGCGGTGGCATGCTGGCACCCACCCGAGCTGGCTCCATCGCCTCACCCGGCCGGAGAGCCTCGCCTGCAGCACGGAGTCACCGGGCAGAGCTGAACCCTTCCCTTCGAAGGCCGCGCTGGCCTATGCGTGGGACACACCGACCCTTCCCCAGCGCCACAGCGCGGAGCCCGCGGGGGACAGCCTGCTGTCCCTCGGGCAGCCGCCGCCGCCGCC
>VXBO01008465.1:259779-340594 GCA_013400135.1 Rhinoptilus africanus | reverse complement strand
TGCGCAGGCGGGACGGGGCGATCCCGGCTGTGGAGTTAAGGTCGGCAGGTCCGTCGGGCTCCGGCAGCAGTCATCGCCCGCCCGGCCTCTACGGAGAATTCCAATTTATAGGCACCAGATTTATTTATTTATTTATTTATTGTCCCTCCCACTTGCTGCAAGAAGGCAAACGGTAGAGATATTTACGCGTTCTGACGGTGAAACCTCCCTGTTTTTAAATAGCTGCGTCTATATTTCCAGTTGGTAACCGTGGCGTGCGTGTAGCGGGTGCGTGTGTGGGCAAGGCTGGATGGGGAGCCGGGCTGGCTGCCGTCTGGCGCTCTGAGTGCCGGAGCCATTAGCAGCAGTTGCATCAATGTATGAATACAGATCCGCCTGGCTAGGCCGCAGATGCACTCCCTACAGTGACGGTAGTAAACGTACGCACTGCACGTGGAAGACATTTAAAAAACATTATTATACATACTTTTTGCTTGTAAGAAAACGAAGGAAATAGGAAAATATCTTGTTCCTAAGTCTCCAAACGATCTCCGGAGCTGCAGCTGCATCCTCGTACTTCTGTTGTCGCTCTAGAGCTAAAGCAAGGAGAGGACAAAGATCGGTACAAGGTTTCTAACCTCTGGTGTGAGCCGGAGTAGTTGGGAACAACTGGTAGTGTGAACGGGGATGGATTTGCAGATATTAATAATGTTAATCCTGAGGGTGGGGCGGGAGATGGACACAAAGGAAAGACCCCTGCCTATAGCACAGCCTTTTGAGAACCTTCCACTGTATTTACAGTTAAGCTGGAAAGGACTATAGAAAATGAGTTATAAAATAGGTTGTAATAACTTTCTTAGTTAGGCTGTACATGCAGAACCAGTTGAATTTCGCCTGAAATGTTCAGAATTAGTAAGCTGTATTGACAGGAAGGTTGGGAGCCTGAAAATAAAACATAATCTATTTATTTTAAAATCGTGTTAGACTTGAAGTGAGAGATTAGTTTCCATGTTGCGGTTCTGGAAAAAAACAGTAGACTTTTTATATTTTCTGCATAGTTAATGCCATGCCTCTGTTGAACATGTGCTATGCTTGTAGGTATGTTAGTTCATTTTAGCTGGTTTTTATCTGTGAAATCAAAAGATTAGAGCTTATTTTGCTGCTCGTGTTTGATTTTGGAAATTTTTTTCGGGTCTTAACGATGTGAACTCATGGCAAAAAGATATCCAACATTTTTATTCTGTGTTAAATTGCACAGAATACTTTATTGATGATGATTCCATTGTTTTACAGGGCAAATTACCTTTAACAAAGTATTAAAACTTCATTACTTGTTAAACCATAAGTATGTGTATTAACATTTGTTTGGCTTGTCAAAAAATTTTATGTAGGAAAGTTTGACTGCAGTAGTATTCATTGGTCAAAAGTTATTTTGAAAATAATGCATCAAGATACCATAGTTTAAAAAATGTGAAGATGGAATCAATTCTCTCTGATAAATACTTTGTTTTTCTCTAGTATATTTCTGATGTACTGTTATGCTCTTGAAGTTCAGTATCTTTTTAAGCTTCCTATTGTGGAAATGATGGGGTTAGAATGAGAAGAGCAAATTGAGCGACTGGAATATCATGATGTTGGTTGGGTGTAGTGTAGTCACTGTGCTGCTGCTGTGTGCTGCAGGCTCTGGTACCTCTAGCATCACAAATTCCAGAGAGGTTTTTCCAATGTGACTAATAAAATCAAGAAAGATTTTTGACTATGACAACAGAGGGAGATGACTAGAGTTTTCCCGGCTTGAAACTGATTTCTAAACAATCAGCTACTACCAGTTTTAGATACACGTTTACAGAAGGTTAAACACTTGCTTAGCGTGTGAAGTTGCGCTATGTGGTATATTAATATACTGCTGTGTTTTCTGTGTTAGCTGAGACTTGTTTATCTAGTGGGAATGAATTGATCCTCTACAACAGGAGATTGTCAGTTTCTGTGTATTCCTGTGTGTTGTGTTGTCTCTTTCTCCTGCTGTGGGGAAGCACTACACAAAGCCTTTGTGTTTGGTTAGAGGGGAGGAGAAACAGCTGCCTTCTCCGTGCAAGACACCAGGATTTGTAGGGGTCTCACAGGGATGCGTTGTTGTACGTGGACCACCCGCTGTCCTTCCTCCCTCATTCTGACTGTTAAAGGACTCTCTCCTCACGGCAGAGAAACCCGTGCTCCGTTTGGTTGGCCTCACACGGCAGCGTGTTGCACTATGGATCTAGCAGATCAGTCAGATGGGCCAATTGTTAAAGTATAGATGGGCAAAAATTAAACCATTCAAAATTAACTAAATGCAAGGTGTACATTAAGGAATATAAGAGCTACAGATCATGTTGTTTTTAAAAATTACATATCAACTCAGTTTCTCATCCATGATCGGGATGAAAGATACCTGTTTAAATGGTTAATCTTTTATTTGTTTTTCTTTTGTTTAACAGTTTACACTGCTTAAATAGGAATTAAACATGTTAACTTTAAGAAGAGGAAATAAAAATTATTTCAGTTGGATGATACAGCACAGCTAAGTGGAGCAGTTTCATTTTTCTGCTTTCCATGCACTAATAAGAGTGCTTTAATCGTTGTACTGTATTCTGTGTCACACGATGGTTGAATAAAAGTTAACTTCCCTCTCTTTGTTGGAAACATTGGATACTATATAACATGGCTTCTAGTAACTGCATCTTGTATGGTCTTTCAAAATTACTTCTTTGAAAATATTTAATCTTTTACAACTTTATTACACTTATTAGAATTTTAGAATTGGATTCTTTTTTAAATTTATTTTTTATTTCACCTTCAGTGCTAGATGTCAAGTAGTGTGCTTTTGAGGGCATTTGATAACTCAGATTTTTTTTTTAAGATGCTTATGCAATTGAGTTGCCATTCTTGGCAGTTTAAATTTATAGTCTTTTTTTTTTTTTCTGTATTGGCTTACAGGTCACTAATCTTGAAACTCAAGTAGTGGAAAATTAAAACAATAAAATCTGACCTTTTGGTGCTTCACTTCTTGATCTGGTTGAATATCTTTTTCCCAGATTTGAGTCGTTGTGCAAGTCATAACTTTCGTTAACTTACTCTTCAAACTTCTGTTTCAATTAATGGAGACAAACCTTTGAAAACCATGAGGGATTTTTGGGGGAGAAGGGAAAGATTGAATTTGACAGGAGGGAGGAAAAGGGGGACAAACTGTGAAACCGAAGAAGCATATTGAACAAAACTGTGTCCTGTTAGGAATTCAAAAATGTGTTAATTTTTATGTTCAGGCATGTTTTTCTGTGGTTCATGTACTGTATGGCTGAGAACAATTCTGTGATAAAAAGGATTCCTCAAATGCTGTTTCATGCTGTTGCTTTGTCTTTGAAGAGATTAATCAATTATTGAGAATTAGGTTATTTGCACTGATGAGGAACTCCATCCGGTAACTCTTCCTTTCAGAGAAATGCGTGTACGTTGCTTAGCCTTGCATGTGAGCTGAGTAGCTGGAAGAGTTGAAGGCTAGCTGGGTTTTCATGAATCCAGTTTACCAGCTCGCTGTTGATGAGGAAAGTAGTTTTTTCCAGTAGAAAGCTGTTGAATGTATAAAGAAAGGGTAAAACATGCTGAACTTGTACTGAGAGCTTGTAAAAGCCGAAGTATTTTTAATATGAGGCCATTTTTTATATTTGGCTGTTACAAAGGGATTTGTTGCTTGTTGCAGGAACAATCTGGAGCTAACATAGGGGAAACTGAAATGATCAAGGTTGGTGTCTTCGTGTTCTGTTTAAATTGAAATAATCTTATTATGGCTTTGGTGCACTTCTCTCACAACTGAAGTTACACAAAAATCGTATCCTGTGTTAATGGCCTTCCTCCCCCAAACTCATCTGCAGTTAGGAACGCTCTTGCCTTTTAGAGTTTGTGTCTTTTCAGTACTTGGAAGTTATCTTCAGTCAGCAACTGCTTATTGATTCTGAAAAAGGGGGTTCGTTCTGCTCTCCGTCACTTCCCAGATAATTCTCAGATCACGTTTGTTGTGTCTGTCACGCAGTCTCTCTCAGGGTATTAAGGTTTAGTGAGGGCTTTAGCAACAGTTACTTGGTACAATGTTCTTCAGCAGTGTGGTAAGAATGAGGTTGCTTTGTTGTGTGGTGTATCATCAGGATGTGTCTTCTTGCAGCTGCTAACTTTACTGCTATAGTAATGCTTCAGATGCTGCTCTTGGCGAGCAGTACAGCTTCTAAGCAAATTAAGTATGCCTGTTTAGCTTCACAGTGTTGAAGTATTTAAAAAAAACACCAAACCACAAATAGGGGTGTGTGTGTGTGGTGTGTGACCTATAAATATGGCATGCTTCTGTTCAGCATCAAACTGGTGACTTTTTAGAATGTATTTGTATTGCTATTTTGTTTTAATAATGTTATGATGACCTTTTTACTGTCTTGAAATAACTCATTATTTTCCTGTCTTTCCATTTGTCAGCATCCTGAGTTAAATAGATCCAGAATGGGCAATATCAAATGACTGAAATTGTATTAGACGAGGAATGACTGTGCTGCTCTTCGAGTTTCATTGAATGCCCTGCCTTCGTATGTGACACTTTGATTTTTCCGCTTCCAGTAGTCTATAAAATCAAAGTATAATTCCCTAAGTAGAGTCAGCCTAGCAAAAATTGGCATGTCATACTCTGAGAGATGAAGGAGGGGAATTGATATTGGATCTCGATTCTTTTACTGCATAACGTTTATCTGCTGTTTTGTCAAGCTTTAGGGATTATTGTGATAATCACGATGATTTGGATCACATTATAGTTTTACAGTTTTGAGCAAGATGGTGTTTCCAGTAGGGAAACCTGTTGAACAGTTTGTCTGAATGGAGAAAAATCATGAAAGAATCACAGAAGAGATCAGGGTGAAGAAAGTATTTATTGGTCTTGTGGGAGAAATGTGCTAGCTAACCCAGGCAGTTCTTGTCTTGACTAGGCAAGAACTCAGAAATTGATGCTGAAGCTGAGGAGCAAGTTGTGAGCCTCCTCCAGTAAAGCAAATGCATGCAGGAAAGAAGCTCCATTGTTGACTGTCTGGTGCTAGTTGTCATTTATTTATAGATATACATACATAATAATCATGTTTTCCATGTGTTAGCTCCTGCGAATGAAATTGCACATTATTGCTGAACCAGTCTAACAGCTGGCTGCTGTTATAAGTGGAAGATGAGGTCCTCTGCCTGTGCCTTTTCTAGTGCCCACTGATCTCTGAGCTGCACTGATTCAACTTGCTAACTTGACAGAGAATAATTGTTTTTTACAAGGGAGTTGTTTATACTGCTTTTTTTTTGCTGAGATAGGTTTATAACTCTTGCTAGGTCAATACTGTTGTGTGCAACTTCACCCTGAATGTCTAGCTGAGATAGTAGTCATAATCGGATCCTTTCCATTACTGTAGCCTGGGTGCTCAGCAGATAGGTCTTCCTGCTTATTGTTAACTTGGTGAGGAGGTGAGAGAACGAGGAACATTTTACCCGAAAGGCTGCTTTAAGGTGATGTTATGCTCTGTTCCCTGGTGATTAGAAGGAAATTCGGGCTAGATGCTAAATTCAGGCTGGATGTTTCTCCCTGTTGTCCGTATTGTTTCTATGTGTTTTGTTAGTTTTGAGTCTAGGATACCTCAGTCACATGGCCACACTTCTGTAGATATCTCCGAAGACTGGACTAACCTTTCCTTGGTGAGTCGATTTTCCCTTGACCTCCCTCTGCAATCAGAGAGCAGCTGTACTTTGCCTGGCTTGTTGGAGTTGGTAGGTAATACATCAGTTCTATTACGAGGACCTGCATCGACATGTAATGACATCCTTAAAATAGTTTTTTTTCCCTGGAGTAGAGGTTTGGACAGAGTTGATTTACAATCTGAATCAGGACTGGGGTCTGCGGTATGAGTAGCCCTGCAGTAGATGTTGCTCATGTTTGGTATTGACATATTATAATGCACTCTTATATTCCTCGCTCTGAAAGAGGTAAAAGCTGGAATCTTGGTCTTAAGAGTAGTAATAACTATATTCTTATTTATTAGCTGTATTATTACTATCTAGTTCCTAGTATTAATAAAAAAAACATGCACAGATTTCACCCATATCATTGTATGTTTCCTATTTCTCAGTAGAAATCTCATAACCCTGCTTGCTGTATGATTGCATATCCACTATGTTCTCTTACAGAGTAGAAATGCAGTTTTCGTTTAAATAATGATTTCAAAATGAAGCAGTATTTCACTACAGTTTAGAATTGAATAGCTGTAAAGCAAACTTAATGACTGTTGTTGTACTAAAAAACCAACCAACCAAACAAAACCAAAAAAGCCCAACCTTAAACCTTACGTTGATAGAATTGTATTTCTTATAAGTAAATTCAAGAACCTGTAGAATACTGTTATTATTTTAGGGTCATTACACTTTTGCCATTATGTAGTCCTGCATTACTGTTTTCATATCTACAAAGCTAGATGTGCACTCAGTCAATCTGAAGTAAAACTACTTCTAGTTTTAGACATTTTGTTTGTATAGATCAAGTGTTTAAACATCCAAAATATACGATTGTGGCGGGTTATAGGTCAATAATACAAGCAGGATTGTTTTTAGAGCCCCAGCTTTAATTCTGAGAGATTTGGTATTGAATGTCTGTGTTTACGCACAGCCAATGTTTTGTAAAACAGGTAATACTTTATATTTTTAAAGTAAGAATGAAATGAAAGTCTGTGATGGTTTTGTGGAAACTTTGCTGTTGTGTTCTTAGGAGTAGTTTTGCATTTGTTTAGCAAATAGTTAAAATCTGAGCTTGTACTGTTATCTCTTCTGATGGGTAAGAAATTCAAGTAACTTTTGAGTGTCTCTTAATCCCCATGTTGATGATACATAAACTGATTCTTATGCCTCATCGTTCTGCCATGCTTTATTTTTTCAACTTATCCATGGACAGTTGAAAAGTACTTTAGTGGACTTAGGACAGTCTCAGCATACTAAATTTGCTTGGGATAATGGTATTTTCATAACAAAGTATACTTTTATAGTTAATTTTCAAAGGTAAAAACCTCATCGTTTATCTCAGCCTGACTGCTTTTAGACCAAGGGAGCTGTTGTGGTGTTTGGGGCTAACGTCATGCGTAACACCCACTTCCCTAGGACTTCTCTGAATTACCAACAATAGTTACTAGCAGTGCTTACAGCAGTTGAATAAGAGCATATAATTTAGAAAATCCTTCTGTTGTCTTTTAAAGTTGTCAGTAATGAGAAATCCACTGAAATAATTCATGAAGTGTTCTAATAGTAGAATATCTTTATTGAGTGAAATTAGAGACCTTGGAGGTTTTTATTTCAAAGTAATATAAAGGTTTAACCTTTTACTCATATGATTTTGTACCTCAGAATGAAGATCTCTTGTAAGATCTCTTGACTAAAGCAATTTTTATTAGATAATCTGAAGGAACTGGATCGGGGACTGGATCACCTCTCTTACGAAGATGATCCCCAGAGGTCCCTTCCACCCTATGATTCTGTGATTCTGTGTAACTGAACTTCATTATTTTGACACTTAATACATATGCTCCAGTACTTTAACAATTTGGTTTTATGCACCTTTTTGTTTATAAAAAAATCTTTTATTGAAATATGAACACCAGAACGAGATATAATATTCCAGCAGCAATCCTAAAATGACCAGATAGAGAGATATTACAGTCTCCTTTAGTATTTATTTGCCTGCTCATCCCTAGTTGTCATGGCCTTAACACTGCAGCAGATGTGTTGTCACTTTGTTAAAAGTGACTGATATCTGTATCATGTTAGGTGATTTGTTTCATTTATTCTTTGCTCCTTGATGTATAATGTCCTCTTCTACCCGAGCTGGAACATGTGTAGCTTGATTGCAGTCATTAAACAATTCATGCAGTTTGTTCTATACCCCTAGCTGATCTCAGTATCAACTACAAACTTTATATTTTTTTTTTTTCTAGTAAAAAATGTTTCAGTCTAAAGTTGGGAGCTAATTCTTATGGGACCAATTAGAGACATATTGGTTCAGTTAACTTACAGTTATGTTTTGGGACCCATTATTTAATGTCTTAAAGACAGGCTGTGCTTGTGCTACGAACGTAGATGTCTTACAGAAGTATAAGTGTCATAATACTATTATCTTTATAGGCCAAGCTTGTAACATCATTGTAAAAAGTTAGTTTGGCAAGAAGGGGAAGTTCAGTTGAATGTCAGTAATTATATTGTTTTCCTGTAATTCTTTAATACTCAAATACTCGGTTTTGCCCAGAATCAATATCAAGCTGATGGCCCATAGTTATCAAAGTAATTCTATTTAACCTTTCCAAACATTATCATTAACGGTCTTCTGGAGTTTCCTGTTTCATGGATCTGGTGGAACCTGCATTGATAACTCTGAAATCTTGAAAATTCCTATTAAAATACAAGTTATTCAAAGGCGTTCTTTTCAACCTGTCTCACTTATCGGCACCCGACTAGCAGTTGTGGTGGGACCAGTAGGTGCACCGTTGTCCTGCGCGGTGTCCCTGCCCTCTCTGGGTGCCCCGTCCGTCCTTGGCTGCTGCCCGCGGGGCTGTCCCTGCCGCGGAGCTGGCCAGGGTGCTGACCCGCCCGCCCCCGCCGCTGCCCGCCGGCGCTTGCCGGGCGAGGAAGAGTTAATTACTTCGTTACAAAAAGGCGGCTGGAACATCTCGTTTACATGTATCGGTATATCCTGGTAGCTGCACAGAAAATGGTTATGCAATTGCTGCCTAAGCCGGAAAAAACCTCAAATATGAAAGAAGTTTTTCCAGAACCGATGCTCCTGGCTTTTTAACAGTCCCAGTTCGTGCAAAGTTTGCCATCAGAAGCAGATTCCTTGTCATCCAAATGACACCAAATGAACCTATACCGGCCTCGAGCAGGCGATATAAACTTTTCCAATGCACTTCTATAAAGTTTCACTATAGAGCGAAACTTAGCAATCACTGTGCATCACAGTGAACTTTCAGACAGTATATAAAGGGCAAAAACATTAATCTGCCTGTAGTTTAATGATTTTCACAAAACATCTGTTGGTGATCTCAGCTCTGGCCTCAAGAGAGTTCTATAAAACTGCCTCCAAAGGTAAACCTGGAAAATAGCAGTAACATCTATAAAAAACTTTCAGCTTATTAGAAAGATGTTTTTTATTTTTTCCTCCACATCCCACTGACACCTGTGTTCTATCTTCTTCCCCACACCACTCTTTTCTTTCTTATGTACTTCAAAGAGGATTAGTGATAGCCCCATTTTAAATTGTTATTAAACAGGAACCCCCTTATTTTACTAATTAATTTTACAAATACCTTACCCATTTAGTAAGCATTAGGGCATATTCATTTGCATCTGTATGTAGCTACATTGCCAAATTTGCTGTCATTTCATGTCAGTAGTTATGGCTAAAGGCGTGAATCCTCACTGATACAACTACAAAGTTCTGTATTCCCATAAAATATATAATAGTGTGCATATAATGTACACACAATTTATATGTAAATAATGTAATCATATATGTGTATATATAATGTAAGATCACATATGTGTGTGGGGTGTACGTATGTATATAGACACGTATGTTATATAATATTCTTTATTACAAAGTATGTTAGTATAGCAATGTTATAAAGGACACTACATTTCTGATTCCCTGCATTAATTTTTGCTTTGATGCAGGTATACCTCAGAGTCTTGATGCAGAGCAGAATCTACTAAGCTTTGGCGGCCTCATTGGCAATTCTGAGGAAGCAGTAACAAGAACAGGGAGAGAAGCAAGACAAAGGAGTGCCACTGCGCTAGAAGGTGTTTTGAACACCTGGCATCTTCCTCCTTCTCCCCTTTTCCGATCTAATTCCTTTTTCCTAGACCTTTCCTGATGAGAGGTTTGGATGCCTTTCTGCTGTGAGGACTCCATGGCTCTCGGGCAAGAGCCTGAATTTCTTGAGGTGACCGCTATTCTGTGCAGTGTGAACCAATGCTACACATGCTACAGCAAAGAATCAGAATTGATAAGTAAGGGAACCTGAGGGAGGGAGCTGGAGATGTAATTAAAAAAGAAAAAAGGCAAAAATGGAGGATTAGTTTATTTTTATTTAGTTAGGCTTTGTGTGTGTGAATTGGACTGTACAGTTCTTAAACATGGCAGTGGAAAATAATTTCTATTAATTGTTTTGTTTTAAACCCATGTCATGTTTTGATAAGTTTGCTTCATTTCATATGTATCACCATATGCATGCCAATTTTATTTCATAGACACAAAAAAGTAATCTCTACCTCATAGATTGAACTACTTTCCTTTTTTGAGAGTATGACTATTACCCTATCCAGGGGTAATTTTTTTTCCTTAAAAGTAAGATGTAAGTCTCTCACATGCTTTTTGATTTCTCAGCTTTAAAATTGTTACTCAACAGTTGTTAGTAGTTATTGAACTCTTATTACTAGCTACTGGACTGAAGCAAATTAAAACCACTTTTTACACTTCAATACTGCAGCTCTCAACACTTAAGCAGAACTTCTGAAAATGCACCTGAGACTCAAATCTCTTCTCTTGTTGTTCCCATCACGAGCTGCCTCAGCCTAACAGACTTTCCAGGGACAGGTTGTCCTTTTGTCAGACTTGACAACTGATAATGACCAACAAATGGATTAAAAACAGTATTTCTACCCTGCTTTTTTCCCCTGCCTTGCAGGGTTTTAAATATTTAATGATGTGGTAAAAGCCTAGTCCTCTTGAGGGTGGGAAGTTCTATGTCAGCAAAAGTGTGTGCTCACTTCTCTAGCAAACAATTTAGAAATCTCTGTATCATTCTTTCTTGCTTGCAGCTAGTGCCAGACCAAAAAAAAAAGAAAGGTGTATATGTGCTGAATGTAATTAGGAAAACAAAAAGTCTTAATCCAGTGGCAGTGGTAAGAATTGAACAAAAAAGCCTGCATGGTATTGCATGTAATCAGGATTTGCCTCTCTAATGTGTTTCCTGTGGGAGAGGTAGCAAAGATTAGAATTCAGCTAAAATTCAGAGATCCTTAGGAATTTATGTTGAGGAATATCCATCCAAAACCATTTAGAAAATTGAAAAGAACATTAAGAGATGTGAATATCCTATCAAGTGGTAGCAGAATTATAGGAATTCTAGTTTCCTTTTTCATCACTTTTATGTTTTAACTTATTTGTGGAAGGACAGTCATATGTCTTCCCAGTTGTTTTATGGCAGTTGTTTGTGTCTGTTTGTGAGAGACATTTTTATTTTTTAAATTATTTTTTTGGGTAAAATAAACACAGTATCTAATGTCCTCTGAAGTAACCTAAAATAGATATGAAAATCACAGTTGTTGTGGCTCTTAATACTCTCGCTTCGCTTGGTGCTCAGATCTTTAGCAGCCTAAACTTTTTGTCCTGTTGCCTAAATAAAAATCCGTCAAATGTGTAGCTGCTGCCAGAGGTAATAACTGATTTTTAAAATAAAGTTTTCTTTGTATTCAAACTGTACCTGACTGTCAGTGAGTTCAAAGGCATTCTGTGAAATTTCATTGTTAAAAATCTGACCCTGGGTGCCTGCACCAGCTTTATTAAGAGAAAGATAGCCTTGAGGTTAGGAGACATGTATTAATGTGTTGGTTCTCTGCATCCAAGCTATAGAATTACTTGAGCGTAATGGTTAGAGGCATTTCCAAGTCTTTTCTGAAGCCAGATACAGGAAGGAAAAGCCATACCTTGTCTAATCAATATCTTTGATCAATCAGCTGTAATTTGTTTTTTGTCATACTGAACTTGTGTAGCAAAGTCACATGGTAACATGCTAACAGCAGAGATAATGGAATTGTCTTTTTAGGGTTGGCAAGGATGTGTTTGGCACGATGTCTGTAGGGTAAAGTAATGGAAAAATTATAAGTAATGTATGAGCTTATGGGTAAAACAAATTTGCTGTTTCCACCTGACCAATGTGTGGAAGTCACCCACAATCCTTACAGCTGTGGAGGTTCATCCGTCCATGATCACGGCTATTGAATCACACTATGCTTTAAAATTCTGCTAGCTCAGTTCTGTGCATGCATAAGGCTCCTTATTGAGTGAGGAATGTTTAGTCCTGTTGAGAAAAATCATTGTCTGGGTGAGAAGTAGGGGAGACATTTAAAAAAAAAAAAGTCTTGATTGTGATCTGATTATGATTTAACAGAGGTCTAAGCCTGTATGTTTTTAGTGTGTTTTTGAATTAGTGAATTTTTTTTGCAGATTCCACAGGTTTTTCTTGTTAAGATGGTTCTAAATAATTGACTTAACAGTATTTTGGCATAACTTCTGTCTCCGGAACACAAATTTTGTTAGAGTACATTGCATAAAGCAAGGTTTTAGCTAGGCTGGAGGAGAGAAAAATAATTCATTGACACTAGTAACATCCAGCTAAGCTAACGCCAGCTATGCTTTACTTTAGCTATACGTGTAGGTACTTCAAACAAGCACTGCCACCTTGAAAGCAATTCTACCCTCTCTCTTGGTAGAAGGATTTGTGTTGTCACTTAGTGATTTAGGACAGGGAATGGAGCTAGCTTAAAACTAAACTTTTCTGAGAAGTTTAGTTTTATTTGAGATATGTTCCTTATTCCAGTTCATTGCGTAGTCTGGACTGTTGAGGATGAGGTTTTGATGTGCTGGATGAATTCACTAAGGTAAGTGCACTGCTGGACCTGTTACTTAGGATTAAAGAAGAACTGGTCACACATGTGGAGGCTGATGGCACTGGGTGCCAAAGGGAAGAGAGGAAATTGAGAAGCGTAGGGATATCGGACTTGAGAAGAGCAGACTTCAGTTTATTCAGAGAAAGAATGTGTGAGATCCTGTGGCAGGCTACTCTAAAGTTTCTGCTGCCAGAATTTGAATCAGAATCTCCCTGTTACGTGGCATTAATTGCAAGTTCAACATAAATAGGAAAAAAATCCAAAAAGTACCGTCTAAACTGATTTTGCTGCTTTTTTACTGATTGAAAGAGCAGTTGTAATTCAACTAGTAGTACTTAGCTGTGATATCCTTTGAGTATGATTATATGATGTTAAGTGGGTTTGATAACACTGTACACTTTCATTTTTGAAAGTCTTACTATAATAGCATAGTCTATGAATAGTCTAACCTTTTTTCTATAGCAGTAGGTATAATTTAAAACTTAACATTATTACCACACAGGATTTTAGCAAAAGCAGCATTAAAAGAAACTATTTGATATTGACGTAAGAATATAAACGAGTGGTCATAACCATTAAAACATAATAAACACTAATGAATTAATGTCACCAAAACTGAGATGTATTTAATACCCTATGAATTATTTGGTCTCTGCCATAGTTTAAATTGCTTCAAGTCCCACACTACGCTGTGAGTCCTCCAAGCCAGTTTCCTTTCATCTTTATGCAAGTTAACATTTTGTAAAAGATACATGGAAACTAATTTTTAAAAGGGTTATCATTCTGCATTTTTAAAAATACATACTGTAATAGATTTTGATGCTTCAGCTGAGGAGTATATTTCTAATTTTACTGGTTGACGGGATCACAGGCTTGCTCTGTGTAATGAAACTAAATTTAGAAAGGAGTATTCTGCATCAATCATAAGTGGAAAAACGTGAGTGAACGTGGAAGATCATTGAAAGTAGCAAGCCTGTACTATAGCTGCAGGTTATTAAATCAACGTAATTTCATTGCTGTTCACAGAGTGGCTTGACGCACCTTTGTTAGAGATAGATGTCAGGCTTATAATACTAGTGATTAGTATTAGTTTTTAATGTCCATGGGAAAATCTGCATTTGAATGAGAAGCCTGGTGGTGGAGGGAATAGGAAACATATCAATAGATGGGAAGAGTAATACATATAGAGACACTGAGACTAGAAACTAAACCCAGCATGAAATAGAAAGGACAACACGTGACAAATAGAAGTTGAAATGATGGCACAAATTGTACTTGGAGATCTTGAGCGTTTCTTGCATGCAAGAGTTTAGAATATTTTTTTTTTCCAAATAACAGCTTCACAGAAGTGCCAGAAAAAAGAGTTTACTTGAGTTGAAATGGTTCGCTTTCCGTTGTCATTCTCACAACAGTAAGTTATTCAACAGTTTTAGGGTTGGGGCTTCATTTAAGTAACTGACAAAAGATTATGCACAAGAATTTAATTCAAATTGCAGCTCATCGATTCAGATAATTTGCATTTATGATGTTACAGGAAGCAGAATTTCTATGTCCTCTCTCCATCTTTCCAAACATGTATGAATGTAAAATTCTGGAGCAGACTGAAGATCTGTATTCAACAGTGATCATAAGTGGGTGCCAAAGGAAAAGTATAACAACACAGAAAATATACCTGATACTTCCTCCAGTACTTTTCCATTTTCTATTAAGGGATTTCCTGAGCTGAATATGCTTAATATGTATTTTCAGTAACCCGTAATAGTTTTCCATGTAGTTGTCCAGTGTCCTCTTGAACCATTGAAAACTTTTATCATTCACAATATCAATTGGCAAGAAGTTGCAGAGGTTAGCTACTAATTCATGAACAACTCCTTTCTCATGTTTGTTTTGAGCCTGGCTCCTGCTAACCTCTCTTGATTGAATTTGTTGAATGAGATGGTGAATAGTTGATTCCTTGCCAACCCCTCTGTGCCCCTAGTGATTTTGTAGACTTCTGTCAAGTACCCCTCTCTACTTCCCCTCATCTCTTAGAAAAATTGTCATTCATTATTTGTGTGGGAATTATTCTGTATCTCAGATGATCTTGTTCCATTTTCTGAACCTTTTCTTTTTTTTTTTTGAGATAGGAAGGGCTAGAATTGCATACAATACTCGAGGTATCGGTGAGCCATGGACATGATCTTCATGTTGTTACCTGCTTTGTCTGAATTCCTAACATTTGAGGTTTTGTGGGTTTTTTGGTGACTGCTATTTAGCATTGAGTATTCATCTTATGTAAATGTGTATCATAGTACCAAGACCTTACTCTTGATTGCAAATAGTTTCTCATATTTTTAATGAGAAGTTAGGATTATTTTTCTGATGTACATAATTTTACATTTACCTACACAGAATCTTGTCTGCTGTTTTATTGCCTGGTTATGCAGTAGCATAAAGTCACCCAGCAATTCCTCACAGTTGTTCCTTATCTTTCTTTATTTCTATTTTTTAAAAACCAAGTTGCATATTATTGTTAGGCAATTTTTGTTACCTTAGTTCTCACCCTGTTTTTCAGCTTATCTATGAAAACCTTAAACTGCGTGGATCATATCCTGCTCCTTGCAGAACTCTGCTTGTAGCCTCTTCCCACTGTGAAATAGCTGTTTAGTCCTCTGTTTCCTGCCTTTTAGCCAGTTATTTTTTTCTGTAAAGGACTTGTCCTTTTATGCCATGTCGGTTTGGTTTTTTTTAAAAAGACTTTGCCAAATACATTTTAGGAATCCAAATAGACTTAATTTGGATCTACATGACTGAATGCCTCTCTTAAGAACTCTTGAGATTTAGAAGATGGCAGTTTGTTTTATCAAAACCATGTTATCTTCTCAACTTTATCACTTTTATTCAAACGTTCAGTGATTCATCATTACAATTTCTACTAATTTGCTGGGTACAAACGGATTTCCAGGCCTGAAGCTTATTGGATGTCCTGTGTAACTCTTCTTAAAAACTGGCAATATATTTGCCACACTGCAATTTTTATGTGCCAGTGCAGGTATAAATGAGAGGTTATGTACCGTCATAAACAGATCAGCTGTTTAATTCTTACATTTCTTTTAAATATAGCTAAATATCATCTGACACTGGTGACATTACTTTTTAATTTTGTTTTACTTATTCCCTATTCCTTTCTTCAGTCACTTCAGTATAAGGCAAATTTTCTGATGTGTTTCAGAAAAGTGTTTCTTTCTGGGTATTTTCTTGGTTTTTTCCCACTGTCAACACAGATGCAAAAAATCACTGAGCTTCTCTCTTGCAGTCTTACGTTCTTTGAGTATACCTGTTATACCTTGACCATTTACTGGTCCTACTTATTCTCTGGCAAGCTTTCTATTCCCATTGTTTGAAGAAAGATTTATTATTAGTTTTAATGTATTTTATTTTTCTCCCTCAGTCTATTTTGCTTTGTCCCTGATGTGCTTTTGCACTTGCTGTAATCTACCTTTTATTACTTGCTTTTTTCTGCTTAAAAATGCTCTTAACCTGCTGTTCATTCATGTTGGCTTCCTTTTGACCTTTTCCAAGTCTTTCTTAACATATATTTTGTGCTTTGCTTCCTACTTGGTCTATGCAAGACCAAGTCAGGCAGTATCTCTAAAAAATGTGACCATGAATTATGTCACGTGCTGACTGATGATCTTTTGAAGAAGGATTGTGTTTAGATACCCAAGGAATCCATTCCACATTTGAAAGCAGAGCCATTAATGATCCAAATGGAAGACCATGAGTCAGGTTTTCTATATATGAATAATTTGGGTAAAAATATATTTTTTTAATAGAACCTGAATTTAAAATGTAAATATTGAGTTTGATAGCCTAAAAAGCGTAGCTCTCTGTGCTGTAGTATGTATTCACAGATGATCTAGAAAATATGCAAATACTGAAGTTATGACGTTTGGTGATACAAGGGGATTAAAATTGGTAAAGATGAAGACAGACAGGGAAGAGCTGGAGAAAGCCTTTGCAACTTTGAGGTAATGATAAATTAAAATTATCATAAAGCAGTTTGTTTAGTGAAAAATAATTTTAAAATTTACTCAGTGATGAGCTGACGTCTATGGAATGAGGTCTTGCAGGTTCCCTCTGAAATAGCAGGTCAGTCCCTAATAACAATGCTACTTTCATAGAATCATAGGTTTGGAAGGGACCTTAGTAGATCATCTAGTCCAACCCCCTGCCAGAGCAGGGACACCTTAGAGCAGGTTACACAGGAACGCATCCAGGCGGGTTTTGAATGTCTNCTCAGAGCTGCTCTCCAGCAGGTCAGCCCCCAACCTGTCCTGGTGCAGGGGGTTATTCCTCCCCAGGGGCAGCACCCTACACTTGCCCTTACTGAATTTCATAAGGTTCCTCTCCGCCCAGCTCTCCAGCCTGTCCAGGTCTCTCTGGATGGCGGCACAGCCTTCTGGTGTGTCAGCCACCCCTCCCAGCTTTGTGTCGTCAGCAAACTTGCTGAGGGTGCACTCTATCCCCTCATCCAGGTCGTTGATGAATATATTGAAGAGGACTGGGCCCAGTACTGACCCCTGGGGAACACCGCTCGTCACTGACCTCCAACTAGACTCCACGCCCCTAATCACGACTATCTGAGCTCTGTCTTGCAACCAGTTTTCTATTGGAGGGGATGTAGTAGAACTGGAAAAAACCACATGGTGATCAAAGTAGTGAAAAAACTAAATAGGTGAAGAGATAAATGAGGGGGCATGTGGTAGCAGTGTATTCCCTGTGTAGGACAAAGCGGTGAACAGGGAGCAACTGTAAACTCTGCCTTCCAGTACAAGAGTTAGTGAACCTCAAGTGTAACTAGCAGAGGATAAATTGGAAGCAAAGATGTGCTTCTTCCCATAGCATGGAATTAAGTTATGATTTACTTGCAGTAGTGTTATGGATGCTAAAAGCTTTCCTGGGTTCAGAAAAGATCTGATGAACTCGGAAATGAAAAATCTTTAATACTATCTTTGGCTCAAAGTGTTTTGTGTCCCAGCTTGCTGTATTCTCAGAAAATATTCTGGGAAAGTGTGATTATATGCTTTCTGTGTCCTTATATTCCTCAGATGTCTGCTGCTGGCAATAGTCAGAGACAGGAGATTGGGCTAGGTGGATCTTTGATCTAATGCAGCCTGTCTGGTCTTGTGATTAGCTGTCCATGCTACCTACTTTTCTACTGTCTAACCTAATTTTTTTCTACCGTAAATTAAGTTGATATTTTTGGATTTGTCCCAACTTTAAATGCCTTTGCCAAAGTTCCATTTCAGTTTTTAATACCTGTCTCCCATTTCAAACCTTGAAGGACCTCCGATTAGGAGTTCAAGTTTCAGTCACTGTTGCTTGAAGCTGCCTTCAACTACAGCTACAAAGTGCATGCTCTGGCCAAGTCATGCTGTTGACTCTCACCCCGGTACCTTGGAAGTTCCCAGCACAAATGTGCTTTTGGGGCAGACTGGTCAGGCAGTCCTAGATGAGCTACATATCTCCTTTGGTTTTGTGGAATGTGCTTCAATATTGCCTGAGCCCATCAGATCATTGTGGAATATCCTGTGAGCAAGAGAGACTCCATGGCACTGTAGAGAGCCCTCTGAAGTCAGCTCAAACTGAGGATAAAGGAATAACTTGTGCTGTTCTGTTGCCAATAGCTTATGATGCGTTTATTTTAGCTGCCTTATTGCCACTGTCCTTCAGTATAGTCAAGTACCAAGCCTGTTCCCACCTCTCATGTCGTTTGGCAGTTCATAGGGGCTCACTTAACGTGACTGTCTGCTACTACCTGGTCCTAAGGATGCTGACATCAGTGCTCAGTTAGTCTTGGCATGAGGGTCAGCACAGGGTCTCTGTGTTTTTTTTGTCGTCTTTTTGTGCCTGACTTCTCCAGTGCTCTGACCTACTACTAGAAAGTACAATCCTCCTTGAATATACTGTGTAAATACTCCTGTGTAAATCGTAATGTGATGGTGCGTCTTTCCTCCTTAACTCTTTCAGGGATTGCTGCATTTTGTGGGAGGATGGCTGTGCATTCCTCTCTCTGAGGTGGCCAAAGCCTGTCAGAGTTTGGTAGATCTCCTGCATTGCGTGGGCTCGCTCAGATTCCATCTTTCTGTCAGATAGGCGCTTTTGGAGTCACCTTGCTTGGTATAGCAGTTACTGACCTCATTTCGCATATTGGCAAAAAGGAGAGCTACTGTCTTCAGGTATTTAAGGAGATGGAATACCTATGTGTGCACAGCCAGTGCCCTCTCTTCATTGCAATACAGCTGCAGATTTAGAGTTACTTCCTCTTAAGATGCTAAGAGATTAGACAGTAAAGATTAAAAAGAGATTATTCCTCTCTTTTTCTCCTGTTCTGCTTGGCAAACTGTCAGGCCTTACTCACCGTGTTTTTGTGATGTGCTTTCTCAACTGACATATCGAGGGAATTCTCAGCTTTTGTTAGTGAGGTCCTGATCGCTTCACGCGTGGTGCTGCAGCTCACAGTACAGTGAGCATGGTCTTGTGGTCCGTCAGCTGGGCTGCTTGTCTGCCGCTGGCAGCCTTCGTGATCATTTGAACACTGTCGGTGCAGACAGCGTTCTGCTATGCGCATGTCATCTCTGATCAGCTCAGCAAAGTTTCTCTGCTGATTTTTTGTTTTGTATTTTCAAAAAAGTTAAGTGTTATTCCCATTTATATTTAGAGGTTACCCTGAACTTTACTTGATTGGATTAAGCATTCAGAAATTAATAGCAGTTAGTTGTATATATGCCCTTGCATCATTCTTGCACAGTCCTTAGCAGCAGCTTTTCTTCTCTATAAATTGCTGTGTATCTACTGCCAAAAGTTGTGTAGGCTTTGAAAGAAATTCTTCAGAGCGGTGTAGTCTGCCATCTTGCCTTCTGTAGTTGTGTGTTGTACGCCCCAGTTACGCGTCTTCCTTACTGAGAAAATTGATTTGTCAAATAATAAAAATAGATAGTACTGATGGAAAGGGTAATACTTGGGAGTGTCTTAAAGGATCAATTTATATTAGTCCTTCATATATAAAGTTAGTGACACTGATGGTAATCTATTGATATTCTAAGTGTATTCTAAGAAGAGAGCTGACGATTCCAACATTTCAAAAAATTGGAAATAAAAGATTTTTATTTTGCTGATAAATCCAAACTGTGAATAGTTTGGTATTATATTACTATATGATTATTTAAAATATCTTAATTGTTTGACTTCAAGCTGTCTTCATATCAGTGTTCAAAACCACACTTTGCTATCACTTAACTCTTCTGCAATGAAAATTTTACAAGGATCCTGAAAAATAGTTATTGTAACAATGCAATTGTTACAAAAGGTAATTGTAGAACTGACTTTCCATTTGCGGATTTGAAAGTATTTTTCACTTCATGTAAGTGATCAGAGAACTAGTTTATTTGAAGAAGACTTTCATGACGGGTAAAACAAATTCTTGTAATAGCAAAAAACCCCTCTTCTAATTTCATTTAGATTTGATGTAAATATCACAACAGTTATAGTGAATCTAAGACACAGAAATACAGATTTTTTTTTTTTATAACAAATGACACTTTAATGGTTTTAAATTTATTTTTGAAGTAATTATTAGGGTTTCACAAGCCTCTTTTGATTTGTAGCTCACTGAAAAAAATTTGAGAATAATACAGTGTTATTTGGAGCGAAATTAACCTCTCTGAAGGGTTGGGTTCCACATTAGTCTTGAAGGTTCTTCACCTGAGGTTGTAGTTCAGCAACTAGTTTGAGTTGAAAGCACACAATAATCCAGCCTTTCCCTGTCCCCCACAGCTAACTTTCATTCTTTCTTTTGTTCTGACAGAAGTCGTTGTGCAGATGTGTAACAGATCAAATTAGGAAATTAACTCACGCAGCAGAAAAGTACCATGGCAAAAATGTCATGGATTAAACAGAGGTTTTTGGTTTATGGCTCGTTCTAATTCTCCCTGACCATAAATTTCTGATTTTTTGTATGTAATAAATTACATGCTGTGTATCTCCTAGGAGCCACAGCCCTACAGTCTTTCCCTGTCATGCAGATACCCAGGTGCTTCCCTTTCTTCATGGCAAGATATCAAGTACCTTTTATCTCAATTGATCTAATCAAGACACATAATGAAGTTTACTTCAGTGCAATTGCTTTCAAGTTCAATTTAATTTTAAAGTTGCTCATTCTATTTTGGATTTGAAAAACAGTTTGTGTGCCTAAAACTTGTATGTCTTTGTCACCTGTATCTGTTGGTTTAGTCAAAGATAATATACTCCTTCCATAAGCTTTGCCTTACTTGAGTTTTTGTAACATATTGGTGCTGAATTCTCTTGCAAACTGGAAATAGTGTGGTAGCTTGAAATATGTTTTTAAAATAAGACTGTTATCTTGAAACTAAATGTTATATTTTTACCTCTGTCTTCAAACTGAGAAAATACTGCCACTTTGTAATAACAACATAGCTGTAAGTGCAGAAGTTGCCAGAAGGAAATCTAGAGTCTTTGGCAATAGCATACAAGACAGTTGGGAGCTTTTCACACCTGGAATCTGCAAGTGGCGATGAGTATTTTGGCACCCACGAGCTTGAGATAGGAAAACCTAAAATGGCATTGGTTATGTGTTGCATTTTTTAAAAGATCTTCACAACCAGTATGGTTGGAAATTTAGGTCAATATCTTAAATTTAGTTTATTCGTTGACACGCTGAATGATGATTTTTATGACTTCAGCTACAATGAATGTATTTAAAAAATATTCAGATTGTAAATGTAGAATAACTTTCTAGTTTGGATGTTCAAATGAACACTCTTAAAACATTTCTGGCCTTAGAATTTACAATTTGAACATGCTTTTTAACCTGTGTAAGAAAGTGGACTTTACCATAAACGTGGTCGAATTAGGACCTTTGAACACTTCCTGCCCTGATTTTCTGTTTGCGCTGACTTGTTAAACTTTTCTTTGTTCCTTTGAGTTCTTCTGCTCAAAAGTAGAAAGTACACAAGTGGAAAGCAACTTTCGTAAATGAACTGAAAGCAAGCAGACAGAGCTCCTAATAAGCATAGAGAGTTCCTAATAGCAAGGAGTTGGTATTATTCCACAGAGGAGGCAACAGGACATGTACTTTTCCTTTCCGTGGAACAGAAGTAATCTTGTATCCTTACTTGCTTTACCCTGAAACTTAGAGTACCTCCATTCAGCCAAAATTGTCTGTGCTACTTTTTCAACCTTAGATCTGGATTTAAAAATCTACAAAGGTCAGTAAGCAGAGATTGTCTTGAATTTAGGGCCATCTCTAAAGAAATTATACACACACACACACGAATTACATAAACCGATTGTCTTTTCTTGCTGAGCTAGAATCAGCTTTTACAAAATGGACTTTTTCTTTTTTTCATGGAAGTTTTGCACGATTGTTTTCTAATAGCATGTAATCTTTTAGTATACTCGGTTGTGGTAAATTAAAGAAGTTTTTAGCAGGGGTGATATGTAGTTTAAAAAAGTGGATAGAAGAGTTTTAAACAATAGATACTGTTTGTTCAATATTCATTTCTGGATATAAGCACTAACCTTCCTTTACCTGTTCTTATAGTATGCTGTGTATAGTTCCCGGGCAAAGGCTTATGTTATGGAACAAAATCAGTACCCATTGTGTTGTCCTAGTTACTCAATGGCCTGTCACCTGGAAATGAATTTGCCTTTGGTTGTGATAATTCTGTTATCTTACACATTTCCTCTGATCTGATAAACTGATCTGAGAAGGTAACTGATGAGTTAATGACTATAGAACTTTATAAGATATATTTCAATTAAAATGGCTATTACTTTTTTAGGAGAATTATAAAGAAATATTTGTTGTGCAGAAAATAACCAGGCTGCTACCTATAGAACTGCACTGCTAAAGGATTTGTCTGTTGAATGAATAAGGAAAAACTCACCCCTTAACTGTATGTCATTAACTATTCATCTGCTTCAGTGGGATACAGAACATGCTGGAGCTTTCTTAAATTGTTTAACAGCACTGTAGGCTGTTAAATAGCTATGCTGAAAGCAACATATGGCTGTATTTTCGTAATACAAATGGGGCTGTAGAATGTACTTTTATGAAACTCTTATGTATCTATGGAATTTAGAATGGGCTGAACAGTCTGAATCCAAGTCCTTCAAAATTCAGAAGTTTCAATTTCAATTTTGTCCTGAGCACCACCTCCGAAGAATGCATATTTATGTCTGTCCACAAGACCTTTAAATGTAGTCCTGTCCAATAATGTCGTCTTTCTTTTTCCACATAAGTTTGGAGAAGGTGATCATAACCTAAATTACACCTACCCAAATAAGTGTTTTCTGTTATTAGGTGAGGAATACTATGATATTTATCCACTGCAATACATTATTAACTAACAGATTTTCAGTTATACAGTGTTGATCGTTGGAGAACACATCAGAGCAATGAAACCTGGTCTAGGTCAGCTTGTGAATAAAGGCTTTAAAGTAACCATTTCCTGGCAGCACTGCCTGAGTGTAAGCGTGGAGGTGTATAAGCTTCTGATACAGTCGTGATTTAGCAAAAGTATAAAACAGCTTCAGACTTAAATTAGGGAAATAAGACTGCTATCACAAAGAAGTTAAAAAGTCATCTTTTCTCCAAGTTTGGGATTGGTATGATTGAGCATAATTCAATCTTGGTGTCTGACTCGATGTTGCTGCCCATACCACAAGAAGAATGTGGAGCAAGGAGAGGATTTTCAAAGGAGGACCACATAAAAGACCCATGGGATAGGAAGGAAGGCTTAAAGCTTAATTTATTAATTTAGAGGAGGTAAAAAAAGTGTTTAGATGCTTAAATGAGGTGTAATTACTAGGAATGGAATTTGGTTTCCAAAACTGTAAAGTCCTGTGGTAAGAAACTAAAATTAGACAGATTAAACCTTGACACAAAGCAAGTTTTGCTGACCACAACGTGAGGGAAGGGATGTACTGGAACCAGTGAAGATAGGGGACTCTTCATCATTTGGACTCTTACATATTAGCGTATGTACCCTGATAGATGAAAGTTTGAGCTAATTTCAAGTTTTCTGGCTTTGAAATTTGTGACTGAATCGTCCTGTTACTCTATTTGGGATCTTGAAGAAAACAGGATTCTTCAAATTAACATCAGTGTGTTTGTAAAACTTGCATTTTTCAAGTACAATAGCACTTGCAGTTGATTATTAAGCTTTAGGAGGTGATTAGCACCTTGCCTTCAGGGGCTCGGGAGAGAACTTTTGCCTCCCGTGCATGATGGTTTAATAGGTCCTGGGGTTTTGATGCTTTGGATACTGGTGACTGATAATATAGAATAGATTTTATTGCTTTGTAATGAAATAAGATGACAAGATATTTAACAAGGTATTAGGAGTTATTGGAATAAGATTGAGGAATTGTGTATAAAGGAAGAAGATCTGTTCCCTGGCCATGCAGATGTTATCTGCAGTAGTAAGGTACTTCTATGATGATTCTTAAACTATGTGATGCTTCTGTGGATATATGTATTGTACTATTGCATTCTGGGCCATCTACTGATGCTCTCTTAGTATGCTTAAAAATCCATGAATGAATAGCTCTCAAAAATGTTTGTCAGAGCTGTGACTACAAGTTGTAATTTGAAATGTATTTAAAATAGAGGCATCCAATCAGGTATCAGATCAAGGCCAATAGCAATATTAACAAAAAACTCTAAACCCTGATGTTGTATCTTTGCTTTAATAAAGCATCTAGTTTTCCTACAGGTGATGGATTTTGCTCATGTTTGAAAGATTTAGAAAAAATCGTACTTGTCAATTTTAGATTTTGCTCTGGTGAGATCAGTACTTGCTCTATTACTGTTTTTTTAAGCAGGTGTCAGAAAAAAAACCCCACCCTTGAAGTCCCAATATAGGAGTAAACATATTACTTAGTGGAGACCACCACTTACTTTGATGTAACTGGCAGATGGTGAAAGGGGAAGCAAAGATTTGAGAAAAGGGAAAATCACTGTATGTGTTGTAAGCATGTAACTTTGGAAATAGACCTTTTCCCCTTCATTAGTGCCATTTCCTTTTCTCTTTGACTTACTTAGTACCTGACTGTGTTATGATAATTCTGTTAGAAAGGCCAGTAATTATGGTCAGTAATTAGTAATGTTAAGGGTGTTCACGTAAATGACTATAGTTCTCTTTAGAATTTTGTCCTTATCTGCAGGGGAGAATTTACCAACACTGGTAGAATTTAAATTGGTTTAGTTCAACTTGATTAAATTTCAGGCTGGACGTGTTTCTCAGAATATGCAATCTTAATTTGGTTTCCCTTCATTTGTTTGAATTAAACCAATTCAGGCTACATATTATGAATGAACACTCTTTTACAGGGATGTAATCCACTCTAATTTGGTATAAATTTAGATCTTCAACTAATCCAGATAATTTTTCTCCAGAGGGGTCTGTTTTGTTTGGAGTTGGTTTAAATGTCAGAATTGACAATTGAAGCAAGAAAGGCATAAATGAAATGCAAAAAATAAATATCAAAGAATATGAAAAAACCCCACGGTTACTGTCATGTCAAGCAAACATCTATCTCAAAAGCCAGGTCATTTAAGCAGCAGGTTGTTTTTTAAAAATCATAATTTAGTCCCAGTAGTAAACTCTGCATTTGTCCACATGGAAGGGCATACTGTTAATTGAAATCAGAATTGTTGTACCAATTTTGCATACCATTTGTGTGTTGATTCAGGGACAAAAGATCCTTTGCCTTTTAGTTTATGCTATTTTGGAGTGATAGAAATAAACCAAAAGCAAATACACTTTAGAAGACTCTTATTATTGGATAAGACAGTTTGTACAAAGAGTTACACTTGTGTAATTATACCAGTGTAACAAATAAGCACAATTCTAGAAAAGCTTCAAAGAAATTAAATAAGCTTTTAATTTGTTGTAGTAGTTGCTGATGGGAGCTATTATGGATGGATTAATCTCTAAAAGACAAATTTTTATATTGCTATAGAAAATTTGATTTAGAGATGATTGCCTGAAGCCAGAAAAATAAAAATTTAAACTGATAGAATTACCCAAGACAAGTTTTTTTCCCTTTAGCTATTTCTACCCTGACATAAAATTATGCTTTAGATTTATTTAATCTTAAATAATCCTAACTATGTGAAACACATAAAACATGGAACAGTCCATATGCAGTGCAATAAATTAAATTACAATTCCAATTTAAGTATCTGTTTTCAGTATTGTAATTATTTTGGTTAATGTTACTTTTAATCTTATATATTACGATGAATTACTTAACCAATTTAGTAATTAGATTTTAAAAGTTGTTCTGACTGCAGAATCTCTCTGACAATGTTTATATTCGTTAGTACTATTTTGAGATTGGGCTTGGAGGTTTGAGAGAGAGCAGGTGAAAAAAAGATTTTTTTCTGTACTGAAGTTGGTTGGCTAGAGTTTCCATGTCAGTCACTATGGGATACAAACACTAGTTGAGGTGCCAGGTGAGAAACACAACTTTTTCTGTTTTTCGTGTTATTTTGCTCATCATTGAGATCCCATGTTCTGCTCTGTTTCTGCAGTCACTGGTTAAATGGAAGCCACTCCTGGAGTCTGGATGGTTTCTGCTGACATAGACTTTGCATAGCAGCTCCATAACGTCAGGAGTTGCAATGAGTGGAGGAGGGGAGCAGCCTGACATCCTCAGTGTGGGAATCTTGGTGAAAGAAAGATGGAAGGTGGTGAGTATGCCTTCTTGCAAGTCGTCTTTTTCTTTAAAACATGTTTTTGAAAAGAAGTACTTTGTGCTTTGAAATCTGTTTCAAAATTCTTGATATATTTTGCTTAATACTTATGTTAAATGGTGAAAGGACTTTTAAAATCACTTTTTTCTCTTATCCTACTTTAAAAAGAAGTTATATGAATTTAAGGTGGGCTTTTTTCTGATAAGGGAAAGCTTTTACATTCTGACTGGGTGCCTATCAGAACACAACTGGAAGAGTCCTGTTAGTATACTGAATCAAATCAGCCAGCGATGGTCAGTCTGTTTTGGAAATCAATCAGGCACCCTTTTGAAACTTGTAAGATTATGAGATTTGTTACTTCTTGTAGAAAGGTCTTTCAGGACCTTGCTGCTCTTCCAATTAGAAATATTTTGTTGTTGTTGTATTTTGTAGCATAGATTTATTCCTGGCTGATTTGCATCTATTTGATTGTGTGCCAGTATTGGCTTTACCATAAATAGCTCTGTTCCCTTTTGGTGTTCATACCCTTGATTTATATCTAGAGGGAAATAGTATCCATTTGAAACTATTTTTGCTTGGAAAAACAGGCTGTTCTCATAGTTCCTTCTCCATTCCCTGATGGCTTTAGAATTTTTTGTTTGTGGATTTCTTTTTGAGATTTAAAAAAAAGAAAGGAAAGGAAAAAAGAAAAAAAAGAAGTCACTTTGTAATAGAATATTTTGGGTATCTGTGTTTTGTAGTCTGTGAATGGATATTGAATCACTATTTTTTTGTTGCTTTATATTACTCCCATATTTCAGTATTTTATTTAAAACTGTGAGACTGAATGTAGAAGATAAAGATTCATAATTCATTTCAACTTTATGTAAAGAAGACAATTTCAACTACTTTATGTCCTATCCTTCATTTAAAAATGCAGGAAGCTGGTACTAGCTTTGTGTAGGAAACCTCTATATTTCCTTTTGTGTAAATAGAACCTAAATGGCAATCTTGAGAGTGTACATATTTTTGAAATAGTTTCTTGTATTGCATCTCAGAATTGCAGTGAAGTAAAAACTGAAAGCGTAGTCTTGAATCAGATCAAATAGAATAAATAGCATTATAAATAGATAACGGTATACTAATATATTGCTATCCACAAAACTACTCTGTTGTCTGATTGGCAACAGTAGTCCTGTTTTCTTCAGGTTTATTTTCTTTCCTATGTAATGAGGAATGATGATCAGATCTATGTCTTTTGGAAAATTTTGAGAGTAGACTGTTTTTCATGTCGTGTGATTACACATTTTAACTTGTTTGTTTTTCCAAATCAAGAATTACAGATAGATGAGTGCCAAATATTGCCTGTGGATAACTTTTCACTTTCTTAATTTCTGTAGCAAACATTAAGGATTCCTTGATGGCATCTAAGGCCATATACTTTTTTCGGAATTCACGGTTTCATAGGACAGTCTGCCAGTGGAAGAAAATAACATACAAATTTTAGAAATTCCTTAGTGTTGATACATATATATTAACCTAATAATACTTTTCTGTTAGGGTTATGAAGTATTGAAGTTTTTTGCTAGTGCTTTTCAAGCAGTAGAGTAATTAAAAATTCCTTATGTAGAAAGATGTGGTGCTATAAACCAGTGGACTTCCAAGATTTAATGACAGTGAGTACTGTCCCTAATTATCAGTAGTACTTCTGATTGTTCCTTCTGAACTCTCACACTGTCCTGGGGGTTTTTTCCCCATTGAAGAATGGCAGCTCTGTAGTATGATTGCCTGAGATTATTTTGTTGTAACCAGTTCAAGAAAAACAAAGCGCACATTCTGGAAGTTGTGTGAAGATTTGCAGCTGAAATGAAATTTTCAGAATTTTTGCCGTTCATGAACTTGGTCTTTGTAATCTTGAAAATATACCTGGAATTTGTGGACACGAACATTTTAAAAAACTGTGCTCAATTAAATTTGATTTTAACCTAGACATTCTTTAGAGTGATTCTGTTTTGAAAAGTTATCACAGAAAAGACATTATAATTTTTTTTTTTTTGCCCAGTGACACTCTCTACTGGTGTCTGTATCTATTAGCATGTGCTTTTTACCCTCTTCTGATGCTTTTCTTGTCCCTCTTTCTTGCCTTTGAAATGTTTATTACAATCCTGACTTGGAGAGACTTGATTGTACTGATAATTGGTTTTAGGTTTACGAATGTCATTCAATATACCGTGTAAGCAAAAGTACCATGATAAAACATTTTGGAAATTGTATGCTTTAGACTCAAGGCATACAAAGAGATAGGAGTGGAAGAGAGAATGGAGAGAATGAGTTTGGGATGGGAGATGCTGAATGCAAAGAGGAGAAGCTTGAAACTAATGAACAGAATGGGAGAATGCCGTGCAGTGTGTAAGCAAGGGCAAACGAAGTCCTTGTCAAAGTAAGAGGTGTCGAGCAGATACGGCAGGAGGCCATTAGAATTGAACAGACGACTCCTATCTGAACTCAAGAGCAAAACGCAAGCAAACAGAAGGTGGAAACAAGGATGGACTGCCTAAGATTAATATGGAGACATTGCCTCTGTGTTTTGGGATGAATATAGAGGAAAGCCAGAGCTCAGCTGACAGTTGAAACTGGTAGGGATGTGAAAAGTAACGAGAAAGGCTTCTGCGGGGACACTGATAGCAAGGAGACGACCAAGGAAAATGCGGGCTCATTGCTCAATATGCTGCATGACCCAGTGACAAAGGACATGGAAAATATTTTTTTCTATAATCAGAGAGAGGTTAATTTGTGTCTGGAATTATTAACTGACGTCATTATTGGATGTATGTTAATGATCCTGGTGTACGTTATCTGAGGATAGAAATTGATCTGTTTATTGTATTAGTGTGGTGGTGTGTTTGGTTTTGTTTTGGGTTTGGGTTTTTTTTTTGCTTTAAATTTTTTTAAGCACACAAGCAGAAAAACCCCGAACCTTTCAGAGGCAGTCTGTCTTTGTCTGTTTCTCAAAGCTGGTAAATGAAGTTATATGATAAACTGCTGTAAGTTTTTATAGAGGTGAGGATGGCTGTGTTACCTATTCCCTTTTCCCCTCTCACCCTTTTCACCATGCATTCGCACTGTCTCCACTGTGCTTGTACTATGCTGAAGATTTATGTGCTTATGCTGAAAACTATAGTCAGATCAATGTCTGTGTTTAACTGTTGGAGCCCTGTTAATAGCTCAGAGCTCAGGCAAGATGATGGCATTATCAGACTAAGAGGTGGGACGGAAAATTACAGACTTAAAATGGTCAAATTAGTCATGAAGGTACATCTTTGAGAGATACACACAGATACACACGTACTTTGTTTTCTTATTAAATATATACACATATATAAAAAATCCTGTTAAAACTTGCTATTTTCCCCAATATTTAGATGCCAGACCTCTTTTCTTTCTGTAAGAACTAACACTCACCATGTATTAAATACATCTGAATGTAAGCAAGTTATGATGGATATTTCATCGGACTTGAAAGGTTTCCATTTCTTATGTTTTGTCATTAATTCAAAATTAACCCTAGATTCTTAGTTGAATAGCACTTTAAACAAGTCCTGTCCAAAGACACAAATTTCTTATTTAGGATTTGTGATACTCCGTACTGGAACTTAAGTTCTCAAAACGTGTAGGTTAGAGAGTAACAGGTTTAGGCCTGTGTTGGTAGTATGCACGTTACGCTGCTTCAGAGAAATAATGCGGAGAATAGGAGAGTGCATTTGCTAACAGCTCGTGTGCTACTTAGAAAGAAATGAACATGTGCATTCGCAGTCAAGAGGTTTTGCACTTGAAGCAGATTATTTAGGCGGGTTACTTCTAGAGGTCTGAAAATGTGTTGTTCTGTCTATCCTACACACCTTTTTAAAACTGGCAATGAACTGGCCGTGAGTGAGTAGTAATGTAGATAATGCTACATATCTTGGACCCTATTTTTCTTGTCTTAAGGCTATTGAAATAACAGTTGCTTGCAATGGTAAAAGATCTTCAGGACAGAAAGTGCATGATGAAATGCTCACTGTTGTTGTAATCGTACAGAATAAAAATTTCATGGGATATGACTTGAAAAATGCAAGTAAACATTATGAGTATTTTATCTGTTACCTTCTTTCTTCCTTATTCTTAGGCTATTTTAGAAATTGTTTTTCCTTCTCAGTCAGATAGCTGATTGTCTGGATTAGGAGATGTTAGATGTATTTTCAGAATCTGAAGATAGGTCAGCATATTGCTGATCTCTAGATCCCTGGAATGTTCAGATGACATTTAGTATGGTGTAGTCATATAACCTTAGCAACTGTATGTTTTCAAATGACGTTCAGAAAACCACGTCAGTTCTTTCAAGGTAACATATAGTGAAAATACAATATTCTGTCTTTCTTAGGGTAAGTTCTTTTTGTCTTCTTTTCTCTTTTTATCAGCTTTAGGAAGGTAGCTACAGGGGAGGTCACCACATGAAAGCATTACATGAAATAATATTGATATTTTTGATACTGAAAGCCAGACAAGTCTCGGTGCCCTCTGAACATTTAAAGCAGAGTGAAAACGCAACTATTAATATTTGCCCTGAATGTAGTGCAAACTAATTAACATGCCAGGAGCATTCTTTTTACATCTTCCTAACACAGATGAAACTTCCAGTGGTGCAAGTTTCTTTAGTATGTTAATAAGAATGGTATTGGTGAACCATAAGTACATGTGAGTAACATTTAAAATATATATTTAAAGATAATCTTGGCCATTTCTTGTCATTTATGATTTAGCTGTTATGTGTGAGTCACTGCATATATAGAAAATGCTGCCTCTTTTCACTAAGTCCAAGAACTTTTATACCTTTAGTATTCCATGTGCATATTTCTGAAAAGAAAAAAAAAGAAAGAAAGAAAAAGATAGCATATTTTTAAAATGTGACTGTGCATTTGTATTTGGAGATCTCTGAGTGGTATGTGACTAAGGAAAGACTTTATTCAGCATGCTGACTTTGGGCAGATTTGTGTTGGGAATGCCAGTGCGTTCTTCTGTTGTATTAAATACAGGTTTAGTGCAGGTGGAGATCAAGTGTATTAACTTGTTTTCCTAGGATTCGCTTCTAAGCTGTAACCATACCTTTGTAGGTTATTCAGTAGCTCTTTTATGTACCAAAGGATATGATTATGTTATTTTAAAATCTGTTAGTAATACCACAGCGTTTGCAATAGGACAGACAGGACAAAGACCTATTGATGTTTTGTTTCCTTTCTTTTCTTCTTCCCTTTTTAAAATCTGGTTTTGCTCTTTCTTTTTTTCCCAATATAGTTGAGGAAAATCGGTGGTGGAGGATTTGGAGAAATTTACGATGCACTGGACTTGCTTACTCGGGAAAATGTTGCACTGAAGGTCGAATCAGCTCAGCAACCAAAGCAAGTGCTGAAAATGGAAGTGGCTGTGTTGAAGAAATTGCAAGGTGGGGCTGTACCCTGGGTATGCCAGAAATAGAATGTCAGTGTATCTTCTTAAAAAAATCATTAAAATCTCTATTTAGTCATAGTTTGAGTAAATATTCCCCACATTCTCCAGGTTATTGCTAAATGGTTATTAAAAGTGGTATAGAAGCTCTTTCAGCTTCTGAAAGTTTTGCTGCAATGAACCTTTTCTTTGGAACAGGTTGAGGTGAAAACAAAAAGAACAACAAAAAAATTAAATTGCTGCAAAACTTACGCTCAACTGTAGTTTATTCTGGATCCATATCTTGTCCTTACCATTTTTACTCTAGCTTTTGTTGTTGTTAGCTTTTTATTTCCTCTTTGAGATGGTCTCTTTTTTTCCTGTACTATCTAGCATTGAATATTTGTGGGTCCTTCACATAACATGCAAAATAAGAGTATTTGTATTTCTTTGCCTTTGCACGTATTGCCAAGAAGAATTCTACCATTGAAATGGGAAACATTTTTAAAAAACTCCCACAAACAAACAAACCCCCAACTTTAAAATACTGTAGCTTGTAGGAAAAAAAAATAAATATTGCCATGTAGAGTCCTGAAATACTTTTAGGGTTCACGTCCTTGACCATTTAGAATCGCTGCTTTGAATAGTGTCCTGGGTTGGGCGACACAGGACTAATTTCTCTTCTAATGCTGGGGAAAACTCCACTTTTGGAAGACTCNACCCTTGTGTTTCCTTGCTTTGCCTGATTGCCCTTTCCGGGTGGGGAGGTGTCATTGGGTGATAGAATAATTGTCTAAACAACAATAAATTGTTATGAGTTTTCTCAAACCATAACAAATAGTCACTTTTGATGTACCATTAAATACTTTAATGACTGAAGCTATCAATACAGAGAAATATGCAATGGTTTCTCTTCGTTGCTTTTCAAAACATAAGATTATAAAAAGCAAGTTTAAAGGTTTCTTTAAAAAGATGGAAGATTTTGGCTAATACATCTGTCCCCATCAGCAGCCCGATATTTCCAAACTCTTAGTTTGAATAAAACAAAATCTGCATGACATACGGTGCTGCCTAATCTGCTGTAAAGGTCACACTGCAGCAGATGACAGCCTCTATAGATTTAAGAGGGCAAGCATGTCACATGGCATAGTGTTAACAAACTGCTCCTATGTTTATATATTTTTAAAGAATTTCACAAAACCCTGTAGTATTTATATAGTTAAGCAAGGATATTCAGGGACTGCATATTAGAATTTCTAGTGAATATCAGTATTACCAATTGTAAATTTAGAAACCATTTGTGAGGATTCTTGAAAGACATTATCCTAAAGGCAGTGAGTTTTGAAGAAACAATTACCCTGTAACTCTTGGGTTTTTAAACGCTCAGAATTAATTTTTCACAAGTTTTTTTTTTCGCACATATGAGCTTAATTCTGTTTTTAACAAAATCCAGAGTCTTTAAAATGGTATAGGTGAAGCAACTAAAGAAATAAAGAAAACAGTAAAAACTGAAATAAAATATTGGAATTTGGTAGCACTACAATGCCAATGTATTTGTGAAAAGATAGCCTTATATGTGACTGTATGACTGGAGTGCCTTAAAACTTTCTGCTGTGAATTTACGTGTAGTGAAGTTAGAAAAGAATTTTTGTAATGACAACTCACTTAGTAAAAACTTTTTTACCTTTTGAAATATTTCTGAAAACCAAAAGTGTTTTCTGAAATAATGAAAAATTGATTTTTGAAGAATTTCTATAGGGCCTTACAGAAGTTATAATTTTCTTATCACTCTTCCTTTGGGGAGTATAATTCCTTTAACAACCCAAGTCTTCCTGCAGAAGGGTCTCTGGTTCTAATGAATCATGGGAAATGCTATCTAGGTGAAAAGAACAGAATAATGAAACACCTGAACAGCAGATCCACTGAGGCAAATAATCCAAATAAAGATCTTTCAGTTATTTATTTTCTCAATATTATTTATCTGAGAAAACAATAAATAGAAGTTTTTATATAACTGAAACCCTGATTTTGTATGAGAACTTTAGAAGGAGGTATTTTGACAGTCCTTATGAGAAAAAAATCTAAATATTATTCCTTACTTGTAATCTTTTCTTATTCTCTTGTACAGTTTAAAAAAGGAAAAAAATTTGATGATTTAATGATAGTGACACTAGAGGTGACGTTTAGTCATTGCTGTGCAGTTCCACATTATGGTGTAACTGCTCTGGTTTTAGATAAGGAACATTCTAGATGATCAGGAAAGTGACTGCAGTAAGAGATGGGTCAAGGATGAACCCTTTGCATATATTGACATTTATAGTTTGCACAGATGCATAACTTTATTTTTATATGCATATATTTTTATCCATACTTAAAGGATTTTTATTAAATAAGACTATGGTAGAGACCATTTTACATTTTACATAAAATCTTGGCTCCTACAGGCCATTTCTATTAATTTTTCTACCTTCACAAGTTTTCAGTATCCAAGAGCTAAAAATCTGAAGCAGAGAGAAAAGAATAATGGACAAAAATGGGGAGTAGAAAGTAATTTTATCATTGCTTCTTGAAAAATATTTTTTATTAAATGCTTCATTTACCGTGTAGAAATTTTTATTATTTTTGACAACTTTTTTTTAATGCAGATTCAGAGCAGGTAAAATTGTAAACATTTCTTTTAGGATATTTTTGTAACAGCCTTCTAATAGCATACATCCTCTGAGACCAACTTTTATCTTGTTCTTCTGTCCCTTTTTGGCATACGTGTGTGTATATATATACATATGTATATAATTACTATCCTTTTCTCAAAGGGCTTATGTTCTTTTACTTTCAAGGTGTTCTAGTTACCTTGGACATAAATCAGAGGAAGGAATTTAATTGTCATGAAAATCCTTTTTCTTGCAAATATTTGGAAAGTTTGATCTGTGAATAGTATGTAATGAGAGACTGAGCTGACAGTGTCATTCAGAATTCTCTTGATGTATGGATCTTTTTTTTTTTAAGTTTATTATCATATACAGTTTCTGGGAGAATTATGATGAAACAGGCTTTTAGGAAATAATTAAATGTGTCATATGTCCCAATCCAGCAAAACAGCTCTCCCAGTCTTTACGAGAGCTGGGCACATTCTCAGGGTTATAAATATGCTTTCAAGTGTTTCTGAATTAGAATTTTACTTCACAGAAACTGTGAAACTGAAACGAGAATGGCTATTGGCAGAAGTGCAGGGATGTACTTTTTTAAAAATATTTTTGATTTCAGGAATTTTGGAAATTAAAACAGTGTGGTCATTCATTGTGGGGGTGAAATGAGTCATGACTTTGTAGGTATGCAGTAAAGTGAATAACGAAAAACTTCAAAGAAGCTTAAAAAGACCCTGATACAGCAAAACATGCTTAAATATCTGAGTAGTTGTATGACTTCTCTCTTAATTATGAAGGAGGAGCATGTTCACTGGTATGGCCATTTATTGCAGCTTAATCATCAATTGCATCTTTGATTATTATTTTTTTATTTTTCATTTTTTTTCTGCCAACAACACTGTCTCCTAATTACTGTTGTCAGAATAACTCTTTAAGTTCATTGTGTGGTTGTGTTTTTTGTTCTGTTTTTTAAAATTATTTTTTGTTTTGTTTTTGGTTTTTTTAACAGAAATCTGCAGCAACAGATGGTTGTTTTGTTTAATCATGTTGTTAGGCCATCTGTTCCCACAGTCAGATGGGAGAAGACAGATTTATCACATCTCACTCGGTGAGAGTGAGACTCACTCAGTTGGTTTCTGTCTCGCACAGCCTTACAGACTTCTCCTTCAATCATTTGCAGCTCTCTACCATAATTTAGTGATGGGTTGCGTCTGGTGTAGGCTGAAAAGCGAGCTACAGTGATACACTGCAGCCTGGGGAATGGCATCTAGGCTTCCTACCCTCCCTAGGAAGCTTTTCAGGGGCGTAGTTGTTCATTGCAGCCTGTGGCCACCTTCTTCTCCCCCTGCTCCCCAGCCATGTGGCTCACAGGTGTGGGAAAATACTGTTTTCTTGCTGAGGGAAAAGGAACTGAAGGTATGTGCAAAGCTGTAGTAGGTGTGTATAGCCACATTGGAGTGGCGGAGGATCATGCTATTTGAATAAGGTGTACAGGCCCCACTTCTGCCCTCTCCCCTTTGCTCAGATTTTCATAAAAATTAGTTTCCAGAGAATTTACCACACAACTGGAGTTGGTGTTCCAGTTAAAATGGGATTTCTCTGACCAAACTGAGTTTTGGACATCTACTGAATTTGTCAGATGAAATCTGACTAATCTGTTTCCCTAAAGATGTTCCCTTAGCATACTCACTGTGGCTGTAAAATGAATCATAAATATTCAAGATGAGACTTCATTAACTGGAAACTGCAGCAATGAATATACAAAATTTCATCTTGACAAATTTGCTGCAAATCCTTTTTCTTCATAAAATTATACTGTCTCTAATATCGCCTGTTTTACTTAAACAAAAGGGTGGAAGGAAAAATTGGAGGAAAAGCAGTGATAATTACAGCTTAGCACTTATGTATTTGCAGAAGTTGTAGAGAATCCTTTTAAAATAATTCTTTTAAAATATTTTTTAAAATGAATCTTGTACCATTTTCTTTGTTTAAATGGTCCTGGTTTAATTCTTTGTGGCAGGGAGCTTCCCGAGGAAGCAATAAACAGGCAACTGCTCTTCGGTCAAGTGAAGTGAAAATATTCAGAACCTGTAGGGCCAAGTTTTAGGGATTTGATGGAGCTATGAGTGCAGCAGTAAAAAGTCCTCCCAGATCTATAGCTAGCAGTAATGGTGTTTTGAAAGCAGTAGTGGTTTTTTGAATTTTTTAATTGCTTTTCTCCTGTCGCTTTTTTTCCATTTATGACATTCTAGTAATCCTAAGGGTAAAGAAATTAATGAAAGAAACCTTAGGTGACACAAATTTCACACAGCTTTAGCGGCCACTTGCGACCATCAGCTTTCTCTTGGCTGTAGCTTCCATGGTTTCAGAAAGGAAGGTAAATGGCCTGAGGGACTTAAACCCTACAGTACCCTCCTCTGCTGCAGAGTGGGTTCATAAGGGTTCCCAGGTTGTCTTCGGGTCGATGAACACAGATGGCAAAATGACAAAGAGGTTGCATTCCCCTTCTGTTTTCCTACTGCAGTCTTTAGCTTGCCTTTTTCTCTGCCTGGAGAATCTTATGCTTTGACTTAAAACTGCAGGATAGCAAGGAGATTATTTTTGACCAGCCTCTTCTCCTCCGCAGGCTTTAAAGAAAATTGGCTGAAAGCAACCTGTATTTTTTTTTTAACTACTGCAGTTCTTTTATCTCTGCTTCAGTGTACCTGAGCTGAATTTGTCTTTTGTAGCTAAACAGCAAAGATCATATTATAAAAAAAGATATTAATAAATTGGATTAGTTGAATTATGTTTTCTACAATTTTTTAATACAAAACACGACCTGCAAGTAACTACTACTGTTTTCTTTCATTGCAGCAGCTGTAGCTTATAGAAGAAGAGGAATGGTGGCTAGGAATATTGTCTATAACAAGCCATCAGCAAGAAAATAACCGTTTCCCAATTTAGGCTGGTTGCCATGCATGTTTTCCTAGGGAAGAGTGATAGGTGTGGTAGGGCTGCGTATTTTATGGGAGTAGAAATGATGTCGGTTTTACAGCTGTTGAACTGTGGGGGTGGGGAGCTAAGTTTGTTCCAGACCTCTAAAGAAATATAACCATCTCTGCCAGTAATGTGCTAGGTATTTAAAGGAATAAACCACAAATTTTCATTATTATTGACTAATTTGCTTCTTTTTCCTTAGGAAAAGATCATGTCTGTAGATTCATCGGATGTGGAAGGAATGACAGATTTAACTATGTGGTCATGCAGCTGCAGGTCAGTGCGTCAAAGAGAGCTCAGAGTTTGCTTGTGTGTTTTGGTTTATTAGCCAAGCGTATTCGAAAATACCAGTAGAATTTGAGAGGATGACAGATTAAAAAAAAACCAAACACAACAAAGATCATGAACGCATAGGAGTGAGCAAACCTAAATTGAGCCCATTTTTATATCCTAATCCTTCAATATTCTTTCCATAATTTTCTCAGAAAGGAGAAAGTTGCATCCTCAGAAGACCTGACTATGGAAAGAGTGAGCTGTGATGTCTTCTGAGATAATTCACATTCCCTTGAAGTCGTCACTTGAAGATAGTCTAAAATATAATATATTAGTCTCTGCATTTTGTTGGCTTTCTTGGTCAAAGTGAAAAAATATCCTTTGCAAGTGATAAAAAACACTTAAGGCACTTTACTGAAAGACTTGTTCCTGTGAAAAGGGATAAAATGAGTGATTAGCACTTAAAGTTGTGGGCTTTTTGTCCTGTATCATCTTGCTGAATATGAATGTGGGAAAAAGTGTGCTGTGGTTCATACTGTTGGTCATATGTCATTTTGACAAACCAACAATTCTGTGATGACATGGGACAGCACTTCTTGCATAGTATATTTTTCATCTGTTTGGTTAAGTCATCCAAGATATACTGTATAATTAAATAAATTAGGTACTTTTCCTTAAAGAGGTGGGTGTAAAGAAGTCTCTGTGAGCATTTTCTCAGTGGACTTTTTTCAGATGCGACAGATACAACATTAACTAGTAGTGTGTGTATTACTCTTCTAAAAGAGGTTAGTTTGGTCCATGTTAATTTAGGAGTAGAAAGATACTGAGGTTCATATTTTCAAAAATAGATTCTAAATTTAATGTTGGAGATATTCAGTGACATTTAGGTGAGATGTATTATCCTTGAATATGAAAATAGGTAATGAGAGTATTCTGTGGTTAACCATGAACAGCTAAAGAAGTAGTAGGAAGACTTTACACCATCTGTGAATCTTGGTATTAGTATTTTTTTTTATGAAAATGTCCTTTTAATTTGATCAGGGTCGGAACTTGGCAGACCTGCGTCGGAGCCAGTCTCGAGGAACATTCACCATTAGTACCACTTTGCGGCTTGGGAAACAGATTTTGGAATCTATTGAAAGTATTCATTCTGTGGGATTCCTGCACAGGGACATAAAACCGGTAAGTCTGCCCATTAAATCAAAATAGTCAAGTAAGGTGTGGTCATTAGATGGCTACATATATAAGAATAGGTTCTATACTACATGTTAAAATGAAAAAAAACAAGAAGGGAGAGAAAATCGAATGTTTATTTATCAGATAGGACGGATGTTTTCTAATAATTAATGTTGGATTGCAACTTTGCAATTTTCGGGAGTTAAAACTTCCAACTTTTATCTGTAGCATCATGCAATCAGGAGTATTTGCCGTGAGATATGATATAATGAATTTGGCAATTAATATCTTCACATAATAAATCTAAGAGAATAGATACTAGCTGTAGGATGTACTTATAAGGTCTTAAGTAGCATCTTTTTGTATTTAATATAACAAGTAAGGAAAGAAAGACTGTAAGAGAAAACTGTTCTATTGTTTTATTCTGCAATTCTAATAAAATGAGTGTTGTCAAAATGTCACAAGGACAGTGTCTTTCTGATAGTATCATGCTTTTATTCTTATTTTTTTCCTGTTTTTCTTTGAATTTATTACTGAAATTGCATCAGCTGCTTTTAGTATTGCTCTGTATTAAAAATGTCATTAGAACTTTCAAGTTTCAAAATTTGTAAATGAGAAAAAAAAAGCAAATCTTGTGTTTTCTATTAGATGCAAATAGGGCTTGTTATATCTGGCATATGTAGGTAGATTTCCTGTCAGCTGAATGATGTTTACATAAAGCCTCTGATAAGTTTCTGTGCATTAGGAAATTTTCATTTTCATCACTTCTTCCTTGCAACTTTTTGTAAAACTCGTGTTCTCTCTGACCTGTCCCCAAGATTTCATTTGATAGGGAAAGGACACAGAGGCAGTGAATGTCAAGTGAAATAGGTGAGGAGGAGTTCGCTGGAGCGCAAGATTTTAATGATGAAAACAATTCCAGTTTTGAATGGGAAATGTGTTCCTTTGTGGCTGGCAGGATGTATTTGGGACATTTTGTTATTTAGCTATGTCTTGGGGTCTATGGACTCAAATAGGATGGAAATGAAGAGTGCTGTTAGGGGATGGAAAACCCCCAGAAAATGAAATGGCGAGTCAGGATGAACAGCAGTGTGAAGCAATGCATTAGGTTCATAAAAGAAAGAATTTTTCTTCCCCTTTAGGAGTTATGTTGTGACTTACACATGAAGAAGGCACAATTGCTTTCTAGCACGCAGTTTTCCTGGCTTGAAAATACAAGTCCATGTTATCTTTTATTATATATCTTTTAGATAGATTATACTAAAAGCAAGCTTTGTGCTGAGCTGAAATCTTGAAGTCCTTAGCTCGTTATTTGTCTCTTGATGAATCAGGCAATGCTGAAATTCTGTTCCATTTAAAAATAATGTTGATTGCACTCATTTCAGTTCATGGTTTTGATTGGTTTTTACCCTCAACCTTTGACATTGAAGCAGCTGTGAATTTCAGATTTATTTAGAACAGTACTGCTGTTTCACTTAATGGAAAAAGAGGAGTAGTTTTGCTAGAGTTAATTACGTTAAGCTTCCAGCTTGTGTAGTTTCAATTCTGTTTCACAGAACTTGTTTTTAGCTTTATCTTTTTGTAAATCACGTAATCCATTTCAAGGGGATTTGGTGGGGAGAGACTTAAACCAATTCAGCCAACATGTTCAATTATCATAAACTAGCAGTGTTGAAAAATTTTTATTTTTAAAGTTCTAACATGGAATATTAATCTGTAGAGGCTGAAGCTTTTCAGAATGAATTGACTCCATAAGTCCTCAGTGACTTTTCAGCTCTTACTGTTTGGTTGTTTTGGGATTTTTTTTTTGTTTTGTTTTTTAAAGTCTGGTTCTTCCTCCTCGCATGAAAAGGAGAAGGCAGTTGCACTCTTTATTCTGTATTCCGCATATATGATATTAGTGCATTTATTTAGATGAACTTGTTAGCCCCTAGGCTGGTAGTTTTTTCAAATGTCCAAATCAAAATATATGAGTGCGTGACATGATTGGAAAATTCTTGCTAAAAATGTATTCTGAGGGATAAAGTAAGATGACAATCTCTTTGGACTGTGTAGGCTGCTGTTCAGATATGCTAAGATGGATGTCTGATTTTCTTAACAACGTTTTCTTCACATCTAATGGTAGTTTAGTAGAGCTGAAAATACAGAAGGAAGGCTAGAGAAGTAGAATGTGGATTTTCTATGATTGTGTTACTTCATTAATAGGTGCATGTATTGAAACGTGTAGGTGTACATATCTATATATCCATCTGTATTTGTTTTTCTTCCTAGTCTAACTTCGCAATGGGACGTTTTCCTAGCACCTGTAGAAAGTGTTATATGCTGGATTTTGGCTTGGCACGGCAATTTACCAACTCATGTGGGGATGTCAGACCAGTAAGATATTTTTTCACAGTTGTCAATTTGATTAATTGAATGTGGTAATATGCTGTCTTTTTTTTCTGGAGAAGTATGGGAGTTGCATTGAACTGGTAACTGATACAAACTTGACAAACATCATTCCAGATCAGAAATGTCATGTGATTTATTGATTATATTTAAAAGATTGGCAGCCGGGAATGAATCAGGTTTCAGATTTTTGGCTTGAGGCAGAGGTCTAGTATATGAATTTTTTGGGGTAATCTATCTTTTGGTTTGGAAAATCAAGCGGCAAATGGGTTATCATTAAATATCAGAGTAATATAGCAGAGCTGAATTTCACTTGGTATTGTATTGCGTAAAAAAAAATTACGTAGGAGAAAAAAGTCAAACACTAAACTAAATATATAATCTTCTGAAAGAGAAAGTCTGAATAATTAAAACACTGATAGGGCACTAATTATAATATATAACGGGACATAGTTGAGTGTAGTTGCTGTATTCCCATGTGATGCATTCTGAAGAAAACTGTAGATAAAAGCGTATCAATGAGGACATGACAATTTTAAGTACAGTAGAGCCTCCCTAATTCACTGGCGGGCAGTTCTTTTGTTAATTTCAAAGTCTGAGAATGAGCACATCAGTGCCATGGTAGATTTTGATGTTTTAAAGAAACATTTTTTCTTTCTTAAACTACTTTAGTTTACATTTTGATGATGATACTGAATAATGTACTTAGTCAATATTGTGTAGCGTGTTTATTAATGTGATGTGATTTGAGTGGTAGAAGCCGTAAGTGCAGGATTTTCAATTTTATTTTGCCTAAGAATTTGGGAAAGTGGCAAAATTTTGTGTGCAGATTGAGGTGTATGAGTTAGTAAGGTAAATTAGCGGGGTTCTGCTGTACTCTGTTCCTTCAGCCATAATGCTGACACTGCAATGAAAGCAAAGACAGGGGAGACCAACAGAGTGGCTGCTGCTGTTGGAAAGGTGAGCTAAACATTTTAAGAAGTTTTAAATTTTTTTTTTTTATTTCTAAATGTTGATGTCGTGTTCTGTATATTTGGCTGCTTATAATGTTTTTCTAACTGACCTCTAGTTTCGAAAACAATTTCCAGGATTCTGCAATTTCTACATGCATACACACCAATGGTAGTATTTTCAGAAAAAATAATGGATAACAAGAGAAAATTTGCTATTTCTGCTGTTTTTTCTTTTGTAACAACTCAGCTCTTGCCTTTTGCTTTTCATTGCAGTGCCCTACAATGTAACTGAAGTAATTCTTCAATTTAATCTGTTTAGAATTTTTTGACAGTGTAATTCATGTTAGTAAAGTGGCAGTGAGGAGGGGGAAAAAAAGACAGTACTTTTATTTGTACTTAACAGTCAGAAACGGCTCTTGTATAGATAGCAACCATACTGTTGGCCTTGCTTACTAATAAAATTTATTAATATTTTCATTAAATATGCTATGTGCTTCTCCTTAAGGCTATCCTTCTTCTAAACTCCATTAGATTTCTTCAGCAGATACTGAAAATAACCTGGAACAATGTAAAAGCATGTTCTCCAAAAAACGTAGTACTCTATTGGTAAGAACCTGTTCCTTAGTTAAGGTTGATTATTAGATTTTTATGATAAGCGTAACTTTGTATATACCCGACTTGTACAGGAGGAATCTAGTCCCATTGAGATTTTACATATCATCCCTGAATCCTTGAAGTTCCATGATGTGTTCTTTAGACTAAAGGAGTCAGAAGTTTTGGAAATTATAGTGTCAGTTTTTAGTCCTTTGGCAGCTTTGTGTTTCCCCCAACACTAAGGAATTCCTGGAGGCTGTAAATCTGTTTGTTCAGCTCAAAAAGATGGAAGAGGCTTATATGGATACTGCTGAAATCTGAAAATATTATGACTTTATGATTCCCTCCAGAAATCATTGGCCAGCACCACTGGCTAGCATGTGCATTCCAAGAGGTGGAGGTAAAAAGTCAAGTTAGCTTCAAGGCTAGTAGAGAAGAACGGTTTTGTGTAGCTGTTTGACAAAATGCAACTCTAGACTGGCAAGGGACTTGAAACTAAAAGGCAATTACAAGAATAAATTATCATCAGTTTTATGTTATAAATCTTCTTGTTAATATAGGTAGTATTCACTTGACTGAAGTTCAAACAAGAAGTTGAAAAGAGGTCCTTAGGTGAGGAAAGCTGCTTTATTTTGTGCAATCAGGTCAAGAAGCAAAGAGGAATTGAGAATTTTGTCAAATCATTAAGCTACTCAACATTAGTCTCTCAGTTAATTCCAGTACATTGTACCAAGACACGGGAATGCAGCAGTATCATATGACTTCAGTGTGATAAGGTGGTGGTGTTTCAGATCTGTTATAAGAAGAGGAATTATAAAACTTGGGAATCTATGGGTTTATTCCAGTGTTTGACTGAAGTATATGCTAGTGGCTACTGATAAGTTCAACCAGCCATTTGGGCCCTTCTGCATTTTTGCTCAGCCTGTGCTTATTCTAGTCTCAATCTTCTGTCTCTCCTCTCTGTTTTCCTTTCTACATCCACCTCCTCTTGCTTTGCTTCTAGTTAAACTAATTTCTCTTCTCCTTGCAGTTTTGGTGCCAACTGGAATAGTACAATGCAACTAAGGGAAATTTTCTTTGCTCTCAGTTCTTTTTCTTTGCACCATTCTGAAGGAGTAAGAGAAAAGAAATTCAAGCTGTTGCAGCTCTGGATAGAATTATATCTCACGACAGATAGAACATTTGAAGGATCTGGACGCCTGATTCAAACAAGGCTGTATTGAGTTTGTGTGAAATTTAGTTTTTCAAAAGCTCGGGCATAATCAGTTTTGGATGACTAGTAGAATATTCCTTGACATCATCATGGTATACTTTTAAATCCCTCCTTGTCTGTCTTCATTCCGAGGCACACCGGGGATATAGGCTTCCTGCAGATTATTGCGGGGGTTAATAAACAAAACAACTTTTTGTTTCGACTGCATTCAAGAACAGTTTGAAATTATTTACTGAATTATAAGCAAGCAGCTACAAAACCAGTCATCTAACATGAAGAATTTCACCTTAAATTGGTAATATGCAGAAAGTTTCAAGCTACTGAATGCAGGATCTTATCTGGAAATTAACAGCCAGTGTTTAAGTATAGATTTTACTACAGGTCCCATATATGGCAGTGAAGTTCACAAACAGGCAGCAGTGCTTAGGAGTCTGCAGAAATTTTGATAAAGTTACAGCAATATTCCAATAGAAGATGTTTATGCTTTAAAGTAGAAATGAAGAATCATTCAGGTTGGTGAACTTAAATATTTTTGGTACTGTCTGTAGTAATTGCTTTTTTGTTTCACATTGTTATTATAGTAGTTACCAAACATACTTGCTTTCATTACAGAAAATGCATTGGTGACACAGACGCTTCCTTAGCATGGACTTAGTTCTTCCTCATCTTTTCCGTGGTGTATAGAGACATTCTGAACATTAGTTTCTTAGTTAATTTCCAAACATGGTTTGGAAGTTAGTTTATTAGTTTCCAAACATATAGACGTACCTGTCTGTAATACTCCAAATCATAGCCTATGGAACTAAGTCTCCCACATATCATATTAATTTAGTTACAGACTTTTAATGAATTATCATAGACTTTTTTGGTGCAAATTTTACAGTTGCATTGGATCTATTTGTGTTCACTGCAGTTCTCACATCTTGCTGCCATGCTTTTCTACCTTCCTGAAATTGCTGCAGAATTAACTTAAAAGCAGTTCTATCTTCCATGATAAATTAAATTACTCTCTAGAGTAAATAGATATTATTACAGCAAAAATTGCTCCCAGAATTTTTGTGTGCTGTAGGCACACAAAGCCTGTGTTTAAGTACTGCTTATTTCCATTCAGCTTGAGTGTGATCTTTCTTTTTCTCCTTTGTGGGAGCACTGATTTCTTGAATTCTCATTTAACTCTTGTTTATTGCTAGACAGAAATTTTTAAATGAGACACTTGACACATTAACTAGAGTAAGAATGTATTTTAATTTATGATTTACTGTGAAATAAAATAAGGTTTATCTCACTGGTTTGTTTCTTCTCTGTTGTTTACCGTAAGTAGTGTTGATTGCAAAGTTCACAACAAATAAAGCTACTCTGGTTCGTTCTGCCTTGAAATTAATAGTGGCTTATGTGTTAGTAAGTTGAAATTATTTTATTTGTTAAAAAAGTTTTTTTAAAAAGTATTAATTAAATTATCTAGGGATCATAATGTAATGAAGCTTGCAAAGAAAATTGCATAGGTAGATTAGTCTGCAATTGAACGAAAATGTTTAGCTTGTCTTTATTAAGAGTTGTTAACATCCAGAACTTTAAAATTTCTGTAATTATGCTATCAGAAGTACTTTATAACTTGGTCCAGAGTTACCTACTTCTGTAACAATATACCGTCTATTGACATGTTCTCCTGTGCTAGTTTTTCTTTTCACCTTACTAGCTTTTGTCTTCTGTGACTCCTGTCAGCTTTCTCTCCTTTTCTCAGTTTTCTCCATTTCCATTAATACAAGTCTTAAATCTATATCCACATAGTTTCTGCCTCTTTATCTTTGGTGACAGTGTTCCTTTATCTGACTTTACTCTGGCTCCAGCTTCTTCCACAATTGAATTTCTAGTCTTATTTCTTCAGTGTATCCCTCTCTAGTTTTATGTTCCCTCCTTTTCCCCTTTATCTTCACATAGCTTCATTGATAAACACTTTTTTTTATCTCTAGGCACATGATTTGCATTCATGATGTCCCTGTTTCAATATTGTTTCCTTCTGTTCAAACCAAAACTGTGTCGTCTGTCTCCGGTATCTTTGTGAATATCTTATGATGAATTCAAACTTAGTCTCCTTTCTCCTGTGCCAGCCACTACTTCTATTCGTAATCACTGCGTGTGATACCATCTTCCTGTCACTGAGGCTTACTGGCAGTCTTGACTTGGTATGTCTCTACATCCAGTCTGTGTATATATCCTGACAGTGCTTTCTGTAAAATATGCATGTACATTCATATGTGTATGCATATATTCTTTTTTGTGCTTTTTTTTTCATTCACAAACCTGAATTCTCATGTAGGCTCACCATCCCCATCCTTTTTCTGGTTTAACGAATTAAAGGTTTTTGCCTTGACAAACACTAAAATTCAGGGTGCTATTGCAGAATCAATTTATGTGATTTGTTTTGATTACATTACCCTTCCAAAGTGCATCAAATGAGCTACTTATTTTCATTTTGATTATTATCTTTCATTCAAAGTAAAGATAAGCAACAGTAAAGATAGAGACCTTCTTCCATTACCTACTTCTGGATTTTTAAAGAAAGAAACTTCATTCTTTATTTCAGACTGTTCCTTATATTGTAAGGAAGATTTCTGTAACCACCCAAAACCTTACTCTTTGGCTTTTTTTTTTTAAATCTCTGTTTGGAAATAAAACTGGAAAAGTATCATTATTTTATGTAGGAGTCGAAAATAATCCTTATTTGACCCTTAAACCTTCACATATAGTCTGACTGTAATTATTATTTAAGGTTTAAATGGAAGGCACGCTTAAAAGCAAAAAGCAGAATTTAATGCCAGTCTGTATAGAACTATGCAAAGATGCAGAAAATACCGCATATGGAAAAGATTATCTTCTACTACAAGAAACTGTACATGAATGATAGGAAGTCTTATTTATCATAGNTTTTGATGCAACCCAGGATACGGCCATAGTCCTGGGCTGCAAGCGTGCATTGCAGGCTCATGTTGAGCTTCTCATCCACCAACACCCCTAAGCCCTTCTCCTCAGAACTGCTCTCAAGCCATTCTCCACCCAACCTGTATTTGTGCTTGGGATTGCTGTGACCCAGGTGCAGGACCTTGCACTTGGCCTTGTTGAACTTCATGAGGTTTCTTCCTCCAACGATATCAGAACTCAGAACTCTTTTTCAGGAAACAATGAAATAATAAATCTCCAGTGTATTTCCCAAATAGTTTAGTGAATCCAGAGTTTCTAACTCTTATTTTTACACATTGATTGTGTAGGTAGTAACCTGTTGTAAAGTTGGTAAAAAGGGATAGAACTGATTATAAATGTAATACAGCAAGCGTTAGTGAAGGGCTAATCTTTTCTGGTATTACATAATAATTACCTGGTCTGTAACTTTAAATCCAGCGTTTCCCTGTTGGGAAAACATCAATGCTCTTTATAAAGAGGACTAAAAGTTCATCTCAGGAAATTATGGGAAGAAGTATTTGGGGAGACTCTTTTAGGTATGAAAAGGTTTGTGTTCAGGCTTTATTAGTCTTATTGAACCCTGTTTCTTTGTCCATTTTTTTTGTTTGTTTGCTTGGAACGTATTTTGACCACATATACTTTTGGGAAACCTTGAACAACATTTTGTGTATAGCTGGGGCTAGGATGAAAGAATATGGAAACGTGGGCAGTGTGTGTGTGGACAAGCTTCGGAAACAAAATTTTACATGTTGAGGACAGTACTAGGATGCAGGTATTTGGGCTACATGTAGAATTAAATTCTAGAATGGAAGTTGATAAGGAAACACTCGGTGGGAGGAGCCTTGTCTGCTGATGGAAGAGAGAAAAATGTGTGTGGGAAGGAGAATAAAAGCTCATGGGCATGATGTAGGCTGTTCAAAGAAGGAAGGAGGAAACAGGGGCAGAAGAATAAATTGTGGGAGAGAGTAAGCCAATAATTGAATTAATGGTGTAGATCAGAATTTATTACTGCAAAACAGGGTAATTAGAATTTAATTGTGGGGACACTCTCTCTAATTATTAGGCAAATATATTTAGCAGGATGCAAATTTAGTTTATTTATGAGAGTCATAGTCTACTGTTTATTCACTTTTTAGAGTGTTGCCAAAGGGTTATTTTACCTACCATTTTGTTTTCCATTGTCCTAGTGATAGCTGAAGTAAGTAGTGCTAAGCATCTGTTTTTTCTTGAGGCAAAGAATAATTTATTCTTCTTCATACAGCCTTCAGTTCCCATGTCTCTATTTAGATGGCTATAATAGAAAGGGAAGGTGTCAGCTGGGATACAGAGTGACAAAATTAGAAGGGCGTTTGCATTCTTAACATCATCAGCTCTTGGGTAGTTGTCATCACTCCTGTTTTAAGATGAATTTCAACCACAACTTTTCTTTGAGGTACTACTGAATTTAATATAAAGACAACAAAATAAAACAAAAAAGAAGCCGCCAGTCTTTGCTCTTAGACAGATTAACCTTTAAAGAACAAATTAAAAATCCATAAATTCAATCGCTTTGTTTTATTACAGGCCTGAGTTTTGTGGTCTTTTATTTATGTGATCTTCGAGTTACAAATAACCGAATTGTATTGTTTTACAAAGAAGATAGGATAACATGTATGCAAGCTGAGCTGACAAAGCTAGGGAAAAACACAACTGAAAAACTATCCATAAGAAGGCAATATTTAGATAAAACCTTCTTATCTAAACCATCTGTGTTTTTCTACTCAACATACAGATCTCACTCACTGGCTGCATAAAGAATTATTAACAGGCAGTCCCCTGAGTCTGGTGATTTAGACTCAGCAAAGATAAATGAAGGAGGAAACTCTTTTTTGCACCATTTGGTGCTTAATTTGGAACATGGGCTTCCTCTTTGAGAGTATCCTAACTAGTGGGTTAAAAGGTATTTTGAGGAGACTTTTGCCTGTGGAGCTGTTGTGTTTTTGATAAGTAAGGCATTTTAGGTCAAAGGGAGAGTTACCCTATGACTGCTTTCCCCCCTCTCCCCACCTTTTTCCTGCCCTTCCCAGTGACTAGATTTTAGGTTGTTCTTCAGTTGTTATTCTTAACTTGAAGAGCTTTGACAGAGTTCTCACCCTCTTAGGTTTGTTTGGCATGACCTTAATTTCACGTGCCTAAACCTTCCCGTATTTATTTGAAATAAGTAAAAAAATCAAAGTTATGTTCTTTAAATATACATTAAGGAGGTTTACAGGATTTTAGATCTAACTTGCTTGATTTTTTTCACCCAGAAATTTGAAATACTAAACCTTACCAAGCTGGAAAGCCCTGATTTTAGAACAACTAGGAAACATAGCACTGTTTTTTCTGACATGCTTTGCATCAAAGTAGTCACAAAATTCTTACACTAAACATTAACAAAAATGCTTGAATCCAAAGAAGACAGAGTATCCACCAAAGTTTTCTGAGAAGTTAATGCATGCTCTTTACTGGTGACCTGTCTCTGATTCCTGCTAAAGCAGAAGATACACCAGCTGCTGTACAGTCTGACCCTTAGAAAAATGCAGGGAAAGCATTTGTGAATACGAATGTTTAGATCTTTTTATTGTCTCGGGAAGCAGTTACAAACCTCTTCATATCAAACAATGAACATGTTATTCTATTCAGGTATTTCTGTATGAAATCAAATAACTGCTGCTTGCCTTTCTTCAGTGCCCTCAGATCCTGAGGTTTTTACAGCAAGTGAGTTTTTATCTTCGAGTTTCACTTTAGGATGGCAGATGGTGTCCTGGAAATATACTTTAAGAAGCTGAATTCTTAAAAACAAACAAAGAGACCCAACAAAACCCCCAAAACAAAACAAGCCCCCCAAAACCCCCTGCCTGGAGTGCTGCAAAGAAATGTATTGGTAAATATCAAAGCAGGGTATTAAATACAGTTTGAAAGCTTTTGAAGTCTATTGTACTTCATTTAAATACAGGGATAGAAGGTATACATTTCTTGTATTTGTATATTCATCCTTTTTTTTTTTAAACTTCATGTAAATTTGTGAATGGTTATGTATTTGAATTGAATGATGTTTCTTTCTTTTAATGTTCTGGAACAACTTGATCGCTGTGGAGACTAGAGAATACTTCCATCTTTTTCTACCTTATCTCCTGTCATCCTGGCAGAAAAATTGCAGAATTGCAGAGCCTTCTGTTCTCGAGGCTGAACAACCCCAACTCTCTCAGCTTGTCTTCATAGGAGGGTTGCTCCAGCCCTCGAATCATCTTCGTGGCCCTCCTCTGGACCTGCTCCAACAGGTCCATGTCCTCCTTGTGCTGAGGGCTCCAGAACTGGACACAGTACTCCAGATAGGGTCTCCTGAGAGCAGAGTAGAGGACCAGGATAACCTCCCTCGACCTGCTGGCCATTCTTCTTTTGATGCAGCCCAGGATACGGTTGGCCATCTGAGCTGCAAGCACACACTGCCAGCTCATGTCCAGCTTTTCATCCACCAGTGTTCCCAAATCCTTTTCAGCAGGGCTGCTCTGAATCCCTTTATCCTGCAGCCTGTATTGATACTGGGGATTGCCCTGGCCCAGGTGCAGGACCTTGCACCTGGCCTTGTTGAACCTCATGAGGTTCACAGAGGCGCACTTCTCAAACCTTTCAAGGTCCCTCTGGATGGCATCCCTTCCCTCAGGCGTGTCAGCCACACCGCTCAGCTATACCATGTCTCAGATTTAACATGTATTGTCACTTAAACTTGCCATACAATTTTTGAGCTCCTCCTCTTCATTTCATGTTTACCTTCAAGTTGTCATGAAATCATATTTTCTCACTGAAAGTTGAGTATTAAATTCTCTAAAATTTGTCCACATGACTTCTCTTTCTGAAAAAATGTTCCTCAGTCCTTAGGTTATTTCCTTATTAGTTCTTGCAACAACTTCTTTTTAGCCTCCTCTTTTCACTGTCACTTGTGTGAGTAGAGCTTGCTGGAGTCATGTCTCACTGGTAATTGCAGTGCTGTGTAGTTAGGCTACTGCTGTCTGGGCTGCAAGTGATAAATGCGATAAAATGTTTCTGCAGGTGTAGGTGCTGGTACTATACATGGTATGTTATGTGGAGGAATCTGAACCTTAAAATAACCCTGTTTTATCCTCTTCCTAAGCTGTTTCTGAAAAACAGGAACTTGAATAGTTCAGCATACATTCTCAACTTTAGCACATGGTCACCCTGTGGCATGGAGCAAGAGCTATGTAACTATTCAGGCATGGCACAAGAAGCACTCAGGAGCCTTCCAGTGCTCTCACGGAGCTGGTCTGCTAAGGCTCAGCAAAGGATTCTCTTTGTTAGTGCTATACCGAACTAATAACACCTTTACCCTCTCCTCCTTACTGTCATAGAAAGACTCAAATTATGGGAAGGATGATGGAGGAAGCAAAACGTGTGTTAATAAGTTCCTATCTGTATAATAGTCCTCTGATGCTTTTATACATTAATATACTTTAGAATAAATCTTTCGTAAATTGTCTCTTTGAGTGAACACACTCTTATCTTGCAACATAACTTTTTGGAGCAGGGAAGTGAGAAAAAGTTGCTTTTCCTCCTCAGCATTTGCATGAAAGCTGCGCATGATGTACTGGACAGTGAAACGCTAATGGTTATAAAGCAAAGACCTGTGCATGGTAAAATTTGGCCTAAGAAGTTCCCGGGATTAAATGTAAATATCTAGGCAATCCTAAAATCAGAATTCTTTTTGTTAATTTCTACATTGTTTGTATAACGGAGACAGAGATTAGTGTGAAGAAGGCACTGAACACGGTGAAAGTAATGTCAGGCATTAAATGGCTACGTAACTTTCAGTAGTTCCTGCCTGTCAAATTCTTTCAACTGATCTTTACCAAATCACAGTGTGTTCCACTTAACTCTTCAGAATTTCCCTTATTCCTTCCCAGGTCTGTGATTAGATTTCATGAAATAGGGGAAAGGAATGGAGTGTGTGAGGTATCAGGAAGTACAAAGGGAAAACAAGAGGAGTAGGAAAGGGAAAAGCATAACTGAGAATGAGCATTATTTACCTGCCCCATTCCCTCTTTACTGCAGAAGTGAAGATAGCAGATGCTGAAACAAAGAACAAGAAACATTTGCTGATAACCTCAAAGGTGTCATGCAAATGCCTCACTGAACTTTAAGTCTGGAAGTAGTTCAGCTGTATTAGTGTGAAGCTTTGTGTGTGCTATCTAGCCTGGGAAGACCACTGTGCTCTGCCAGGACCAAAAGTAGTGTCTGTCTCTGTAGAGCATTGCACTGGGTCAGCTGCTTCTTGAAATAGTTTCTAGAAATATTTGTTCTAATCTATATGAAGAGAGGAAGAAGACACGACAGGGAAGCAGAGTGTGATGCCACAAAGTTAAATTATGTCCAATTTTGCATTGTTACCGGCTTACTGAGGAGCTTGACATCATAGAATAAGTTGAAAAGTGGCAGTTTTAGTTTGAACCATAGGACAGGTATCTTAATCACGTGTTTTGAGATCAGCCTCCTGACAGCCACCTCTCTTCAGTGCTTTTTGTGAAGATTCAAGAGCTGGGACTGTAAAACATTAAAAATAAGTAATAGTTTTGTACGGAACTCTGTACACCAGCAGAAAGGCATAAAATGAACAAGAAATTATAAACAAAGGAATATTTTAAATCTTTAACGTGTAAATGTTAATTTATTTGATTAATGTTGCTGCACTTACTGTATGTTTTACAGCAATTAGCAAAATCAGTTCAGCTATTATGGCACAAATAAAAATAAAAGAAGGAGCAATATGTGGTATAATTCAGCTGCCAAATGGAGTGTAGTAAGCTCCTGAAAATAGAGTTGGAAACTATTTACTCTTTGTTCTTTGTTTCTAAAACAAAGACTTTTGTGGATAAATAATGATTCAAAAGTAGTGTTGGAAGAGAGAACTGGGGTAATTGTATGGAAACCTGATGAAACACTTCCTATTATAGTCCACTTCTCCTTTCTATGTCTATAAAATTAAATTTTATACCTTTTGCTACTGTAGAACAAAGGAAATGTCTAAAGAACAAATATTTAAAAACTATGCTTTCAGCTTTTCTTCCCTAAATCTGCATCAGTCAGACTATATTACATATATATTTGGAAATAGATGAGGTTTGCAAGATTTCCTTCTAAATTCTGAGCAAAGCATTTGATAGTTGATAGCTTTTTAAAAAATGAAGTACTTTAGAGAAAAAAAGCTTTGTTTCAGTACATAGAGTTCTGTTGAGTCTAAGATGAATTATTACAGCTTTGTATTTTCTAACTTTCAGTTCTGTAGCAAAGGAATTATGACGTAATATCAGAGCCATTCCATGCAAGACATAGACATACAGCCTTATTCTTAAATAACCTATGCATACTCCTTAATTCTTTCCCTCATGTCATCGAAATCAACAAAGATTGGAGCCTAATTATTATTTTTTTTTCTTCCCTTAAATCCCAGGAGAAACTGAAGAAGGTTTAGAATTTTATGTAAAATACATGGAAATGGTTATTAAAGACTAAGTGAAGACCCCTTTGTTTTATTGGTTTTATAAGCAGCAGTCTGCATAAGCTGAAAGAATTTAGTCAGCCAAGGCTCCATTTCTGAATGAGTGATAACTTTATAAGGAAGACAAGGCAGCTAGTTTGGAGAGGTTTGTGCAGACATTATTTTTGAATAAAGATATTAAAATAACCATTAAATTGCTGGGTTTCAAAAGTTTTTGAGGTAATGCGTAGCTGTGATATACCTATCAGTGATACACCTATGCAGCTCTAATGATACAGCTGTATTATCCTACCAGTGTAACACTATTTATTATGTTTATCTGCCATAACCTCCTTCAAGGACACAGAGGGAGATTATTTAAGGTACAATCTTTTAATATATATATGTAGCATTTTCAGCATCCACTGAACATGATCCGTGCAAATTTGATTGTGTTACTGGCAAAGAAGGAATGAAGGAAATCAGTGGTGCAGAGACAGGCAACTGGTGTCTCCTGTGTGATAGTACAAGGTGAAAAAGGCAGGTAGTGAGTTAATATAAAAGATTAAAAAAGCATTGTGAATTGACTTAGAAGGGGACACAAGTAGAACGGATATATGAATTCCATGCAGTGTGATAGTATTTTCTAACATCTCTATGGAATATTCTTGCAATAATTAAATGAAATGAACACCTTAAGAAAATAATGTATGGTTATTTCTTTGAGAGGAAGATTCTTTGTGACCTGGTGTTTGGGGGTTTTGGATGAAAAATAAAAAGACTACACAATTTATTAATATCCTGCCTGAAGGAACAGGTTGATAGGTAATTGAGATATGAAAAAGATTTAATTCTCATAACACAATACTTTGTAATTGTTGGGGTATATTGAGTTTTTTCTCCTTTCCTGTGGTGTGCAGAACACTGATAGCATATCCAAACAATCGTTGAACAATTTAATTTAGAATTTCTGGTGTTCTGTATAGCTGTTCTATATTCTGATACAGTAGTTCCTTTATTTTCTAAGGAACTAACAGACACTCAGGGGAACAGTAACAGTCTTTTTTTTTTAAAANAAAAAAAAAAAAAAAAGGGAAATAATTTTTCCACTAAGATTTGATATTTTCTTTGAAAAAAATCAAATTATTCTATGAATGGTGAAACTTACTGCTTTCCTATGGTTTTTTTCCCTTATGCCCTCCAAATTCCTTAGTATTTTCATCTTCATGCTACACCCTACTTTTCTGAGCAGTACATAGTCGGAATTCCAGGACTAGGCATGTGCTTACTTGTCATCTAAAATGCATGCTGATTGACCAATGGATCAGTGTCTCTTAAGATGAGTGTGAAGCATTTTAATTGAATTTTAACTGCCTGCCTCTGTGTCAAGGTACTAATTTGGATTCTGTCTTTAATCACCAATTTTCATTAAACTTTCAGGAACTGAAAGTCTTTGAGAGTTGTCCTGTTTGTTTGAAATTAAAAGCTATTATAGCTATTGTAGACAGATGGTTTGATCTGGTAAAATTTGTTTCCTGGTAAAAATAGAAGCAAATCAAAATCGAAACAGCAACTTCAATTTCTATGTCTTTCTGAGCTATGGACTAAGTTATCTGCTGAGTTATGTAAAATTACTTTGAGTAGTTTGAACCAAAAGAAGGAAAGTGTTTTACTTTACGTACATGAGCTAGCGTGAGACCTTTTGCTTCTCATCCTTAGTTGAAAATAAGTCTGCTACTGAAATAAGTCTACTGCTGGATTGATGCAGCTCTTTAATGTGTGGTATTATCATTATAAATTCTAAATATGATATGTACAAAACAATCAAATGTGAAGGTCTCAGTTCTCCCATCTGTTAAGAGCACAGGACTTCCCATAATGCAGAACAACCATAAAATTTTTGCTTATGGAGATAAGTAAAACAATAGTCTGCTGTCTGGGGAAATTCTCTGCCAAAGCATTAGCTGGCTTACGTAGGTAGTCTTCCTCTTACAGTGATCTCTGCTTTGGCTCCTGGTATAAGATGAAGAAGAAAGATTGCACAGGGCAAAGCAAACATACACATGGCAGATTTATCCTGTGGGATTTTTCACTGCAGTAATTTCAGGTTTGTGACAGACACTCAGTAGGTTGTTACCACCTCCAGCCCACCAGACTTTTTGTCTGCTCATGAATCAGCTTTGAAACGATGGCCATTTTCAGCTAGTGCATCACGTTGGCTCAGTAAATTCTCCAGATTGGAAACTGAGTAGCTCGGGAGCTGGTTCGTGTAACAAATATTGCTGTCTTACTGATAGTGGTGCTCTTTATAGCACAGGCAGTTGGAGTTAAATTTTAATTTGTCACTACATGTCTGTTAGAACTCACAATAGCAAAATCTAATTGTACTGTTAGATGTTAATTTGGCTTGTTACCCAGCTTCTGATGGAACTAGGTAGCACAGGATCAGACATCTGCAATCAGTTTTTGGAAATGACAACTTCTGTTTAGGTAGATCTGAGTGCAAATAATGTCTCATACTGACAACTAGTAGGAGATGGGTCGATAAAGAGTTCTAAGTGCAAGTGCTCGATTATTAGTGTCTGATGCGGTTTTTATACAGAGCTAAAAATACAGGTTTGAAGAGTTGTATATACAATGAAAACTAATTGAGATGTATAATATATTGTAATGGCAATTGTATTTCAGCTGCTTGATCTTTCCTTACCCAGACAATCCCTGAATCTCTCATTTACTTAAACTGGTGCTAACACATGCTAGGCATTCAATTAGATTTCAAAGCCTGTATCCACAAAAAAGGGGAGATGGGAATGTGAATTGTTGAAGCCGTTTGGTATGAAAAATGGTTCTAAAGAATTTGAAATGTGTGTAGGTCCAATCCTGGAAATATATTCCTGTTGCGTAAAAGAACTAGGAAATTGTCTTTTTAAAGGGAAAGATAAGAAAGATTCTGCCTTTAACAGAGGGAAATAGAGGTAATGGGTGGCTGCTTCTCTGCCCTTCCCCGCTATGAGCTTTAGAGGCAGCACTGAGAGGGTGGGGGTCACTGCTTGACCTTAATACAAAACCTAAAGACACTAAAGAATTCTCAGTCTTTGTCTAACTGATAGGAAGAAACACGTGTGTTAGATATGATGTAAAGAATCATTATTTTTTCATCTTTATTATCTGCTTTCCATGACTGCAGTAGAAAGTTACCTTTTTGCTCTGCATAACATTTCTAACATTGCCCAGAGCAATAAAACCAGAGCATTTATCTAGAGATACCGAACTGACCTAAGGAATGTGGTTTGTCTCCTTCCACAGCCCCTCCAAAGAAGCATCAGTTGTAGACAGTTCGTAAGCACAGTGTCTCCCAGGGATCGGCAAACTTGTGTGTTTAGAGGAAGTAGTTCATTTTTCTAGGAACTCCTTATTTCCTGTCTGTGGTTTACCTAAGCTATTGTCGTGTGTTTCCAGTGCAGGGCCACCTCCAAAGAAAACTGATGTTACACTGAAAAGTACCTTTATGTGTAGAAAAATTCTTCATAGTCATTGGATCTGCTTGATATGCACATATCTTCAAAATAATTTATTTTCACTTACATTTGAAGAATTTATTGATAGTAATCAAATCTGAGACAACTCTGACTTCCAGATCACTGCTTGAGCTAATTATATTAGCAAACCTTTTTTATGTAAACTGATCCAAACAAATTACAGTATTGTAGAAGATTTGCAAAGTATGTTTTGTGTCAAGTATATGTATGGAAGAACTCTAGCCTTCCTAGAAATTATATCCCTTATTCTAATAAAGGAACTAAATCATGTGATCTGTATGGCCATTACCACTAATTTAATACCTGGGTGTCCTGGTTTGCGGTAAAACAGCACCAATTTTCTTTTCAGTAATTTTACTTTTCAGCTAAGCCTCTTCTAACTAACTTAACTCTCTGAAATTAACAGCATATTTTTCAGACAGTGTCTACTTCTAGTAGATAAGGTCTAATGTTTACAGTTAATACCAAGGGATGGTACATGGAGAGGCTCCTGCTTATACTTATTCCTATAACGAGTCAGCTGACTTTGTTATGTACCAAGTTAAAGGGTCAGAAGTGAAAAAGCATAAAGGGGTCGCACCTGGGGAGACCAGTCCGGCCCAAACCATGCCACTGAGATTTAAGAGAAAGTTTTGTAGGAATTCTTTTTTCTGCAGAAAGTGTGACTCCAGAATCTAAGAACTCTTCCCTAATTTCCCATTTGTTCCTGTGCCAATTTGAGAGTTGCCTATTTCAAAAGGTTTCTTGCTCTGTCTGAAGGAAAACCATGATAACAATAGTTGCCATAAATAAATAGAAATGAGTGCAAGCTAAATAAAACTGTTAAATATGGAAGAGCTGAAGAATGGATCCCACTGCTGAGTGGACTGCTAATGGATCCCTGCGATTGAGACAGCACCTGGATGTGGCGTTTGCTCCCAGTCTGACCGCTAAGAACCCCCCCCACACACACACACTAGATTTCAAGGGAAAACCCAGGAGAATTTTGATTTTGGCATTTGTCATGGAAAGTGACATAGACGTGATCCATTTTAATTAAGGGTGTCAGTGGAATTCACAGATGTATTCAAATGTGGGATTCACCATCTCTTTAGTACAAATGCCCTTCACAGCTATATGCTCCAAAAATGCCGTAGGTTCTGTTGGTTGTCTTAATAGATCATCTGTTATGACTAAAAAATGGACCTATTAAGCTTTTTTCTCAACGAGGAAATCTACTTTGCCTTAAGGAAGCTCAATTGCCGTGGTTGCAGCTTTCTTAGATAAGGCATCTGGAAGACAATACTATAAACAATATTTCTGTAAGGCTCGCTCTTTTTTTTTTTTTTCCCCCCAGTTGGTGTCAGATGAGCTCAGATAGAAAAGATTCAGGAAGTTGCTCTTATTGCCTATAATATTTCTCTTTGACTACATGAGCTGTTGTCTGATGCATAAAGAGCTCTGAAATGGTTTCAGAAGTTTTTTCAGATGCTCAGAAGTCTATAGATTCTATTCTGAATTGGGCAAACTTGATTTGAGCTACCAGAGCCATCACTGGTCATGGTAGTGGCATGATAGAACTAATTTATTGTTGCTGTGATGCATTGTAATACCACTATTAAATAGTGACCATCTGCATTACTAAAATGTGTTTCATTGTGTCTCAAAATGGAGCAGCGTTACATATGCTCTTAAATCAGATTTATACAGACTATACTTTAAGGTAGGAGATTGTAAAAGGATTTAGATATCCTTGTAAAGAATTCAGAAATAATTTCATGGTAAACTAATATATATAAACAATAATCATGCTTTCTTTTTGTTGTTTTTCCCTCCCCCCTGCCCCAGCCAGGTGATTCTCAGATAATTGAAATCATCCTAGGGCAAAAAATTTCATAGGAATGGCTAAGGATGGCAGTGACTTTAACATTCAAAAGCAATTGCGTTGGTACAAAATGAAATTCCTCATAGGGACATTTCTCCCCAAGGACAGAACTGGAATAGGTCAGGTTATTAACATTTATAAACTGGATGGGATAATTTAGATTCCATATGCTGTTTCTTACTCATTTTTATTTTCTTGTCAAGCAACTGGAGCATTTTTTATGCTAGTTATCAAGTAGAAAGTGAAGTTGTTACCCTAGGAATAAAAGCCTCATTTCATTCTACTTTTCATATTTTTCATTATTCTCAGAAGAATGGAAATATTTAACTTAGTAAAACTGAATATAATCCTTGCTTTTTAACATTCAGACCAGAGGCTAAAGACAGTAAGCATTTGGTTTCATCTTCTGAAACTATGCTCTTGGGATTTGTTGAATATGTATTTCCGGTAGTTTTAAAGTTAAGCTCTCAATGCCCTTCTAAAGTGCTATTCATCAAACTGCATCTTGCTGGAAATTTACCTGTATTTTGATTGCCTTGGCAGTAATACTGTGTTATTCTTACTTGGGTGGTTTGACAATCTTCAGAACTACTCAGAAAGAGGATTAAGTCCTTTTTGGGAAAATCTAGTTTGTCCTGAAATTTAGCAGTTACAAAGCACTTTGAACTATTCTTTGTTTAATTGCATGGTACTGTGATATTTCTGGAACTACAGAGTTACACTTCATTTCAAGGTAATTTTCAGTATGGAATATGATATACTTACAAGATTTAAGATAGTAGCTCAATTGTATGTCATACTTGAACACAAAATGTGTTCCAGGCACCATTTAAACTTTATGATATCGTGAAAAACCTAAGATTTATGAAATATCATCTGAGAACCTGTTAAGAACATCCTAGAAAATATTCTCTGCCTTATCTGCCACTGGTTTAGCTCTCATAGTACCACTGTAGCAGACATTGATTATATTGGCTCTTGAATCCTTGTTCAAGGCATTGCTGCATAATCCTGATGGATTTTATTGATAGGATTGCTGACAGTAATGGCAGCTCCTGACATACTTAAATGATAGCTCTGTGTAGCATCTCTTGGCGGATAAGAAGAAATTATATATATATATATATAGGTGGGGAGAGACTGAAGTGTTTTATCTTAATAAGGTAATAGTTTTGTGTTGTGGTTATCTTTGTGTGTATATCTAACTAGACTTTTCAATGCGTTGTGCAAAATTTTTTAGTATCTTAAGAATTGTCGTAAGTCTGGGACAGGCAAACAGATCACCAGTACCCCTTTAAGTACTAGTCAGTGGTGAGGAAGATAATTCAAGTTTCTCACATTCAGTGTTAGAAGAAACAAAAATAATTACTCATTAGGAAGATAAGACTGTGTAAAAGAAAGCAAATTTATCAGCTTTAGCAGTTCTCTCTATATGGAAAGATTAATTAAGGGGGTGGCATGAACTGTATATTTGTCTTAGGCAAAGTAATAACACTACGGTTTGATTTTTTTTTTAAACATTGTAAATATGTGGTAATTGTGACTATTATCAATTATAAAATTCTTTTTGTAACATTTTATTTGAAGGAAAGGAGGGTGGGAAAATATATTCTGTGACTGTAAACCACCAATTATACATTCATACACCAATCATACAATATCTAGAGTGTCAAGGGGGAAATGTTGGTATTCAGAAACTAGAAAAGAAATAAATATTTCTAATTAATGTCTGTAGTGCAGCCCTTGCTGTTTATTGCTCAGCCACAGATTTGAGACTTACCTGTGGTTTTCCCTGCTTTTGGAATTTCCCAAAAAATTGATTGGCTTGCTATTTCAGAAAATAATTTTTGAAAATGTTGCTAGCACATTTCAATAAATGTCTGGTTTTCTGTTAATACCAAATAATATTGATGTATTTTAGCAAAGTGGAAGAAATCATTATGGTTTTGATCCTGTAAGAATTTAAAAACTCAAACTTCAAATAGATAAAAACAAAAAATACGTTCATTGTTGGAGAAAAAAGAGGAATAGTTCTGCCATACAGCTTTTTTGAGGGATGAGGTAGACAAGACTTGATGCCTATGGAGAACAAAAACTGACATAAATCGATGGTTTAAAAAAATGTGACATATGTCACTGATGCCTACTTGGATTTCCATCGAGAACTTGTAGAAACACAGTAAATGCAAATAAAACAAATGATACTTGTTGTGGCTCCATATTCACTTTGTAGATGCCAAATGAAGTAGTCAGCAGGTTTATTTCTGACAATGAGAATCTTTTTCTTTTTCTATTCTTTGACAGCCACGAGCTGTCGCTGGTTTTCGAGGAACAGTACGATATGCATCAATCAATGCTCACAGAAACAGAGTGAGTATCTCAATCCATATCGTATCCATCTCATGTAGCTGAAAGCAGTCAGTAATGCAGTTGCTATTGATTTCCTTTTGTGTATTCTTATGTATGTATTTACTATGTAGAAATTAATACTTAGAAAATTTGGGAAAGTACACGCTACAGTGGTCGAGAGTAAAAAACTTGTTGTAGAAGTGATAGTGGTTTTAATAGTTACTTTTGGTGTTCATTTGTATTGCAAATTAACAAATTAAAATGTGAAGTTATTGAGTTTCATAAAATACATAATGTCCAATATGTTGCCTTAACATTATACACTAAAGAAATCTGAATAAACAGCTCATCTCTATACTGGTATAGAGATTTGCAATGTTATTTTAACAGACTTCAGTTTCTGTTCTGTTTCTGTGTCTTCTGTGGAAATTTACTTGTATGTTTCCACTTTCTACTAAAAATAGTTGTTGGATTTAATTATACAAACTTGTTTTGCAGTGTTGATTATATTAATTTTTATATATGGTAATTTAAGTCTCTAGAGCAGCGAAGACTCTATTTTCCCTTTTGTCTTATAGCTATTTGTAAGATGCATTAGAGTAATATTTCTTTTTCACAGGAAATGGGTCGGCATGATGACCTCTGGTCCCTGTTCTACATGTTGGTGGAATTTGTGGTTGGGCAACTGCCTTGGAGAAAAATAAAAGATAAGGTAAACCTAGAAGTGAAACCAAAGAGCACAAGGAAGATTTACTTCTAGATTGCAAGTGTATGCTGTGACAAAGGTTCCACTAAGAATCACTGGTTCATTAATTTTAACATTACATTTTCCAGTGTTTTCTAGTGTTAGTTCTAATTGCTACTGTCATGGTATAAAAAGCAATCAAGTTTTATCAACTGTTCTAGGCAGGAAGTAGATTGTGCTTCTGGTTTGCAAATGTTTTAAAATGTAAAAGTAAGTGTATATATGCCACTTGCTAATTTTCTTGTTTTCAGTTGAGTACTTTTAGATTTCACCTATTATACATTTAGAATTTCTTAGCTATTTTGATTATTCGTGAAATGAGCATTTCTTATTTGCCGATGTGAATCAGTCAATATGCAGTAGTGCCTTTAGTCATGTGTCATAGGTGAAGTATGCAAAGAAACAACGTCTAATTAGCCCAGTGTTACTTCTTTCAAATTCTTTTGAAATTAGATTGAAACAAGGCTACTCTCTGATATGGTTTATGTTAGATGGCAATGTGGTATATAGGGTTTATGCTAAACAGGATTTACTAATCTTACCCAGTACACTGTGGTGACAAAATACACACCAAAAAGTGATTGAACTTCAGGTGATGCAACAAGATATTTAAATCTTTAAAACATGCTTCTTAGATGGGTTGGAGTGTCTAATGTCAGTCCTTGATATCAGGCAGCATTCAAACACAGCAGAAAATGAAAATGGCTTTTCATATTGAATTTTAGGTTTGTACATTATTTTGCAAGTGTACTGAGGGCTATGACAGAATCTCTTCTCTTGCTATCTGATGTAGGATGGCCTTCCTCAGTACTATTCAGTGTAATGCACTTGCCACCTTGCTGGGCAGTAGTGTATCAAATGGCTGTAAGATACAAGGTGAATCTGTTGTAGCAGAGAATTAAGGCATGTTAATGTCTGTTGTGTTATTTACTCCTAGGAGCAAGTGGGCTCCATTAAAGAAAGGTACGAGCACAGACTTATGTTGAAACATCTTCCTCAAGAATTCAACACCTTTCTGGATCACATTTCTAATTTAGATTACTTTACAAAGCCTGATTACCAGGTAAACACTTTTACTATTCTCTCTGATTTTTAAATAGCAGAATGTTGTGCTGTTTCATCTTCAATTTCCTTTGATTTCATTGTGTAGTCTTGGTAGTATTTATGTATTGTGCCACTGCAAAGTTATATTAATGGCCATCTAGAGCCACAGAACTTTGTGGTTCAAAGGTGTTGGGTTTTTTCCATTTGGGAAGAGTAAAGCAGTTAAATTTCTAAAAACAATTGACGGTTGCTTTGCAGTCCGTATTCTGTTAGGATGGGGTGCTGTCCTGTTGTCGTTGCCTCTAGTGGGTGCTCCATAAGTCAAATCGATCAAATTGTTTTCTCAGTCATAGTCATTCTGTCAGTTTTCCAAAATCTGGAGCTCAGCACCAACAATGTATACAACTAGAGCACAACATGCAGCCGTGGTGGGTTTTTAAGACTGAAGTATTGCCTACAGACATCAACAGAAGACTAGTCATTTTTGCCTGCTGAAGTGGACAGCCTCAGCTTGATGATAAGGTGATAGGTGAGGAAAACTATAGGATATGTGAGGAAAATTATGAAGGAAGTTTTGAGTGTTTTAAGAGCCTCGTTATAGAGATGAATCAGATTGATTTTTTCCTTCTGTGATAAAAGTTACTGATCACAGAAATTTTGATGTTGCATAGAAAATCCTTGCCTGTAGACTGGTAAATATGTTTTATTTACACTATATATCCTGAATAATGAAACGTTTACACAGGCACATGTTTGCAAAACTTTTTTCTGTGGTCTACTTGTACCTAACAGAGCACATGCACTCAGGGACTGGCGTGATAACAGGACAGTTTCTCCATGATAGGGACAGCCCAGTAATTTGCAGTCCTCTGGTTGGCCGTGGAACATTTGCAGTTGTGTAGCTGCAGCCTGAGCCTTCCAACATGGTCTTGCTGGTGTGCTTTAGAGCAGAGCAGGGTGATTTTATTTCGAGCGGTAAGAAAGTGCTTTACTTTCCATGGTTGTTTAAGTTCTGATCTCTCTTAAATAGTATTTGTTGTAGCAAAGCTATTCATACCTTTGATATGTATTATTCTTTGTACTTATGGTTAGGCACTGAACAAGAACGTACATGGTCAAGATCCCTGCTTGGAAGAGTTTACAGTCTAAAAAGTTCATGACATAGGCCCAGAATCCACTTTTGATTTGGCAATGTCAGATATATTGATTTTATTCATGCATTTATGATCACGTTGCCTCAGCCTCCTGACATCATTAAGCATTTGAGTTTGTATTTGCATTATAGCAGAAATTGTAGACAAGATTTAAAGGAGAATGACCTTAAAAATTACTTCAGAGAGAGACTACTTAGCATTTACAGGAAGAGGAGAATAAGGGAAATTATGTACAGGAGAGTGAACTATGGCTTTGTGCAGTTCAGTAGGGTTTCAGAGCTGACTAGGGTAGATGGCACACTGCAGGTTCTTGAGTGTAAGGATGAAAGGGATATGACCACTTTATACAAGAAAAATGATCCAAACTTCCCATCCATTTTAAGTTGCCAAAGGGTATGTGTTTTTAAAGGAAGCCAGATAAAATTTTTCAGCATGCTGGATTGGAAGAAAAATGAAAACTAGAGTTTTAGCTTTTAGGAAAGAAAAAAAAAAGATTAATTTTAGAAATGTTACAGAGTAAGAGATGATGTGTTATTCCCACTGGTGACTGGAATGGTACAAAGTTTTCTCACAGGGAGACAAAGGTAGATGCAATTTCTTTCCCTGTCATGGACACAAATTGTTCTAGATGCCTTTTCATAGCATAAAATGAGGGAGAAAATCTCCCAGTGTGACATTTCTGTGGGATGAATTTCAGCATTAGATAAAGTAAATGATACATGGTTCTAAATGACATAAATGTATGAACTAGTGAATCTGTATCATTCCTTACCTACTCCTCATTCATTTCCTTGGTCTCTAATGGTGTTACCAAATATATCCTTTTATCTTCCTCTGCTGGAGAGCTATAGGATGCTATTCTGAAGCAACGTAGTTGTTCCTCTTTGTGTGTGTATTTGTCTTTTTATGGGAGCCTGTGGCTTATCTTTGCCTTTCTTTACTCATAAAAACACAGATATATTGGTTGGGGTTTTTTAAAATAAAACAGAATTTTGCATATCTTGACTTTGAAACCTCAGAAAATGAGAAATAGTTAATATAAAGAACTGTCCTTTTTTTGGAGATTGTTTTCCGTCAAAATCTTAAAGAGGAGACATGTTAAAGTATTGCAGGAGGATATTTTTCAATTGCTTGATTTCTTAGATACAATGAAGCTTATTAACTTTTTTCTTCATTTTTAGCTTCTCATGTCTGTGTTTGACAACAGCATGAAAACATTTGGGGTTATTGAAAGTGACCCTTTTGACTGGGAGAAGAGTGGAACTGACGGTTCTCTGACAACAACAACAACTTCAACCACACCTCAGTTGCACACTCGTCTTACTCCGGCTGCAATTGGGTATGTGTGCACATTGTGGTCACTTAAAAAGCAGACACAGAGTGCCAATGGGAAATTATCTCCATAATTTAGGCTTTTTCTGCAGGATATTGAATAAATAGAGGAATAAAGGTTTGGGAGCATTTGAAGTATTTCCCTTTTTAGGGTTCCTGTTTATACTGTCCTGAAAGATAGCATTGCAGTCCTAAATTTATAGCAATAAAAAAAGTAGCTCAGGAAATTGCATGTAAATTTGCTATTCCATCCTTTGCTAAATCGTATTTTGTGAAACTAAATGATGCCTCCTGAGTTTAACTGCCTGGAAATAAACGCATTGTTTTCTGTAAGCTTGGAATAAACTACTAGCAGCAATTTCCTTATAACTTTGAAAAATTAATGGATCTTTATAGGAAATTTGGAAATAGATTTTGGTCATGTTTAAAATAATATTCAGTGTGGTCTTTGGGACCTTCTGTTATTAAGTTGGATGAGGTGTGATGCTTAATAATACCCATACGCATCTCAAGGGACTGGAGAATATAAGAGATGTTTATGGGGGAGGAGGAAGACTGTGCCTGTTCTAGGTCTTGAACAGATCAACTTTTTACCTAAGAGTCACAAAGGTTGTAACATGGGAGTTTTGACAGTGTCGTGAGGCTGAAAAACACCAGAATTTCATGTAGAATGTATTAGATTTCCAGTATTTCAAGGTAAGTTTTTTAAAAAAGTGTTGCAATAAATGTCAGTCAAGACATTAACTGGTGTTGATATTACACAGGTGTACCATGTGCATTATTGAACACACTGAAGTTGACAGGGATTTTGCATATGACTCAGTCCCATTATCACACTAAGCATCACACTGGAGTTATTGATAGTCTTGGTTGTAGGTAACAGTTTTGGTGACTATAAATGAATGACTTAATTGATGTTCTGTCTATTCACTTTTTAGGAATAGCATTTCTTCAGTTTCAGATACTGAGCTAAGCCTTAGCCCTGTCTAGCCCCAAATCAATAGGACTACAGAACTTTAATTAAAATTAATGTCTTGTTATTGTTATGCTTATGTTTTGATGATCAAAATTGGACCAAAATAGCACTTTGATAAGAGTAGTGATTAAAACTGCATGTACTTTGCTGAGTGGTCTCTTTTCCTCAGACAGTAGGTTTTGTTATTCTACCAAACTTGAGGAAAAGGGGACTATATTATGAAAATTGCCATTAATATTTTTGAGTAGAAAAATATGTGTAAAAGAGTCAGGAATCAAGTTGAGTCTGGACATGATCTCTAACAAATTTTCTCAGAAGTTGTTTCAAAAACATACAAAAACCCAGCTTTTAAGTGCTTTTTTTTTATTTGTTATGTATCTGAATTAAAGAAACATAAATTGCGAAAGCCGAGAAGTAGGGTGTTTTTATATTAAGTAATTTACAAGATTTGGTCTTCTACAGAAGCATGCTTTTCCTTGTAATTTTGGGGAATTTTTTTCTTTTAATGGAGTAGAAAATGACTTAGAGTAGAAAATAATTTCAAAAAACATATTAGAGTCTCAAAATGTCTTACCTTTCTGATTATTTTTTTTGTTAAACTACTTTTCTAGAATTGCCAATGCCACTCCTATCCCAGGAGATTTGCTGCGAGAAAACACGGATGAAGTGTTTCCTGATGAACAGCTCAGTGATGGAGAGAATGGTATTCCAGTCGGTGTCTCACCCGAGAAACTACCCGGATCCCCTGGGCATCAGCGTCCTCAGGAAAAAGATGTTTGGGAAGAAATGGATGCAAACAGAAACAAAATAAAACTAGGGATCTGTAAGGTACTTAAAAATCTGCATTGTGAAGACCATCTTTGAACACTTTCCTGTCCCCATAGTGCACATAACAAGTAATTAATAATGCGGTCTTACTAATATTGATTAGCCAGTATTGTCTAAGAAAATGAGATTTATGGTAGAGCTAACACATTTTATTAGAATGATTTCTACACTGTAACAAGCAGACTTCTTTGGGCCTTGTGTCACTTTATCAAGTCTTTATGTTGAGTAGTAGATTGCTGATACTCCATATTCATGTTCTTCAGACAGGATTTTGATTCTTGCTCACTGAATGAAACCAAAGCATATTTCTTACATCTTGCATGTGTAGAAGTTAGATACCAAATATACAAAAACCAGTTTAATGTTATTCTTCAATTGACAGATCGGCACTGTAATTGGCAGCAGCCGTTTAATTCACTTGGTGTTTTTCTCTCCGTAAGATAGGATACCTTTGTACTGATCCAGAGGTTCATGTGCTTGTCTTTAGAAGAGAATGCTGCTTAATTTTGAAAAGTGGTCACTGAAAAGTGGTTCCTGTCTCCCTTGCTCACAGTCACAACATCTCATACTCAGACAAATGTAGCCCTGTTTCTTGGTGTAATTTTGAACATGAAGAGGGATCTGGTACTGAAATGTTCTTTAGGTAGGAGAGCTGTCTAATTTTGACGCTGTTACTTGTTTACTAGAAAAAATGTATTGTGGGAAAGAATAAGGCATGGTGCTTATTTGTTTGGTTGTTTTTTCACAAAAGAGGGAGAAAGGAGATTGTTCTGGTTTAAACAAAGGCAATTTCTATTAGTTTTACCTGTTGAAACTAAGGATGATCATGATTTCCCAGCTCTAAATCATGTCCAGTTAGTGTACAAGATGGAATGCAGTTGGACTAAAACATAGTTCTAAGTCACAGAAATAGCTAGTTGATTTAGTGTATAACAGTGTTACATGCTTCAGAGAACCATAAAGACAGCTTGGAAGCTAGCTGCTCTTTAATAATAGCACTTGACTGTAAAGCAGACTGAAGATGCCACCAAGTGCTGGATTTCAGACTTAGTAAAGAAGATTTCAGAGATGGGCATGAAATACCAGAGTAAATTTCAGTGTATTACTTGGGTTTTTAGGACTCCTGTTTTCAGACCTACCCAGAACTAATATATTACTAGTATTTTGTCTCTTCTAGGTGTGTGCTGAAGAGCATGTCCAAACTACCTTAACAGTGACCTAAACTTTATGACCATTCCAAATACAAATTGGCTTATCACAGGCTAAAAACCTGGATGGTATTCACTATGTAGTACCTTGTCTTCCTCTGTTTTGCTGCTTCTAGTGAGTTACGTTTTTATTTTACTTTTTACTCAGGCTGCCACAGAGGAAGAAAACAGCCATGGGCCAGTGAATGGAATGCTTAATGCACCGAGTCTGGGTTCTCCAATCCGTGTTCGCTCAGAGACCACCCAGCTAGACAGAGATGTCCCACTGGTGCGAAAGTTACGTTCAATTCACAGCTTTGAACTGGAGAAGCGTCTGACATTGGAGTCAAAGCCAGACACTGAGAAATTTCTTGGGACCTGGTAAAGAAATTATTTTATTCTTATGCTTAGATCTTTTCAGGATATGTAGTTAAGATACTGTCATCTTTCCTCTGCCTTGTGAAAATCGGAAATGGAGCTACTGAGTTATGCTTATGCAAGCTACAGCAAAGTATTTACTGTGTTCATAGTATTGCTCGATTAATGGATTTCGCTACTTGGCAGCTTCTTTAAAAAACCACTGATATTTATTACTTTTTTCTTCAGCGGGATAGTCTTGACTATCGGTTGAACTCATCCTAAATAATACTGATGACATCAGGTGCTCAATAGAGGTAACATGAGATTAGATTATATCACATGAGAAGGACAGTTTACAGGAAGCAGAGTTATGAAGTAAATTTGGAAATCTACCTGCATGCAGCAGGTTTAGTTATGCCCAAGGGCATACCCTTGCACCAACATAAAACATTTTTATGTTGCACCAACATAAAAAAATCTTGATAGAAGACAGAGATCTTAAAATGGCGTTTGAAGGTAGAGAAGAGGCAGATGTAAGAGAAGAGATTCAATCAATTTGCCTATGTGTAGAAAGAGTAAGTGCAGAAGGACACAGTGAAATGTGACTGAAAGGCAGAGGCTGAGTGGGGACAGTAGAAGACAGCTGAGATGCTGATAGTGGCAATATGTCATAGGGGGGTTGGGAATTTGAATTTGTTTGATGAAGCAAGTTATGCAAAGCATAAATAAGGAATCAATCAAAACAATCAATAACCTTCTTGAAAGCACCACTAACTGTTGCTGGAGACATCTGTTTCTTCTGTTCTGCTTTAAGTCTCTGCTTTGTAGCATTAATAAAGTACAGTGGATATCTGGTGGTAGCCTCACCACTGAGTTGGTAGCCACTCACTGTTCTCCCTTCTGGTAATTACATTTATGATAGAATATGATACTTTACAATTACACTTAAAATATGTGCAAATTTCTTAAGACCATTATTCCATTTTCACTTGTCATCAGCATTATTTGTCTCAAATTGTGGATCTTTCAACCATTGTACATTGTTCTAAAATATGACAACAAATTTTTATATAAGTCTACTGAAAAAGCTCAAACGTAGCTTACATTGTTTAATTAATTTGTAACTAATTCAGATATTAATTTCTTTTCTTAAGTTTGGAGAAGATGCAGAAAGACTTGAATGCTGCCGCAGAGACACCTGTTGCTGCTATTTCTCCTCTTTCTCAGAAAACACCCATTCCTGCTCCCGTGACTGCTCGCACGGATCATGTTTGGCACTATGATGAAGAATATCTTCCAGATGCTTCAAGGCCTGTGTCAGCTAGTTCTCCAGAACACGTTGATGGTGTTATTAGCAATGGATTTGTAGCTGTCAACTTAAGCTCCTGCAGGCAGGAGGTTGATTCCAAGGAATGGGTGATAATAGATAAGGAACGGGACTTGCAGGACTTCAGGACAAATGAGGCGTTAGGGCACAAAACAACTGGAAGTCCCTCAGATGAAGAGCCAGAGGTACTACAAGTTCTAGAGGAGTCCCCTCCAGAAGAGCAGCCCAGACAAGGTGGTTGGGCAGGAAACAGTGTCCATGCCAAGAACCAAACCTCAGGGGTGGAGTTTGTTCTAGCCATGGAGTGTCATCCTGCTGCTTCCGAACAGCTTACAGATAAATTGGAACTTCTGTCTGGAGCTGCTGGACAGCTTCTTGCAGCCACTCCTACAAGCCCGATGGAAGCTCAAGCAGAAGGAGCACTCACTCCGGTAAGAGAAGCGGTAGTGGGTTTGTTGAACCTCTATTTATTTGTAATTATATGAGGAGATAGTAAGGGAAAAGGCAGTGACTAAAAATTAGTAGTGTAGCAGAAATTCCGAGTTTCATCAGATATGGGACTTGGTTCTTGAGGAATGCTCTTCCATGTTCTTTTATATCAGTGTTTACATTCTGCCTTGGAAGTGGCTCTTAGTTCTTCAAGTATGATCCACAGAACTGGCCTCAATAAAAAAACCAATCATTTGTATTGTTTTATATATATATTTATAGATAGATAGATTTATAAAGAAGCTTCTTATGCAGTGTTTCCTAATAAGTGAGAGATACACGTGCAAATACATATTTCTTATATTTGCAGTACATAAACAGAAAATTGCGGTGAATATGTAAAATACTGTGCTACAATGTTTCATGTGTTTCAGGAAAAGCCTAGTGGCTGGAATTAAGGAAACAGAGTTCCAGAGTTACTTGCTCTCACCATCATTGATGCAGTGTTTTCTTTTGGAATTCCCATTGTTTCTTCGTGTTTCTTCTGAAATTTCTAATGGCTCTTATACAAACAACTTGTTGGCTCTTATAAATTGTTGCTACTCTTCACTTCTAAGATAATTTTGCAACTATTGCTTTGCTCCGAGAGTTTTCTCTTCACTAAGACAGAATGCTTTGCTTCAATTGCATCCTCTTCTTTTTGTGTTTCTCTGTCTTTTCTAAAGAATTATCATCTGCACAGGTTTTGAACATTTTTTTTTTTCTCCTCTAAAAAAGTCTCTAATAAAGACTTCTTTGTCTTTACTTAAGAAGGGAGTCAGATTAACGGTTAAGTGATTGGGAAATCAGCTCCTAGTTTTATTTCTCCCCTTTTCTCAGTAGATATTTTGTCATCTGTGATATAAAGGACAATTCTTTCAAGCTCCTTTGAGCCAAGAAACCTGGCTGTACTTCTCCCTCACTTACTAGCGTTTTTTGTGAAAGTTACAGCCAGCTCATTAGAAAAAGAAACTTGTCACCAAGCGCTTATTTATTATAAGGTGTGGAATATCCTTTATGGTGAAAATGAACTACTCAAGATAATTAACTATAGCTGTACAGTAAAAGTTCAGATACACCTAGGTTCTTATGGAAAATGCAAAATTCTATCTTTCATAGAAGATTATATTTAGATATACTTTGTGAATTATGTAGTTTATAGAAGATTCATTTTGCATGATTGAAATTACAGAACTGTGTTAAACAGCAGAAGATTTTTTTGAGATTTTAGTTGAAAAATTTGTTGCCTGAAATAGTTTTTAATGGATTAAAAACTTGTAAAAGTGAAAAATTAATTTAACTTACTCAGTTGTTTTCAGTTGTTAAATTTTTGTATTTTAATGTTAGTATTAATAAAATAGACAAGAAAGAGCATCACTTAGTCCTGTACAGAATACTAATTATCAGGAGTTTTTATTTCAAAAGCCATTAAAAAACAGCTTGCAGTTTTGTATGCAGGTGAACTATCCCACTTTATACAACCTTGGCTCTTTTTGGGGAAATAGCTATTTTCCTTAAAACTGAAAGTAGAGGTGATATAAATATCACGTACTAAAGTGTGAGTAATAGAAATATCTGGAAAAGGAAGAAGCTTCTCAGCACAAGAGCAGAAATAGATATAAACAAGTGAAATTAATTATGTATTGGAAGAAATACCGGTTGAAGTAGAAGCTGGGGTAAGGTTCTATTTTAGTTTGGCTTTGCAAGCAGGTAAGGGATATTTGTCATGATTTCAAAAATGGGGAAATCAGAATGGTTTATATTATCCTGTAAGGGCAAGTAGTGCTGTGAGGCCAAGATGAGTGACAGGAAGGAACTTACTGTTTTGAAGGTGAATCATGTGGAACTGAAAATATAAACTGAACTGGGAATAAAAATCAAAATTATTTGGCTGATTTAGAAACTGAGAACAGAGTGTGTCTATGCAGTGTGTGCCATCCAACTGTGTAGTAATTTGTGGTAGTCTTCCACCTACTTTATTAGCTCTTGAAAGCCAAACGAAGCCCAGGAGGGTATTTGGGGGTGAGTTGTTCTTTCTGTCCTTCGTTGATGGTATTCCACTTCATAAAAGATACTTAATATTCCTTGAGGTGGGTACCAGAACCTATCCGTTCTTATAGATGAATGTCTTAGTCACTTCGCAGGGAGACAGTGTATATATGAAGCCTCATACATATATATATGTACACACACAGTGTTTTTCTCTATTCCAGAGTCCTGGTGACCTTAGAGAGCAGTTTGGTAGAGTCCTTTACCTTCTTCTTCAAAGCATTTAAAAAACCTGAAATTGTTCTTTGAATGTGATCCTTGTTTGTGGATCAGATGTTCTTGTTCTTTAGTAATTTTATTTAGGTAGCACCTTCTTGACAATACAAATAATGGCAAAGGGTCATATTTTACTTTTCTGGTGATTTAATTATATTGCACCAGTTCCTAGGAGCAGGCTTGGATCTAAGAATGTAACTTCAGGGACCATAAATCAAATGACTTAAGTGTTACTAAAAGGGGTTAAAAATAGATGTTGAAATTATAGTAGAATAATAGCTTAACATAATTTCTGAAACAGTTTATTAATTTTAAACAGATTGAAACTCTAGGACATGTCAGCATTCATGGTCATTGTGCTGATAAATATACCTCCCATGTGGATGTCTAGTGACCTGCTCCACTATCACTTAGGAGCAAGTATGAGGAGTTATGCTCTTTGAGCTATTATGATAGGTTTTTTAAATGTGCAAGCGATTACTTCAATGGTGAATAAATAAAATAGTTTTCCTGTTCTATGTATTTTTTGGTATTTCATTTTTACTGTGATGATTCTTCTTTATTCTTTCTATATTTCTTTCAGGGCTTTATTGCTCACTATTTAAGTAGTAAGTAGTAGCAAGGATGTTTCTGTATGAGAAACTAAGAGTTCATATACTCATCCATGATTTTATTTTTTCCTGAATGAAAGAAATTGCTGGTCTGCAGTCATTCCATTTGTAGACGAATGTTCTCCCTGAAATTGTGTGTCTACATGGACTTCATGTAATTGATGATAAAATAATTTCTTACCTATTTCTCAAAGGATCAGCATTCTAATAAGCGTGTAAGGTTGTAGCAGTTCAGAAAGGGAAACCTGAACTCAAAAAATAAGAGAGAAAAATGTGTAAGTTATTGGCTTGGGGATGAGCAAGTTTCAGGCATAAAAAATTACAGCAAATTATGCTATCTATTATGAAAAATTCCTGCAGGTAAGAGAACTAATTATCATATTATCAGTCATGGTTTTCCAGTTGCAATACAGATTCTGTGTGCTTCCAGCAAATACCAGTTTGATCTGCGTCAGTCATGGGCACATGGTCACATTTCTGTTCAGAGCATGCTAGAGTATATATTTATGGCTTTATGTTGACTTTGGCTACAAGAGGGCAGACAGTACCTGATTTGCTGTAATATCAGCTGGTATGAAGTTAATCTGTCAAAAGAATTTGAACTGATCTAGACTAATGGTGAATTTATACTGGAGCAGCACTTCACCTCATAGAGCCCTCATTTTTTTTCCGTTGATCTGGTATGAAGAGCCTAAAGCTGGACTTGCTGTGTTGTCGAACCATGGCCTCATTAAGTTACTGTGTTTATATTGAATTGCAGTGAACTCCATACAGTGCATGCACAAAACTTTGCAATGTGTATTTTCCAGGCAGATATTTCAGCAAAGAAATAATAATGGAGTTGAAGTAATTGAATATGAAACAGCCAATTTCATTTTCATCTTCAGTTTAAATTAAACAACAGTTTGTGCTGGTTACACTTGGTTGACAACCTAATGCCATATATATGCATGCATGGTTATAGAAGAGGCTTGACTGTGTGAATCTATTTATTATTTAGAAATATTGCTGAAATTAGCATTTTGTACATGGAGGTACTATTATGTTTTATCAAAAACCTGCTCTTAAATTTCCATTTGTTTTGGAGTTTTAAGTCATTTAATTTTCATGTACCTTCTATCCTCAGTTGCTGCTTTTATGAGACTGGAAAAAAAAAACTTTTTTTTTTTCCAGTTGAGAGACAGCTATGCATTGTGGGAACGGAAGCTTTAGGATGGACATAATTGAAAATAGCTTTTGCTTGGAAACTGAGATGCTTGATAGGTGCTCTCTGTTTCCAAGGAATACAGGTTAGAATTGCAAATACCATAGTAGGAAACAGAAAATCACCTTCATGAAGCTTATTATAAGTTTCCCTATCTCTACTCTTCTTGGTTTAGTCTAAATATACTTGGAACAAACAATCTCAAACTGTATATATCAGTCTCATTTACAAGTATTTAGATGTGTCACCATCAGATACTTATTCAGCACTGGAAGAGGTCTTGCAAAGAATCAGTTGATTTCAGAGTTATGTCAAAGCTGTAGGTTTATTGGAATCATCAATAACCAATTTGAAAATGTACTTTATCCAAAATTATTAGTTTGGAACACTTTGACTTTACGGTTCCTGTTCTTTTTTCTTTTTCTTTTTTATTTTTCTTTTTTCTTTTTTAGTTCTTTTCTAAATGCTTGAGTGATGTAGTTCAGGATTAACCAATTGTTCATGTATTTTCCAGGCCAGTGTATCCTTCTAGTTCAATCCCATATTTGGGAAATTTCGTCAAAATTGCGTAGGACTAATCTTACTGATTAATCCTGTCAGTTATGGTTCTTAATATACACCGTTACATGTGTAGTTGTACAGTCACATTTGTAAAGCCTGAAATGGATGTATATCCTAAAAATATAGTCCTCTCAGAAAACAATGTGGTTGCATGGATGTGCTAAGCATTTGCAAGGACCAGTCAGCAATCAGCTAGTTTATGTACACAATGTCCTTGGAACAGACTATGTTAGTTTATTAAATTTTCCCCAGATTGTTACTGAATGAAGGTAGGAGCCAGCTAGAAAAAGGATGCTCACTTCTGATTTTGATACTGCATTTTTAAATCTGATGGAAAACGTGAAGACTAGACTTAAGATACCTATTAAATTATCAGCTTTTAGTATGTGAGGGAGTTCGTCCCTCATTTAGTATGTGAGAGAGTTTCGTCTTCTAAGAAAATGCATATAGCCAGTACATAAACAAGAATTGTTGAAATACTGATTTTTAAACCTTATTTTCTTCCCCGCCATGTTGTTCTCACAGCTCAACTCATCTCATATGCTGCATTTCTCCACTCCAAGAATTTCAAGTCCCATCCTCCGCACCATGAGCCCTATAGCCTATCTATCCATCCACACGGACCCCCTGAAAGAGGCTGGTTTACCAAGGAGTCAATCAGCTGAGAGCCACTCCTCTTCCTCCCGCTCAACTGGTCGTAGGCAGCTTCCTGTCATTCCCTCTGGCAACAGGTTCCCCCCTGTCATTCGCATCTCAAAAGCACAACTTCAGCAGGTGAATAAGCCATGTCTTCATGGAAGTGACTGCATTGTAGCAGTCATCTGCAAAGTTTAACATTTTTTTGTTGCTCTGCACAGTCCGGTAGTAGGCATGTGCTAGTCATACTGCTCTACACAACATCCTAAACGCTATTTTGAAAGATCAAGTTAGGGAATAAGAATGGGTGTTGTTCAGGAATAGCCAGGAATACCCTACTGAGGCAGATAAATTGCCCTGCTTAAAAGAAGTAAAATTAGAGAGAGGAATATTTAAAGAGCTGTTATTCAGGTTATGATCTGGAGTACCAAGTATCTCTGGATGTTTTGGAAGACAGATTCACTTTCTTAGAGGGATTTTCTCTTGAAAAAGCTAGGATTATAAAATATAGAAAACAGATTTTTGCTTCTTTCAAAACTAAGATTTAAATCTCTTTTTTATGTTTCTATAATCAGTACCAGCTGGTCTTTGAATGGGGAACACATTGGACTGTCTTAAATTATTTTAATGTGAGATAAAGGCATCTAGAGAGAGTCAAATTGCTACTTTGTGAGTGAACAAATAATTGTTCCACTGCTTGCAGTATGAAAGGCAAAGGAAGGAATTATCAGGGGCCATAGCTAATGGAAAATGTCACTAGAGAAAGGGGACCTTTCATACTTTTGTATTCCCAGTTTCATTTCAGTATGAAAAAGATGTAGGCCTAGAATCACAATTGGAGTTAACTATAATTTATGTATTAGTATTAAAAATATTGCGATTTGCTTTGAGAGCTTGCATTGACTGTAAAGCAGTATGACGTAGCATTTATGCATAAGACCGTAACATATCATCTTCATTTTACCATTAATATTTGTGTTGCCTTTTATTTCCAAAGTATTTTTCAGTATAAATATTTCTATGTAGAAGACTTTTGTTTTCAGTGAAGCATGCACAGGAGTATTGGTATTAAAAGTAATTCATCAACATTAACTTCTTTCAAACTTCCACAGGATCAGTGGTGAGTGATAACAAGGCAAACAAAGTAGCTAGTGTACTTCTGTCAGCATTTTATTCCTTAACTCAAAAAGCAGTGTTTTTTTCCTGCAACTCCTGGCTGCTTTTTAGATGAATATAAACAAATAGTTCTGTCCTTAATGCGTGGAAATGAAGAAACAGTAGCTCCTACATGTTTGTTATTGTGAACTTGATGGGATACCAAAATACCACATTCTTCATGATGACTGATGTACTGATTAGGCAAGAAGACTTAGGAGAAATTAACTCATTAAAAGTTAAGCTTCAGTATTTTTCAGGATTAGTTTGTATCCCAGAATGCAAAATGACGTAGGTTTTTTTGCCTGTGTATCTACAATTTAAATTTTACAATCAGAATGTATTGCAGGTCTGATTAGCAAACTGCTCACAATACTCAAAGTAAGTTGGCACAGAGGGTCTTCTCTGGCTTCCTTAGTAGCGAACAAATTAATGTAGCTGCAGTAACAATAGGGGCTGCAAAGTGATATACTTTCTTGTCATGTGAAAAAAGAATTGGTATTGTGCCAGGTGCTGCTACTGAGTGGAGTGTGGAGTGTAGCATTCTCAGCCTCTTCTTTCTTTTTACCTGGTAAGTCCATGACTGCTGTGTTCCTTTTCAAGCTGTGATTTTGAAAGTCCTGACTCTGTTGAGAATTTAACTTCCAGGATTTCATTTGCTATGGAAACTACAAACACGTGATTCTTTAGTTCATTCCAACAATGAAGGACTTGTGTACTTTGTGGCTCACTGAAGAACTGAAATACTTTTGCAAGTCCTTCTCTTTTCTACAGTGTGGTAATTTTAGGTACTCAGCAAGCTAGAAGTTCCAGCAGCATGAAAGATAAATACGCATGTTAATAACCCAAAGGTTTTCTCCAGCTAAATATTAAAAAGAATTTTAATGTCATTCTGTATTATTCTGTATAAATATTTGGTACTGAATATATTTTCCTATATTTCCTGCTGTTTGCAGTTTGGTTCAGCATTCATAATTAATGAATTGCTGAGGTCAGGGATTTGTGCTGTTGAATTTAGTTTCATGTATTAAAAAATAAAAAATTATATACATTTGTTCCTGAAATCAAGCAAAGGGATTTTCTTTCCTGATTGTTCATGAGTGAGGGTTCAGGAACTATAACCCACCTTCCTCTAGTTTGACATCAGATAGAGGAGGTCATGAAATTTCTGTATGTTCTCTGCTCACTAGTGCAGAGAGGGTATAGGATGTAGGTTTACCTTTATTTGTTCTATAAAGAGAACTCCTCTCTTGCCATACAAATATTATGGAAGAGAATTGGAGTATTTTGCTTCAACTCTCCTTAGTTACTCAACTTGCAGCATAAAGAAACAGTATGGCAGCATCAGAGCTGACAAAAACCAGAATTAATTCTTTGACTGTACTTGAATCTGAAGAGTGGAGCTAGAGTGCTATTAGCATCCTTTTCCTCTATAGCACCAACAAATTATACAACAAATCCTCTTAAAACATAATCTTTTTCTTTCTTTCTGTGAATTTTTCAGCCAGATAAGTTCTCTGAACTCTGCTCATTAGAGGACTGCATAGAGTGTTGTGTGAGGTCAATGGAAAAGGTGATGGGAGTGCAGCAACTACTGGCCAGGGCTCTATATGAAGAAATTGCTTAGGTAGATGTTCTGCTAAATGTGTAACTGTGTCTTGAGAAACAATCAAAATCAATGACGTCAGAGTTTGATCTCTGTGGTGTCTCAGCTCTAGTTCTTCAGTAAGATAGCGAACAACTCTTCTAGCCACAGCAGCAATCTAGAATGCTTCTAAACTGGCTGTAATACAATAAGATTCAGCCCTTAACAAAGGTGGATTTCAGTTTTGTATGTCATTCTGGCATATTTTCTTTTTTCAATGTGTTTAATAAGACATATACAAGGGGGCTAATTTTAATTTAATGATTTTGTGCTTATTCATTGTGTTAGGGAAAGATAATCTGTGTCTCTCAGGTTAAACAATCGGAATTAGTTGGCACTTTGACACTTACGCCTTAATTTTCTCAAATTTCTACCTTACTGGAACATTTAAAAATTATTTTATAGTTACATACTTATACTATTAGTTACAAAATGCGCTGAAATCTTCCCACACAACATGGTATGGAAATGCAAACCATCATATTCATATTCATATCCAAGATGAGAAATAATATACTGATCTGAGTTGAAAAATTTACCTTAATTTTTAAGCATCTCACTGGAATTCAGGGACCTGTGGAAGAATAAGGTAAGACTTCTTGACATGTTCAAGGGGTATTTAGAGAAAGAATGCATATCCCTTGTAACTGTCTTTTTTTTTTTTTTTGATGTTTTAGGTTTATGAGCCAGGAGTGCACGTAAATGTTGTACATTTTGCCATCTTTTATGAACTAATCTTGTCAGATTTCACTAGTCTGCAATAGCAAGAGATGGTGTTTCTTGAACAATTTTCATCTACACACTCTCTAATGCAAACAAGCAAAGTTTTATTTGTTGCTTTTTTCCAAGTGGCAGAGGCAATTGCTTGATACGTAGAAATTTAAATGCTGCCTCCAAGGCTTAGTAGAGTCTTTTGTCTGAAGGAGAGAAATTCAAGTGTGCTTTTTCACATCTGCCTTTGGTGTAAAGAAGAATTAAAAATTACAGTGTGTTAGGTTAGCTGTTCTTTCAATGGAAACTTTCCAAGCTGTAAATTAAGGAATTAATAATCGAGGACAAGCAGTCAGTATGAACATCTTAATATCTTTCAGATAGCATGTTGCCTGTAGAGAACACATCAATTTTTAGCGATAGAACCCTCTTGGCCATTCCCCTTCTGCAGGTTTCTCTATCAGAAGCAGCAGAAAAGTCATAGTGAAGGTCAGGACAATAAATTAGTCTTGGTAATAGCGTCAATTCCAATAGCTTGGTAATGAATACATTCATTGTGTAGGAAAAAACCCCATAAAAAGTTATTAATTGTTTTAAATGTTCATGTTTTCTGGAATCCACAGTACTTTTAAAATTCATAATCATGTGCTTCATCTCTTCTTGTCTGTCCTTGAAGTGGTGATCTTTTTCGGTTTATTTTAAATTTTTTTAAAAATGCCAATCTTAGCCCAAACTTATGTGATTTAGTACAGTAACATAGAATAAGTAAAGATGTTTCAGGAAAGCTAAATGGTCTGTGGGATTTCCCATGGAGAGCTGATCAACTCTAGTGTCAATAATTGTTTCCATGAAGACAATTCATATAGTAATCTTCCTGAAATAAGTAGGCCATTACAATTCAGAGCATAATGCCCAATGACTAATGATTGTTTCTCGTGTAATTAAGGTATAATTGATGTAATTAATAGAATATGGTGTGTATATATACAATTGCAGATGTTATTTATAATATCATCCATAAGATAATCTTTCAGTTAAGATATATTTAGCTCATAAAAATCTTTTGTCTGCTACCATTAAAATCACATGTCCAACTAGTACAAGTAGAATTACAGGAAAAAACTAGAAACATCTTTATTTGGAGTTTGTGAATTTATCAGTGTTGTAGCATTTTTCCCTGGTTAGATAGAGCTGTCATATGGAAGGAAGAGAGACCTTTTTAAAATAGGGAAAG